>CM076577.1:1125093417-1125145788 GCA_034641835.2 Pinus albicaulis | reverse complement strand
ACCATAGTTGACAAACATTAACGTAACAATTCCCAACATTAATGTAATCTAAATACATTATCACATTAATCGTTGACCATGGTCCTCATCAACCATTGATGTATCATTAATGCGACATTAAAACTAACACCAATGTAAAATCAATCATTATGCTTTCTAGTCCCTAATGATGGGTGGAGTGTCCACCCGAAACACTGGATAGATTAAATCATTTACATAGTTTCTTCCAAATGTTCTCTACGCCATCAACCATGCTCAACAATGGTTGACAAACATTACTGCAACAATGCTCAACATTTATGTAACATAGATACATTTTTACATTAATGGTTAACCAAGGTTAACCTTAATCAACCATTGTTGACAAACATTAATGTAACAGTGCTCAACATTAATGTCACATAAATACGTTGATACATTAATGGTCAAGCAAGGTCAACCTTAGTCAACCATGTTTAACCTTGCTAACCATGGTTAACCATTTCCAACCTCATCAACCCTATTGAACCATAATCAACCATCATCAACCATCAATAGCCCTTGGTAATATGGTTAACCATTGTCAACCATGGTCATCCATTGCCAACAACTTTTAACCATAGTCAAACAATGTCAACCATAGTCAACCATGGTCAACATGGAAAACATGGACTAAAATGTTCATGGTCAACCATAACTTGAGCATATTTAACCATACTCAACCATAAATTGATCATATTTAATCATACTCAACCATGTTCAAACATGGTCAAGCCAAATTAACCATGGTCAAACATGGTCACCACGTTTAGTCATGGTCAACCTTATTTAGCAATGTATCATAAATACATTGTTACATTAATGGTTGACCATGGTCAAACATGATCAACCTTATCAACCCTCCTCAACCATTAATGTAACATTAACATTAACACCAAAGTAACATAAACCATCGTCGAGAAATGTTAACGTAACAACGCTCAACTTTAATGTAACATATATACATTATTACATTAATGGTCAACCAAGGCCAACCTTAGTCAACCATGGTCAACCCTCCTAAACCATGGTCAACCTTGTGAATGAATGTTAACCATAGTCAACCTCGTCTACCATGGTCAACCATTGTCAACTTTGTCAACTTTCTTGGACCTTAGTCAAACATAGTCAACCATCATTGACCATCAACAACCCTTAGCAACCATGGTTAACCATTATCAACCATGGTCAACCCTCATAAACAATTTTTAACCATATTCAACCATGTGTAAACATGGTTAAGCAAGATTAACCATGGCCAAACATTGTCACCAATTTTCACCATTGTCAACATTGTTCAGTAATGTAACATTAATGCATTGTTACACTAATGGTTGACCATGGTCAATCATGGTCGACCTCGTCAAGCCTCTTAAACCATTAATATAACATTAACACCAATGTAACATCGACCATGGTTGAAAAACATTAATGTAAGAATGCCCAACATTAATGTAACATAAATACAATATTACATTAATGGTAACCCAAGGTCAACCTTGATCAACCATGGTCAACCATAGTTAACCTCATCAACCATCTTGAACCATAGTCAATCATCATCAACCATCAACAACCCTTGGAAACCAAGGTTAAACATTATAAACATGGTCAACATTCATCAATAATTTTTAACCATAGTAAAAAAGTTTCAACCATAGTCAATCATGGTCAACAAGAACTGCCATGTTCATGGTCAACCATAACTTGACCATATTTGACTATAGTCAGCCATGTCCAAACATGGTCAATGAAGCATAACTATGGTCAAACATGGTCACCAAGTTTAGCCATGGTCAACCTTGTTCAACAATGTAACAAAAGCACAATGTTACATTAATGGTTGACCATGGTCAATCATGGTCAAACTATTCAACCCTCTTCAACCATTACTGCCTTATTAACATTAACAATAATGTAATATCAACCATGGTAAACCATAGTTGGCAAACATTAGTGTAACAATTCCCAACATTACTGTAATATAAATATATTCACATTAATGGTTGACCATGGTACTTGTCAACCATTAATGTATCATTAATGCAACATTAAAACTAACCCCAATATAAAATCAACCATTATGCTTTCTAGTCCCTAATGATGGGTGGAGCGTCCACATGAAACACTGGACATATTAAATCCTTTACAAAGTTTCTTTCGACGATTCTTGTCAACCATTAATGTATCATTAATGCAACATTAAAACTAACCCCAATATAAAATCAACCATTATGCTTTCTAGTCCCTAATGATGGGTGGAGCGTCCACATGAAACACTGGACATATTAAATCCTTTACAAAGTTTCTTTCGACGATTCTCTACGACATCAAAAATGTTCAACAAAGGTTGACAAAAATTAATGTAACAATGCTCAACATTTATGTAACATAAATACATTGTTACATTAATGGTTAACTAAGGTTAACCTTAATCAACCATTGTCAACCCTCCTTAACCATGGTCAAGCTTGTCAATGAAGGTCAACTATAGTCATCATTGTAGAAAATGGTCAACTATTACAAACCATGTCAACCCTGTTGAATCATAGTCAAGCACCATCAACCTTAAAAAACCCTCGCCAACCATGGATAAACATTTTCAACCATGGTTCACCCTTGTCAACAATTTTTAACTATAGTGATACAATGTGAACCATACTCAACCATGGTCTATTGATATTCCCCATGCATGCTAGCCACCAACTACCACAATCACATTAATATGGTGGCTGATATATGCCAATCAACATCATTTTCCACCTTTCATATGCTAATAGACACCATTACAAGTGGAAAATGATGCCTATTAGTGTATATCAACCACTGTATTAATGTAGTTGTGCTAATTATAAATTAAAAACATAAACATATAAAAAAGAGGCATAAATAAATTTAAAAAATGTATAAACAAATCAAGAGAAACCATATTGACAGATTAATTTGTTGTGTGTGTCTATATATATATGAATGAATTAATGAATTAATGAATTAATATAATGCTATATGAAATAAATTAAACAAATTAATACATTTATTAAATCAATTGTTGTAATGCATTGTATATCATATTATGGTATTCTTGGAAATTTATAAGTAAAATCTTCACATATTTTTAACAATAGAGTATCAAACCAATTTCCTTTTATTTATCTCATTCTATTTTATTTGTTAAGTATTATATATTATTATGTTATAATTAAGCATTTTTTCTACACAAAATGAAAGTATAATTTATTAAACGGTTTTGTGATTCATGTACACATAAGTATATAAGTGGATTAAAGTCCACTTCTATGGAGTCCTTTTAAAACTTCTCAAAGGAGTTAGATCTCATGGATCTCATAGTGAAAATTGATTCATCCTTTTGCTCTCAATAAATCTAGAGTTAAGATACATATATAGATATATGATATTTTTCTTTGATATGTTTAATAATTTTCTTTTAATGTGATATGCATAATATTTGATTATATATAGCTTAGTAAAAAGTTTATTATCAATATTAATTTTTTTGTGTTTATTAATTAAATATAAATATTAAATTTTGAAATATCATGGTTACAAATATGAATAATCATTATTTAATTTTCTTTTAATGTGGTATGCATATTATGACCCTAGCCCTAAATATTTGATTGTAATTTTATTAATGAAAACAAAATTACAATATAACATATTGAATTGACTTTTTTATTATTTTTATTACCTTTTAAAATGGAACGAAGGTCATATTTTATTATTATTATTATTATTATTTGATTTAATAAGTCATTACAAGACCTCATCTAACACGTCACTACAACATCTTTTACATAATGAGCTTAGATATAGTGCATTTAAACGTTGTTATCTAAGCAATTCCTTAAAGATAAAAACATGTATATTCCATATTAAAAAAACAACAAAAACTTAAACACAAAAAATAGATATAATTAAGCATAAATTGATATTTAAACATATCCACATATGTTTATATATCAATTATATCTCACTTTCTTACCAAACTTTGTTCAATTTAATGTTCTCTTTGATGGTGGGTTCCTCTTAGAAAGTATGTTTTGTCTCTAATATTATCCTCAATGGTGTTTATATTCCAATTGCATCTGCAAACACTTGCTTTCTTTTCACAACAACTTTAGACTATGCATGTTGTGAATGGAGGTTTATGATTATGAGGTTTTGGGGAAAATGTCTTTCTAGATGAAAATATGCATTACATGATGATGATTAACGTCCACTAAGACCTATATGGTTTACTCAACCACAAGAAGGTAAGAAATCAATTGAAATTCTTTAACAATTTATTTCTCTATGCCAGAAAAGCATTGAGACAAGCATTCCAAGATCACCATAGTTTTGCTAACTTAAAAAGTTAAGAAGGTTGGGTATTGTGACAAATATTTTGAAAATTAGATTAATCTAAGTATAAGATAAGCAACCTAAGAGAAAGTGATTTTCATTTTACAACTTGTTAATATCAAAAAGGTAGCAAATTCTTTAATCTTATGGTATTTTGAAATTTAACAATGCTCAATTTCACTATAAAACTCATAAAAATATATTTCACATTTATAATCTACACATAAAAAACAAACAACATTTAAACAAACAACATTTATTAAATTTTAATTAGAAAACAAAATACAATTTGAAATTCCATAACTGCTTGTGCTTGTTATTCATTAAGTTGTTAGGCATGTTACGCATGTTTTTTCTTCACAAGAAAGACAACAAAGTTAGTGGTAGTCGAGAGGGTGGTTGAAAATTGTTGTGAGTTCTTGTAAGTCATTCCATTTCAAAATACTTTTAATCAACGTTTAAATTTGAGCATTAATAATTGGCTTTCCCTTGTAAATACATGTCACTCTAAATTGATATAAATAGCTCCTCACTTTTTGTTAAATGGAGGTGGCTATACCTAAGGTTAGGCCTGTGAGGTTGAGCTCCTGACTTCTTGTTAAATGGAGGTGGCCATACCCAAGGTTAGGCCTGTGAGGTTGAGATTTCGAAGATGAAAGCCCCATGAAAACTTCGTCACCTTCTAGTCAACATTATGGTTCAATCTATTATTAGTTCTTCTTTTAGCCGTTGCTGCAACTGTTCTACCATTCCCTCCCCCATTGCAGTTTGGACAAACACTTACATCAGGTTTTTCCAATGAAATGCAATGTTTCCGCACATGGAAGCTCTTGTAACTCATAGCATTTAGCAACAACTAGTTTCCCTTGTATAGCTCTTGTAAGTGTGGCTTAACTCAAAATTCAATGTTTTTTTAAGAAGATATATCACCTAGTTTTTGAAAATTATATATATATATATATATATATATATATATATATATATATATATATATATATATTAATTATAAACTATTTATTAATTTCAAAACTTAACTTTTCAATTATCCAATTAAATTTAAATAATTACACATAATTTCAAATATTTTTAAATGAATAAAAAAATAAATTTACACATGATATAAAATACTCATTTGCATTATTCAAAATATTCAACATTACAAAGGCAAAAAAAGAGTCTAACAATTCTAGAAAAAACTAACATCTTACTCAAGCTAGCTAAGAAACAATCTATCTCTAAATAAGGGGATCACTAAAAAAAAATAAAAAAATGCGTGGGCACAATTAGCCTTAGCACATAAATTAGAAGAATGTTTAATGCAAGTTTATGTGTAATGACAAGATTCATGGGAAATCATAAAAAAAAAAAATTAAATAAGATGGATGGAACTGTCAATAAATCAAAATTAGATGTAAAAGTAAATCATAATACAAATTTACAATCAAATATGTGATGGAATCATAACCAATAATTGTGGAGTTTTGTCTCTAGGGTTATTTTTAGGCTGACTACTACTATTGAGTTAATTAATATTGAATCTAAGGACATGTCGTATAAAGAAATTTGAGAGTTTAAACTCATAAACTAGCATTTCAAGAAATCTAAACATTCTCATTAAAGATTATAATTTATTTACCTTTTAAACTAAATGTACTATGATAAAAATATTTCAAAATGTTGCCTAGCTTTGCATTTCATAGCTATATACAAATATATGCACATAACATAATCTACAAAATTTGTCAAATTCACAATTTATAAAAATCAAATGCATGAAATTAAAATGAATTAAATCATCTAGATTTTTAAGATGGTACTTTGCTCTCCAGGATAAGACTATGTAGCTATATGTAGCTATAAATGATAATGATTGACCAATCCAAGGAAGCTCGATTAAATTTGCAATCACTAATCTTCTATGTGCAACAAGAATAAAATTCAAGCATACCCAATTCACCAATGCCCATTATTAAATTACAACTTCAACAAATAAGATATAGAAATGTGAGCTCCATAAATATAGAATTATGTTATATATTATTATTATTAATTATTTTCTTAACTAGTAGAAAGAAAAAAATTGAACATTATTTTTTAATTATTAATGAAATTGGACATTATTCTTCCAGGTGGAAAAATCTTAAAATTCCTTTTTTATGGTAAATAAAAAATAATAATTAAAAAAAAATCATAATGATAATATAAAATTCGACACAAATTTATTTATGCTTCCAATGAAAAAATATAATATAATTTCCAATTAAAAATTGACAAGTAATTTTTAATATTAATTTTTATTTAAATAAAAAATGATTTTCTATTTTTTTTTTTTTTTTAATATTGATTCCGATGATGAACCACATTATGTGGTTAGAAATTGAAAAAAAAAAATCCTTTTGTTATCAATATGGATCACAAAAGCCTATATTCCGAGGTTAATTTGTACTTTGGATCTCAAAGAACAAGAATTTGTTTCAAGACAAGTCTACTTCTCTTGATAGGGTTGTTGCACAAGTCATTGCCATTTTTTCTCTTCTTTTGCTGAGTTGACACACAATCCTCCTAATATTATAGATGAAGTAGCAGACCTTTCTTACCCTTAGCTTTCTTTGTTGGGGTTTCTCTAGCTACTAGTGAATGTGGGGGGGGAAGGGGTGAGGGATTCGCTGTATTATACATGCAGGAAAATTATTGTTTCAAACTTAGCATTTAGGTGGGCAGAGGCACAAATAATCTTTTGTTTGCTATTGAGAAGGGATATAGTCAGTTGAATATAATTGGTGACTCAAAGATTGTTATAAATTGGTTTAACAAGATTACAAGATACCACATGCACACATTATACTCAATCCTTGAAGATATGTTATATCTAAAACACGCTTTTGATTGTCATAATTCATGTTGTCATATTTACAGGGAAAGAAATTCCATTGCAAACATATTATAAAAAGTCAAAACTGTGCAGATTTTGGGCACATGGAAAATCATTGAGCAGATAAATGAAAATGTCTCAAAATATTATTAGAGGCTATTTATAAAGAACCTCCAAATGAAAATATAACTAGACTAATTGCAAATCTAACTTTTTTATTATATTTTTATCTCTCATAAAATTTCCAAATCAATATATATATATATATATATATATATATATAGTCATTGAAAATATATGTATAAATTGATAAAAAACTGAATATAAGCTAAATGAAATGGCTTTCTAGGTGAGAACTTGGAGAGTGTACAAACACTCACACAATTTGTTGTATTCAATCAAGAGAACAACCTAGTACATATACGCTTTCTCACAATCAGGTGGTTTGAACCACTCCCTGAATATTAGGATCTGAGATCTAAAATTAGAGTCTCAATCCTATCATATTCTAACTGTATCTTTCTCGATTAATTCTAACATAAATTAATGCTTATATTTGGGAGATAATAAGAGCTTTTTGCAGGCCGTTTTTTATTTCTTCTACATGGCTTTTTAACCAACTTTGAGTGTAATTTAGTGCATATATACCATATAGCTTTCTTTCTTAAGATAAAAATTACAATTTTTTTGATGGGGCCCAGCCCTTAAGTCCGAATCTGCACTCACTGTATGTAAAATACTATTACACAGATATCGAAAATTGATATCATACGTTGGGTTCAATCATGTTTTAATACATTACAATGTGGATTAGAAATGAACTATTGTTCTTGGGTTTTTCATCGTCCGTAGGATATGGTAACTGCTGGCTTGATTTGTAATTTATTATAGTTTGATTTAATCTGTCCTGTTGATTGGCTGGATTGACATCTGTCAGCACTCCTTGATTTTCGCCCTTCCCGCGCGGTAACAACCCTATCCTTGTCGACTGTCACTCATTCTCTTCGCTCCACTTGCTCCACTGTGAGGGTTTCGCTCTGCATGCCACTGTGAGGGTTTCGTTCTGCTTTTGCTCCACAAAACTGGTCTTCTGTTCGGATTTTTTGTTCTGTGGCTGTGGCAACTTATGGCTAACTTTCTCAACGGTATTTGGTAAACTCTCGCAACTGTTAAACCTCTGTTTATTGTGCTTACTTGTCTCCGCCGTTCATTGTTGGTTCGGCGCTGGTGTTGTGCTTTGCCTCTGTGCTAACGTTACTCGTGACTAATTATTTCTTGTGTCTACAGGTCGAATCCTCCGTGGGTTGCTTTCAGCTTGTCACAGTTCAACTCAGCATCGAAAGGTATGCTATCTCTCTATGATTCAATTTCCTTTGCGTTTTTACTCATCTTTAACACTCCAGCTCCTTGTGAGCAGGCTCCGACGGCTTTCGACCAAAGCTTTCACTCCAGCTATGCTCTGCTTTATTTTGCCTTCACCCAGGTAACAAGTTCTTAGAACTCTCTCGTCCTTCTTTGCTTGAAAATCAATGTGGTTTATGTAACCGGTTTGACACTTACGTTCTTTATTTGTTTTGCAGACTATCCTAGTTCCAAATGCTCCAAAACCTCTGGCTCAAACGGTTGTCGACCCCCAATCTGAAATGGGTAGGGTCGCCTCTTTATACTTATCTCTGAGTTTTATATTCTGCCCTATGATGAAACAGAGCTTGGTCTCTCGTCCTCCTGTTGCAATCTCGTAGAAATTGCTCAATCTATTGTAGTCTTTCTCTATATATGAGGCTAGGGTTCATGAAGCTTTCTCGGTCATTCTGTATGCTCATTAGTGGACTTATATTTTTTGTAAGACTGCTGTAGGTTTTGGGTTTCGAAACCCCAACCCTGTAACTTATTATATTGCGTCGAAATATTATTTAATGGTCATTTTATAGTCCCACGGGACTTTTACAACAATGACTCTTGGAATTGTAATAACAATAGAAAATTTGCTTATGAGATTCTGTTTTCTGGAAGAAAGACAAATGTTTGTTGTACCTGGAGATGAATGTATATTTGATGAACTTGACTGCTTGTGAAGATCTTTTGTTTGTGTGATACTGTCCGAGTTCTGTATGTTTCCTTTATCGGTTACTGTTATATGCTGCAACATTTGTTTTGTAAAAGGTTCAGTCTGCAAATCTGTTCAATCGAACTCAACGTTTGTGAGTTATTGCTTTCTCTCGTTCCTGTTACAATCTTGAGGGAAATGGTTAATGTGACATGCAATGAATTAACAATTAGACAGTGAGGTATCTAGCAATAGAAATTGACTGTAATACTCTTTTGTGACTCAGATGGTTCCTGAAACAAAACTCTGTTTCTACTTTTTATTATTTCTCTCTTTTTCAGATGGATCAAAATCGAATCCCACAAAATGTATGTTTTTTCCTTATGTATCATGGTAGGAAAAAAAATAGTTTTCAGTTTGGAACTGTCAGCCGTTTTGGTTACAACTACATCCTTGCTTCCGTTCTTTTAGTAATAGAGCAAGCTTGTCATATAAATTTAAAAGAAAGAAACAGTTAATTAAACCTACAGAACTTAATTAACTTCCTAATCCTATTGACAATCTCCTAAGATAAATTTAAAAGTCACAGGTTCAATGACCTGTCAGAAAACAAACGTAATAGTGAGACAAAAACCTGTTCTTCTTGTCTACCATGAGTTGGATGCTCCTGCATCATTTTTCCTCCTACATCATTTTTCCTCCAACAATGTTAAGAACTCTTCACCATTGATGCCTTACTTTCAAAATTATTTACTAAAACTTTTCAAAATTATATGTATCTTTGAAAAGATATATATGAATTAATGCTTTTACTTTTATTTTACATGTATCTTTGTTCATAAACATATATTTGGGAGATAATAAAGGCTTTTTGCAGGCTGTTTTTGATTTCTTTTACATGGCTTTTAAACTAATTTTTGAGTGTAATTTAGTACATATATACCATATAACTTTCTTTCCTAAAATAAAAATTACAATTTTTTCATCCAACCGTGTTAAAAAAAATCTTCACCATTGATGCCTTACTTTAAAAATGATTTATCAAAACTTTTCAGAATTATTTCATATTTTTAGAATTTCAACAAATTCTCCGTTATTGAAAACATCTAAAGACGTTTTTTATTTCTTAATTTCTTGCAAGTGATTTGGAGGGATTAAAGAATGTTCTAGTGTCAGACTTTACTTGCCGTTCTTGTCCCACTTACTCAACGTTCATGAAAAGCATGTGAAGCTAGTAGTATTTTTTGGTGGGGAGGTTGGTCTTTTCTCCAAATAAAATGAGAGGTCGGTATGTCAACTTGCAATTGCCTTTACATTGTGACGTGTATTTTTTATTATCTCTCAATCCATCCTCGCAATCTTTTCAAACAAGAACGTTTTTTCTCTCTAAAAGTCAGGATGCCCGTTATATATAGAATTATGTTTTTCAATGTGGTGATGTTAGTTCTCTGGCTTTCAAATCAACTTCAACATCCAAACAAGACAATAAGCATAGATTTGGGATGTTTTTGTGTGAAGCAAGTCGTTAGCTTTTGGAATTTTAAACTCATTCATAACTTTATAAATTTAGTTCGTGCCGCATAAACTGCTAGTAATATTTTATGTGCAATCCAAATCGATATTGTAGAAATTTCTCCATGACGAGGATTTGCTAATATGTCGGTATGAGAGAATTCTTTTATTATCAATATTTCAGAGTATTTAGATTTCACGGAAACAAATGATTTAGGACAAGTGAAATTGTATCATCAACCAAAGTTGACAAGTGGGTTTGGGTCAATGCCAAATAATATCGAGGTATTTTAAAACAGAGACTAGCCCGTCTAAAATGGTAGCATCCAAGGAAAAAAAACAGACTCAAAGGAAAAGTACTCAGGCCCTTCGCAATAAGAAATATTCAAACAAGTCCCCTTTGCAAACATATCGCAACAGACTCAAAGGAAAAGGAAAAATCATTGATGATTCGGCCTTGTACAATCACACATCCACACCTCTCACCTGATCATCTGATCTCTATGTGACAAAATTTTTAAGCGCAAAAAAGAGTTTAGAGGCGTAGAAGCTAAAGTGCAGGAAATGGAGCATATAATTCATGTAATAACAACAGAGAACAAGGCTATAGTAGAAATCAATAAAATTATGAAGGAGCAAGTAGCATTGCTACATGAAGCTCTCTTGATAGGGAAGACAAAATGGCGACGGATGAAGGTAGATGTGAAAAACATGAAGAAATTTGTAGTGAGAGTACAAATGTGGTGAATGTGAAACCATCCCAGGATAAAGGGAAAACGGCTGTGCAAATAGAAAACCATGAAGAGACAACAAGAGAAGAAAGGAAAGAAGGCTCCACAAAAGTTTCCAAAACTTACGCTGAAGTTATTAGCAATTCTGCTAATAGGGAAGGAGAGGCAAACTTTCAGGTTGACAACATGCAAGATAGAGAGAGCAAGGAAAGAAAATATAGAGTGACAAACATAATTATTAAAGGGGTGAAAGACTATGGGAAAAATGAATCTACTTTTGACCTTGCAAGGGACTTTTTGAAAGACAAGTTGCTATGGCAAGGACAAATATGGAAAGCATAGAATGTAGGGAAGTTTAACGATGAGAGAGCCAGGACTATAAGAGTCATCATCCCTAGTTTTCCTGATAAAGATATCATTCTAAGCAAGAAACAACTCTTGAGGGGTTCTCGCTTTTTTCTAGAAGAAGATTTAACTGTAAGAAAAAATGAGGAAAGAAGGGAGGAAATGTCAAAGGTTAGGGAAACAAGATATGAGAGAAAAGGAGCATGGATTTATAAGGGTAAATCTGTTACAATGTGAGTTAGACCTCCTTCCAAAAACGGGCAACAAGATGATAATAAAGAAGAGACAAAAAACTCTTTAATAGGAAATCAGGAAGCAACGTTAGTATGGGAAAATAGGGACAAAGACTCAAATGTGAGTCTTGCATGTCAAAAAAAATAACAATCAAGTCATATCCGGGTTTCCTTAGGTTTCTTTTGTTGGAAATGTAGAGGTTACCCATGGAGACGAGAACCTGGGTTAGGGCCTATTGGAGAATATAGAGACATAATTTTCCTCATAGAAACACACGAGCATGAAGGGTGCAAGGCACCTTTGTTTGAAGGGTACTGGAAGATGAAAATGTGGAACAAGGAAACAAGAAATAGAAAAGGACACGGGGGTATCATGGTATTAGTGAGAGAAAAATAAGGTCGTTTCATTCAGCTAGAAGAATAAGACTCAAATAAACATTTCATTTGGTTTAAGATATCAGAAAATGGAAATCACATCAGAATTGCAGCATGCTATTTTGCGCCACAAGTTTCAAAACTCTACAAAAGTAGAGGGCTTGACCACAAAGATCCCTTTACAGCCTTAAAGACAGATATTGCAACATATTCTCAGCTAGGTGAAGTCATTATAGTGGGTGATTTCAATGCTAGGACTGCAAGTGAGCAAGCTAGCATTCTTTGTTGTAAAGAAGACGACGACCCTATCTGGCTTACAGAAAAGAGTAATCATCAGTGGGAAAGAATTTCAGAGGACAAGGGCTGTAATATCTTTGGTGAAAAATTTCTTACTCTATGTGGGGCTTCTGATTTAGTCATTTGTAATGGTTTGACTAGATGGGAAAAGTCTGGTAATTTCACTTGCAATACTTACAATGGAGCAAGTGTAGTAGACTATGTAATTTTCTCACATAATTTGTGTGAGAAAATGGATGAAGTTTTGATTGGAGATCAACTTTGGACTTAAAATCAGATCACAATCTAATTTATTTAAGCTTCTCTTGGACTGGAAAGAAGCAGTTAGGGTCACAAAATCAGTGTGTTTAACAAAATCTTCCAAAGGGAAGAAATTTTTTGACTCTAGAAAATTGTAATAAATTCAAATTAGTGCTAGAGAGGCTCTTCGAGAAGGAGAAAATCTCATTTTACGACCTGCATAGTCACGAATTAACACATTTAATTCAAAGCACACTTGCAGAGTGTAAAAGAGAAAAAAGTAAGAAGTCTATTTTTTTTTTCTTTTCGGTCAATGCTTGGTTTAACGAGGAATGACAAAAGGAAAGGAGAATGTGGAAAGAGTCAAACAAGGATAACATAAAGCTCAAAGCTTACAAACATATATTAAGAAAGAAAAACACCGATTTCATGGTTTCGAGGAGAGAAGAACTAATCTTCCTTGGGAAAAATAACCCCAAATTATTTTGGAAGGAGCTCCAACCGAGAAAGATGCAAACCAAAAACAATATACAAATTCTAAATGGTTTGAATATGCAAGACAACTTTATGAGCATGATCCCAAGGTTGACCCTCCTCCCTTGGTCAACACTAATACAAAACTCTTCACGGTGCAAGAGGTAGAGATGGGTATCAAGAAGTTTGGGGTTGGAAAAGAAAAAGACTTAGTTGAACTCCTAAGAGAGTATCTAAAGTGGGGCTTAAAAATTCTTGCACCTCACATTACAAAAAATTTCCACAACATCATACAATAGGGGTTCCCACTGATTGGACAACTAGTTTGGCAATACCCTTTTCATGAGTGGTGACGTCAATACTCCCTCCAATTATAGGACCATAATGGTAAACCCATTGTTTGCAAAGTTATTTGGAAGCATGTTAGAAAATAAAATCAGTAAGTGGGTAGAAGAAAGAGATAAACATGCTAAAGGACAAACAAGTTTTAGTCTTGAACATTCCACAGCTGATCATGGTATAAATTTAAGGCACATCATTGAGAAATTTTGGGAGAAAAAGGAAAAAGTATTTTGTTTCTTTGTTGATTTCAAAAAAGCCTTTGACACGGTTCTTAGGGATAAGCATTGGCACAAAATGGAGGAACTTGGGGTTCCTAGGCATTTGAGAACAGTCGTGCATAGGTTGCACGAAGAGGTGAAAGTCAAAATTAGAACTTCAACAAGAATTTCTGAAAGTTTTAGAAGCGATATCGGGGTCAAACAGGGTTTCCCACTGTTTTCTACCCTCTTTGGTTTATATATCGACAAACTTGAAGAGTGGCTAAATCCGCAAGGGGGTGACGGTATACATTTTGACAAGTTTTTTATAAGGTTTCTTTTGTACGCAAAAGACCTTATTCAGATTTCTAAATCTTCTCTTGGTTTGTAAGAGCACTTACTTTCCCTCGAGAATTTTTATAGAAATGTGGGGATGCAAGTCAATATCAGCGAACAAAATTAGTTATTTTCTCTAGTAAAAGAAAACATAACTAGCATAAGTTCTACTTTGAAGGCAACATTCTCGAAGATGTTGCGGATTGCAAATACCTCAAAATTGACTTCAACAAAAATATAAGCTGGGAAGGATGTAGAAAGAAAAAATATTTTGGGGGTTGGAAAACATTTTATGCTATTTAAAATAGGTGTAGAGAGGTAGATTTATGAGACTCAAAAACCACTCTAACTCTTTTTTGGCTTTTAGTGATTCTGGTGATTCTCTATAGTTGTGAATTATGGGCCAACAATACATCCAACACGCAGTGGAAACAAATTGAGAAAATTCAGAAGTGTTTGATTTCAAACAAATTCAAAATTAAAAGTGCGATTCCTTATTCTATTTTGTCAAGTGAAATAAGGGCTACTCATATTGAAGCAATAGCTATGGTGCGGGTCATAAGGTATTTGAAAAAAAATTGAGCAAATGGAAGAGGGAAGGTGTCCTAAGGTTGTGTTTAATGACATATTATGCACAAGAAAGAAGACTTGGATGCAGAAAAATAACAAATGGTTTAGCAAATGGGGCATTTGCTTGAGCATGTTTCCCACAAACAATAAAGAGATAAAAGATTTTGTTATGGATAAGTTTCACAAATTTACTTGGGAGGAGGAGTTAGGGAGAAATTAAAAGTATTGTATTGAAGAGTTTAATCCCTCTCATAATCATCAACAAAAAGATTACATAGGAGCCAATATTTCTTGGAGAGCCAAAATTTTTATCGCTCAATTTAGGACAAATTCGCATCAACTCCGTTGTGAAATAGGGCGTTGGAAAATGCCAAAATAAGTGTGGGAGGAAAGAGTATGTATATTTTTCTCTTTCGGAAAAGTGGAAACAGAAAACCATTTCATTTTAGAATGTGAGGCCTTCAAAAACATTAGGGAAAGTTATGCAGATATTTTGGCAGCTAGCTCTTGGGATATTCTATTCAGCAAGGGCTTTATCAAGAAGGTGGGAGACTTTATTGAGAAACTTCACAGGAAAATGGCATAATACAAGAGCCAGTTAGAGAAGCAATTTGTCCCATAGGCTATATTTAGCCTCGTGGATGTTAAAATAACTTCTTCAATAGTCTTCCTCAAAGTAATTTTTTATTTTTTCAAACAAGAAAAAACGTCTTTCTATTATAGTGAGCAAAGAAAGTACATAGTTAGTTGGGAGGAAAACAATTTTCCTACATCAAGCAGGTGGATTCTAGCGACCATCCGATCTGTATCAGGATGACAAAAATGTTAAATAAAGCATTTTTTAGACGAAGTGATAGTTACAAAAGGCCTTCCTCTTGTGATGATACAAATGAAAAAACAGAGAACCATGACTGATATTACCATGAGGAACAACAATGGTTTTAACAACATATAACAAAGGGGGAAAAAGTCCCATAAAAAGATACAAAAAAGTGATTAGATCTCAAAATGGCCCATCCCCTGCAAACATTTATTTTCAAAATATTGGAAGAAAATCTGATCCGGGTCCAAAGTGCATCCATCCTTGGATAGTTGATCTGCTTCACCATTTGTCACCAGTAGATGTGGGAAATAGAAATGAAACTGAACTCTTTGATCAAGGATTTGGTTTTGTGTTTCTAGGTAGTGAGGAATGGAGATTTCAATGAGCCCCTCTCATTTTCCCATTCAATGACAACTTTAGAGTCTCCAAAAATAGTTATTGTCCGCAGCCCAAGCCAAATAACATAGTGGAGAACACTCCAAAGGGCAAGGAGTTCAACACAAGTATTATATCCAAAGCCACCATGCCAATGGAAGCAGTTAGATCGAGTAACACCTATGTTGATGGCTATGCCACATATACAAAGGCCAAGAGAGGAAGCCCCATCAAGGAAGGCAATAGGAAAATTCTCCCAAATGTTGCAAGGAGGAGGAGTAGACTTGGGGATGAAATATGTAAACACTGAGAACTTTTGATGAAAATACAATATTTTGTAGCTTGTCCTCCAAATGTCAAGCAACACTTGCTAAAACATAAGTGCATTCCAAGCCTGCCAAATGCCCCAGATGATGAAGAAAACTAGTGTCTGGATATGTTTATTATCCATAGTCCAACTGCTGACGCAGGAGACAATGTTAGAACGATCCTAGGTAGAAGGAGCATCGATCAAAATGAGAACCTAGGTTCAAAACAAAGTTGCAAAAGGACAATGGATGAAAATATGTCTTACATCCTCACCATGTGAATCGTAGAGACAACATCGACCTAGCCTCAGGAAGCCCCTCTTAAAAGTTTACCCTAAGTTAGAATTCAATTGTGAACCACTAGACATGAAAAAAAAATTTAGTTTAAGAGAGAAGTTCCATTTCCAAGACCAAGCAAACCAAGAGTGGAACAGATTCATTCGAGGAGGCAAGTAAATAAGCTAGTATGTCTCTTTGACTATAACTCTACCTTGTTGTGATCCATCAAACCAAATTAGATTGTCTTCTATAGATAAGAAAACAATCTTGGATAGTTTTAGATTGATGATGTAAGATGATGCAAGTCTTCCATTTAGGGATCAGGGTATCATAAAACCCAATCAAAACTACATCTTTGCAGTGAGTGAAAAAAAGGAGAGGAAAGATAAACATCTGCTATATCTTTGATCACATGAAAACCTCTATTATTCCAAAAAGAAATGATCTTGGGATAAGAGGTGAGACAAGTGAATCCAGTCCGATCTCCGAGATGGAGCCCGAGCCAACTTCCCATCGAATATTTCCAAAGTACCAATAATAAGTTACAACTGCGCCGAGAATAATAATTTTGAAGAGGATTCAATGCACTAGATCAGAGCCAACTGATGAAATCCCTATTTTGGAGTTATTTTGCAGAGATGACATGCTACCAGAGGCCCACACAGCTCACTGTGTTGGAATTTCTAGTTAATCACTATTTCATTAAAACAAAATACTGCTGCTGGTTACAAAATAAAATTCTTCAGAACTTATGGTGTTTTGGTTTACAACAATGTTCTTCAGGCTGCTACAATCACACAACGCTCTTACAAATTTGCTTTAATTCTCTCTATCTTCAACACACATAGTTATTTCTCTAACTGTGTTACTCTATTTGTCTTTTTCGCCTTCGGGCTTATATAGCGTTACACAGTAAAAAATGCAAATGACATATATATCATTTCACGTTTCATTACAATATTTATATATAATGTAAATATAATATATTTACAATATATATTATGGAATATTTATAACCTAAGTTTAAAACAAAAATAAAACACATATCGCAGTGAATATAAAAACATTAAACCCAAAGTTTTAAATTAAAATGTGTAAAAGAGTTTTTGGCGGAGTGCATAGTAGCCTTCACCCCAATTTCTTTACCCCACGGAATTGTTGTGGTTGGTTCGGAGAAGGGATGACGTCACCTTCTCTAGTGGGTCAACTTTAATGCTTTTAGCTCATTTTGAATGCTGCCAGGAGGAATTTAATTTAAATCAAATGTGGTTGGTGAAGAATTCATGGCTGGTAGGTGCTGCAAATAAAGGTGCGTCGGAACTGAAGATTACTGCCGCCAGATTACTGCCGCCGTCTTCAAAAAATTCACATCAGAAATTAACTTCTCATCCTTTTTCTGCTCTGTGGCAATTGGAATTAATTTCCAATACACTGCTCTCCAATTTTTTTTAAGCAGTGACATGTTGAAGGAAGCCCCATCCACCTTGATTGACATGAGAGGTTACCATCTCCAAACTGGGAAAGTGGAATTTACGGGTAGACTTTGAACCAACCTACAAGAACCTAGTCACAATAGAGTTTATCTTGCAAATAATTTCCAATACACTGCTCTCCAATTTTTTTTAAGCAGTGACATGTTGAAGGAAGCCCCATCCACCTTGATTGACATGAGAGGTTACCATCTCCAAACTGGGAAAGTGGAATTTACGGGTAGACTTTGAACCAACCTACAAGAACCTAGTCACAATAGAGTTTATCTTGCAAATAACACCCTTTTGCAGTTTATATATGTGCATCCAGTAGATAGGAATGTCGTTGAGGACAAATTTGATGAGAATAAGTCGGTTGCCCAAAGAGATCCACTTATGAGACCACTGTGTAAGTCTCTTTTCAATTTTGAGGATGAGCTAGTCCCAGTCCTTATTCCTTACCCATTCAGCTTCAAGGTGAACCCTAAGTATTTGAATACCACATCCAAGTGGCTGACGGTAGGGCCAGAAAAAATTTATGATCACCAAAGTCTTTTCCGCTTCAGGCGCACTGGACATCAACCTGGATTTTGACTGGTTCATGAAAAGACTAGAAGCGAGCCCAAAATCTTGTATAATTTCAAAAATCAGCTGCCATTCTTGAGGGTCAGACTTCCCCATCACCAATGAATCATCTACAAATAATAAGTGTGAGAAAGGGTTCGCTTCTCTAATCAAGCATCTCATGAGAAGTTCGTTGTCTCGGGCCACAACGAATATTTTGCTTAGACTGTCCATAATGATATGGAACAAGAGGGGAGACACAGCGCAGCCCTATCAGAGACCTATAGAGGCCGAAAAGAATTCGGTGGGGAAGCCATTGATAATAATAGCGAAGGAGACAGATTTGATGCAAGATTTTATCTATCTAATCTTTGAGGAGCCCAAACCAATCTTTAGCAAGATCATCCATAAGAGTTCCCAATCGACACAGTCAAAAGCTTTAGTCAAATTTATCTTCATATCTGGATTTAGATTTCTGGTTTTAATGTAGTGTATGCACTCCTGGGGTTTTATAGATGGTGTTGCATAAAGGAAAAGGGTGATAATCAGAAAAATAGGCGGGTTTGTCGATCTTCGAGATAAGGGAGATTAATGTAGCATTGGTAGCTCCATAAACCCAACCAAGAATTATGGATTCTTCCACCATTTCTGTGAGGTCGTCAATCATAATATCCTGGAAATGTAGAAAAAATTCTATGGTCCATCCTCATTTGTAATGGGGCGTTCCATTTTCTCGATTGCCTCAACATCAATTGAGGAGGGGAAGAATTCACACTGTTCCATCTGTTTGTTGAAATGGACATGATCCTTTGACCAGTAAATGGCACTAAAATAGCTCAAACCCTCCTCTTCAATATCTTTTTGTGCTGTGGGGTGAGCACCATGATCTTATTTGACGCTCCATATGGAGTTCTTTTTATGAGTATTTTATTATGAATATTCGATATACAAGATGTTAATTATATCTCTAAATACATTTGGTGAAGTGTCAAAAATATGTTCGTAATTCTTTATGTTCAATTTGTGGAGTGCCATAATAATTATTATGAACATTTAATAAAAAGTGATTACATATTCTGTATTTTAATTTCAATTAAAAAATTTAATTTAATTTAATTATTATTATATTTATTCAATTAAAATAATAATTTATGTAAGCTCATTCACCATTTAATTAAAACTGTAAACTTATGGAAATAAGTTATTATTTCTATTTATTAATATAAATATTTTTCCTCGAATTATTTTATATTTAAAAGAAATTGAATTAATAATTGTTTTAATATGTAAATGAACATGAAATATGGTATGGAGTATGTCTTAAAACTACTTTTTTTTGGTTAAGAGCTCATCTTTTTTAGACGTAAGGAAATAGGTTAATGATCTAAGATCTAGAGGCATCTGACAGGAGTGAAAGCCTGCCCCCTTACAGACCACCATTGCGTTATTCCAAGTGGTGTTATTTTCCTTAAATAATGATGATGAGTAGGGTGCATTCGGGGATAGTAACCAAATATGGTTGTTCTCACTGCTGGTTTGACGACTAAATTAAAATATAATACAAAGAACATATTCGACTCAATCATACTAATTATGTTCGACAAATATTATCCATTTTTTCCCTAGAAAATAAATTTTTAATAAGATTTATAAAAAATATTTTAATACTCATTAAATTATGGTGAGCCCAAGAATGTGAAGAAATAGTTTCTATGATATTTATAGAAGTAAAATTAATTAGCCTACAACATTATAGTAAAGAAAACGATTTGAAAAATGCTTAAAAAAATACTAATTTTTAAAAAATAAAATTTAATTTTTTTCAAACAAAATCTAAATTAATGAAATTCAAATCTCACCAATTAGATTACAAATCCCAGCGTAACGGGAAATCCATCAATAGAGCTCAGACAATGGATATTCATGATGGTTATTGTGGTTTCACTCGCTTTCTCGTTTCGTACCTACAATGTGCACATATAGTTAGATGCGATGTAGAATCTCCCATTCAGTGGTGTTCTCTTGCCTTTTCTCCTTTTGACGTTCGACGATATATATAGCACATGTTTTGTATTAGAAAAAGAAAAGAGAGTCGAAAGAGATTATACACACCACACAAAAAGCAGAGATAATTTAGAGAGATTACACATAATATAAAACCACACTATATTTATATTATTATTAAGCACGTAACAAATTTCATATATAATTGTAGATCATCAACTTTTAGATGAGAAGATTCCAAGAAGATGGATTTATGACTTACAATGACTTAGTTATAACTAGTATACATAGGAAAATAACTGCTTCTAGAATAATGTTTTGGTACTCACAATCACAACCTGTAAATCACATGACATACATGGAAACATTACTTCCAACACCCTCCCTTAATGCTTACATGTAACAAATATTGAAAACATGCGTTACAAAAATAAATGAATCTCTGTCACATTTGTATGATATGGTCATCACTAGCACTCATATCGACTTTGAAATCTCATAGTTTTCACTCTTTTTTTCACCAAAATTTTGAGCTTCCCACTTGATCCATTTAAGACATAATTGCTTCCAACCATCGTTGATGTACTTTCAGAGAATTGACACTTCTCGACCTCCCGAAGGAAAATCTCAATACTAAACCATCCTATGGAACTACCACCATTTGTTGAACCCATGGCACTCCACGTTATTCGCCAGTTATCTAGGATAACATTTTGGGTACAAAATTTCTTCAATAGAAAATTCTACAACTCGGCCTCGTGTAAAATAACTTATAGTGATTCTCTCGGAGCACGACAGGTCACACTAGCTTGATCTTATTAAAAAATAACTGTAACTAATGCTCCCGAAACACCATAGATCACATTAGTCTATTCAACAGTTGGCATGTTCTTTCTGGTTATGTATTATTTGATTTTTACACAATATAATAACATACTACAACTTAATAAAATTGCATCATAAAAAATTCTATCAACAACCTCCCTATTTTTTTTTTAACACAAATTTAACTAATTAAGAAAAATGGAAAATAAGCTGCTTAACAATGAAGGCGACAAATCCCGTGAAAATAAAACTAATTTACCACTTCTCGAACCGGAAAAAACCACACATATATACTTCTCATTCTACCTTGGCACGAGTCTATAGTTTTGGGGAGAAAAACTCCCATGTAGTGAATACAATATCAACGACTTCAGAGAAATTCCCATCTCATTGCAAAGCCGCTTCTTCTGCAGAAACAAGATTCTCTTCAATACTAGTGACACCATCATTTCTTAGCTATTTAGTCATGCTAGAAAAACGATTGTTGAAATTTGGGAGAATTCTCAACATATCTTTAGTCATAGTTTATGTCATTTACAAGCTTCTAATGATCTGATGTGTCATGGAAATTACTCTCTCATCTCCTTTGAGCACTGTTGGTCTTGAATTTTGTGATTTATTAACACTGGAATAACTGTCTTTTGATGCTTCCTCTTGCAATTTATGCAATCGATCTTCCTCTAGTGGTGGTCCAAATATGAATTTGCTTGCTATAACAACAATCACAATAGCTCCAATGGTCGTTGGAAAGGAGAGCATGCTCTTCCTCCTCTGCATCCCCCTTTGTTTACAAATACCATGACTATTTCACAGGGGTTTATAGTTTGTCAAACACTCCACAAATTTAAGTCGCAATAAATCACATGGATGATCACCACTCAGATGTGCATGGTCTTTATATTTTAAAATATCTGCAAATTCATTATTATTCTGTAGGGACACGACCTGGCCAGATCTATAATAAACAAGAAAAAGTTCTTGGGAACTACAAGGGAATTGATTAATTATCATTCATAGTATCCCAACCACATATATCATAGATCACACCAATCCAATGAGGTTACAGCCACATGACCCCCAATCATATTCTTCCTTTGAAAGTCCTTTGTATAGAGAAATGAGCATAAATGGATCTCAGATTCGGATCCACACACTACACAACCACTAATGATTCTTCTAGTGCGGATTGCCATTGATGACACAACACAACGTTTAATACAACAAGAATCTATGTCTCTCACTAAATCTCCATGACATACTCCTCTATGGTTTGCACTACTACAAAACTAAATACACAAGTATATTGAAATCTCACACACTAAAAAAAACACACACAGTAACATTCCCTCTCCTACACTTATCCTAGAATTGAAAATTTTATGGCTCTCTCATCTTATTGGCCTTCCTGTAAGGGAATTAGGCCATAACTTTCTCTGATACCATATTAGAAAAATAAGAGAGAGTCAAGAGAGATTGCACACACAACACAAAACCACAATGTATTATTATTGAGCATATAATTACATATCTATTGTAGATCACCAACTTCTAGATGATAAGTTCCGAAGAAGGTGGATCTATGACCCACAATGACTCAGATACAACTCACACACATGGGTAAATAACTACTTCTAAAATAATTCATTGGGACTCACAATCACAACATGTAAATCACATAACACACATTACATGCATGGAAGCATTACTTCCAACATCTTGTTCACCCAAAGGTTTGTGACTCTTGGCATGTCTTGGCCGAAATTTTGGTTCCTCATGCCACTAGGTAGAAATACAAACATTTGGTTCCTCGTACCTACATACACAATTTCCCTACTTGTGTTGTGAAGTGCATTCCAATCAACTAAAGTCTACACGCTCATTGAACTTGTCTGTCTAGCCAACTTGCTTGTATGTGTTGGTTGCCTGCCATGATACTCAAGACCATTTTATCATGCAAACATTCCACACCAAGTGTTTGGGTGACTAAACCCCAAATTTTATTCACTTAATCGGTCTTGTGTGCATGCTCATACCACCATATTTTCGCACTCTACCATGCTTCATGGTTATGCATCCAAATCATCTAACTATAAAAATATGTATTGTAATGTGTCCATGTGACTATGTAGCTTGGTTGCTTCTTGTGATATTGCACAATCACACCAAGCTCTGAGGGTATTCCATGCTCACCTACTCCAAGCTTGTAATCGAACTCAATAAATATCTATATAGAAACTCAATACCCCAAGTCACTAACCAAAACTTGTTACTTAATCTCCAAATTCTATTTGAACAATTGTATCCACCCTCCATAGGAAACCCCCAGTTTCATGCCATATGAAACCCTAAATTCCAATGTTACACAATACTCCACAACCGTCCACACGGTTATGGTTATGGAACCTACTCAAAACTATCTAAGTGTTCAATTATCATGAATCCTACTAATCCCATATGCTAAATAGCTCCACCATGTTTCCACACATTGTCGACCCCCAAGTCTTACACTATTCAAGTAGCTAATTTGACCATTACATGCATTCCATGAGAGTGAACATTCTCATGTCATCCTTAGTTGTTTCTATCCACATTTCCATCACACTACTCAACCTCAACTGCTGTCATCACCATTATCCCTTGATAACATCAAAGTGTTGTGCCTCCTCCATACTATAAATACTCATTACTTTCATCCACAACTTAATCTATAAACACAATTTCTCAAACCAAGGCACCAACACCCTATTGTTATACAAAGTCTCTCCAAAATGTGTTGGACACCTAATCCGCTAAGGGATATGGTGTGGAAGATGAACAGTCATTAGAGTCCAAGTTACCACTTGGAATGTTAAAACCAAGGGTCATTAAACAATGTATAAATATGTAAATATTGTGAACAAAATGTATCTTATGATTTATCTTATCCACTGCCTATTCATCTGTGGGTTTTTAATATGGGATTATAGTAGACGAATTCCTTCCTTGCTCAAGTTTGAGCCACTGGTTTTGTGGCCTATTTGTGCATGTCAATTTTTCCATAAGTTTTGCATTTCATGAATGTCCTATCAGCTAAATTCTAGCTGCGATCTCTTCCCACGATCCGTCGGACCCATTTCTCTCAAATTTTCTGGGCTAGTCAAGTCTGTTTCTCTATGTCTCTCAGAAATATTCCCATCAGATTTTATCATAGGTGTTACTATGCCAAACACTTCCTCTCTCCTACATACCTATATGCTAGCAACACTTAGAAATTTCACCTGCGTTGGTTCATATGCTGTAAATATTTCATAGCTCAGTTCCTGGTTGAAAGGATAAGGTGCATTGGAATTAGCATTGGTTTTGAGCATTGAATGTATTGCATTGTCTCATGCTGAAGAGACTATTCATTGAATCACCAATTGAAGGTTGGTCCCTTGGATGATTCTTTGCGATGTATGTTGAAAGCCACTCTATTTTCTACAATGAAGGTTGGTCCCTTGGATGAATGTATTACATTGAGCAGTAAGTATATGCCTCTGTGTTGTATTGTATGTTGGAGAGCATGAGTTATATGGTTACATGCATACAGTTATGGTGCATTGGTTCATATGCATACAATTCTGAGTTATATGGTTCATGTGTTTGCATTGAATGATCTGGACATTTCTCTCTACATATATAATAGTGATGTCTTGTGGTTTATTCTATGTGCAACTCGATTAATTAATGTGACCCCGTGACTATAGATTCGATCTCTTATTGAATTCAACCACTCAACTAGCATCCAATCCTAACACAATAAAAGTTTAGCGAATTCCAAATTTTCATGAATAACTATATTTGCTATTGGATTTGTTTTGACATTATTATATTGACTATCGTGACCACATTCTTAACTCTGCCAACTTATAGAGAATTTAATGGTCGTAATTTTCCATGCATTACATGGATGATCATGAGCTTTTCACTTGAAAATTTCTTACATTTCAATGGTTTCTAATTTATATTTTGTTATATGTCTATCTAATTTTTACATGGGTGAGGCTTGGTAAATATTCCTACCTCTCAACAATTTGGCTTTTTCATGGAAAAAAAAAACGGGGGGCGGGGGGGGGGGGAGGGGTCCTTCCTCTTAGCTTTGCCAATAACATTACTTTACTCTAGCTCAACATGTAGAAGTATATCGAGCTCCTTCCTATGCAATTTATTAGTGGCTAAGGCTCATTTCAGAGTATGTAGCTTCGACCTATGTGAGGGATGAAGGTTGATGTGTTAGTGGAAATCCCTGAAGCTCATTCACAAGCCTGGAAACTGTAAGGTAATTTGTAACTTTATTGATATTCATTGTAGAAACAGGTATGAATATTTACTAATATGATGAAAATATGAGCATTAATAGTTGATAAGACCATTGCGAGTGAGGGACAATGGCCACAAGAATATATATACCTCTTAGCATGAATAATTCTTGGAAACCGTGTCTTATTCTCATCGTTACTGAATGTTGCTAATTATGATGTCTTTGCTCAAAGGGTTATAGTCTCATTTCATGGTGTAAATAGACCTTCCTGCATCGACTTTTGCCCTCAATTTGTGCTTGAATAATTGTGCTCAAAGAAGAGTGGATTAACTAGTGTTGTCTCAAAACATAAGGTGGAGTTGCAATAAACGTTTTGAAGTTTTTAAATGGCTAAAATGACAATTTATTAGAGTTATTGAAAACTCTAATCATATTTATTGATGAAATCAAAATTAAAATCAATAAGGACACACTATCTAATATTAGAAATTCTTTGCAAAGTGCACAAGAAAATATTGAGTGTTTGCAGCTTGAATCATAGATATAAAAATATGAGCTATACTAACATAGAAATCATTCTAAATCGGTATTTGTTCAGAAAAATCCTCTATTTGAGTTTTAGAAAGACTCCAAACAACTTCCATAAACTAATCAGATCAGTGAGGTTGAGATTTGTTCAATTCCCAGTGCAAGGGCATATTTACATGCAGACGCATAAATTCAACCTACACTTCCTAAGACGATCATAAGACCTTGGGAAGAGCTTGTTAACAACAAGAAAAAAACTGTTCTTGGATATGAAAATGGTGTTTTATTTCATATTCCATATTACTTAAAACCCATCAAATTTCATAGTGTTGGATTTCCTTAGGACAACTCATCTTCATCCACTCCTCTTCCACAACCACAAATTGTTCTAATGCTAACACTGTAATCGAGTTGGTCATGTGAAATATCATTGTTTTGATCTTCACCCGTGTGATAATTTTCATACAAACACCATCATTCAAACATATGATTTAGAAGCAAGCCTCCTATAAGAATGAAGATTCACCTTGGATGGATCACTTCTTAGCAAAGGGCTTCAACAACCAAGAAGATATACCAGTCATACCATAAAATTTGTTCTCGAGTATTGACACATCTTGCAATTGAGATTTTTTATCTTCTCACCTTGTATCTAACAAAAAGGGAATTGATGGTCATCTACAAATTTAAAGATACATCAAGTGAGCCTAAGCCACAACTTGAACCTGCTTCTTAAGCCTAGATATAGATTTAGCCATACCTAGATTCAGAGTAGCCAGAGACAAAGAAATATCTCCTGACCATGCCATGTTGGTTTCCTTCCCTAAACCACCACAGGTTGAGACTTCAATTGTCTCGTTTTCCAGAACACTTCCTCTAGCAGAAGACTTCAACTTCTAGCCATATTTGGAACTATTCTAGGAAATGTATCAAACATTCCAATTTGAGACCTTAATTGTCGATATTTTCACAAAATTAGGGAGAAATTCATCTAGCATAAGAATTCAACTTATAGCCAGATTTGAAACTGTTCTAGGAATTGCAGTAAGCGTTCCAGTGTTGGTGGTCATCCTTAAACAACCACCGGTTGAGACCTTGAGTTCTCCCCCCTTATAGAATTATTTCAAAGAGCACAATCAACCAATTACTACCATACATTCTTGAATATTTTGTATTTCAGCTCCCTTCTTGGATTCATACATACCCCTTCAGATTAAGGGGAGGAATGTTGGACACCTAATTCGCTAAGGGTTATGGTGTGGAATATGAACAATCATTAGAGTCCAAGAGATCGCTTGGAATATAACAACCAAGGGTCATTAGAAAATATATATGTAGTAACCTTGGGTTAAATTTTCATGTAATTAAGGATATTAAGGGCAAAGAAAAATAAGACCAAGGTCTTAAGACACGTATTCCAAGATGAACGTTGGGAAAACACTATAGTGGGCATCACTTATGGTTTAATAATGGATATGGAAATTGGCAAGGACAAAAATACATTAATTGGAAATTAATTATGAAAAAAAAGAAAATAGGAGAAAAGGAAGGTGACGCGACACCCATTTGCATGCAAAGGAAAATTAGAAGGAAGATGAAGGAAAGTGAGATCAATGATAAAAAGACATCAAAGAATAAATTCATAGCTTTTGTCAGTTTAGTTTTGGTTGTATTTTTTCATTATTTCTCTCTCTCATACTCTTGCACACTTAGAGTATTCTTGGAGAATTTTAGCATTCACTTGGATTTGGAGAAGGAAAACAATGGAAAAGCAAAGGGAAGAAAGGGAGCACAAGGATAAGGTTGGATCAACAACTTCAACAAGAATATTTTGCAGGTAACAGGTTGCATGTGTGATTTCCTTGCTAGGATTTAATGCATGGTACATGCATTTGTTTATTTGGTTCATTTGTTGTCATTGGCATGGGTATTTCCTATTTTAATAATGGTTTCAACATTTCCTTGCCATTTCCTGGATAGCCATGGTGTGATGGGATTCATTCTTGGTTGAGATTTAGATTGCTGAAAGGTTTTGGTACTAGATGAGGTGGTCTTAATAAAATCCCAAGGGTTTGGGGTGAAGATGGTTTTCTTGAAGAAGCCCTTGATAGGTAGGTGGGGACAGGAAAATCCCTCATTATGTTTGGTGAAGGAATTTTGAGGCATCCAAAATAGGCTTGGTTTTGTGATCTTCATATTGGTTTAGGTGAGACCACATTAGCTTGAGGGTGGAGGTGGTTTAACCTCTAGAGTTCCTGGTTGACTATGTCTTGGTTTAACCCATGAGATCCCACATTCATGCTTGGAATATGGCACGAGGGCAATTGGATGAAAGAAATATTTGGTTCATCTCAATCTATGGTTGGGTCGTACATGGAAGTCCCTTCCTTGGTTGGATTTTTCATAAGTTAATATGAGTTATTGTTCTAATGTAATTAATAATCACATGTACTTGTTATTATGTGAATTTTATGGCTGATTTTTCATGGTTCCTATTTTGGTTATATGATGGTTATACACATGGTTCTATGATGTGATTTAACTATGGATCTTGTTCATGGTTTGATAGCTTTTTGAATGGTTGATCAATGCTTGGGATAACAAGTGTTGTTGCAACTAGCTTGAGAGGGAATTGAGCCTTCTTGGTGATTCTCATATGAGATTAAGATGTTTATGATCAAATATGCATTCATGACCTGTAGCTTTCATGTTTACCATATGTTTGAAAACATATCTATCATGCACTAGGCATGTTATGGTCAAAATATTGCTCAAGTATTGATTTTTAAGCATTATTATCATCATTTTCATGATTCTAGAAAGTTATAGGAAGTTCTGGGAAGTTTTTTGGAGGTTATCCTGAAAAAGTCGCATAGATCTCGCGATTGCATGCACAAAACAAGGGATTTTGGGTCGTAATCTCTAGGAGACAACCGTATGGGTGTGATTATAGCCTCATAACCACATGAATTAAGTGTCAAGGGTGTTGTTGTGGATTTAGTCAGTGAAAAAGAGTTATAGCTTAGGGATTGATCACCTCGGGTGGTTTTCAGGCTCCCGAGTGATCTGCAGTCCTTGAGGGATTTCGATTATGTGTGGGCTTGTATGCCCCACTTCCATCATTGGAACTTGGAGGTTGGTTCATTTCATAGTTGCACTCAACTCATGTTTACCCTGGAGAGATTGTAAAATTGGGTAAATGTGGGGTGGGGCATTATAGATTGGTACCAGAGCTTCTAGGTTCAAACACTTGGACTAGATGGGCTAAATGCATGCATAAAAACATGCATTATGATGGTTATGGTTATCATGCATGATGTTTATATGCTGATGTCATTATATATGTACATGTTTATTGTGCTAATGTGGACTGTTTGGTGCAGATGAGATAACCTCCCCTGATATGCATTGAGATATGATTTTGTTTATGTTTTTATTTGGTTTATCTAACATGGCATGTTTGCAGGAAATAGAAGGTCAAATATGAAGACACTATAAGGAAAATACCTTCTAGTGGAGGTTATAACAAAGGTTTTTAGTGTTATAAAATTGAAAAAAATGTCAAAAAAATCCACTAAAATATCCGTTTGGGATAGAAAATATTTTAGTGGAAGTTTTAACAAAATTTCGACACAACTAAACAAATATGGGCAGACAGAGGTTATAGGAGATGTTTTTTTTCTTTTCGATGTTGCTAATGGAGCAATTAGCACCGGTGCGCTACATACATAAAATCACTAAGTGACATACATAACTAAAAGCACCAAGGTGTTGAATGCAAAGAATACCAGTGCATAATCTATACCACACCAGTGTTAAGAGATAAAAAATACTCGGGGCATTCTTTTAATGAATGATACCAAGGCACGCAAGAAATAATTGTTGTGTCAGTGTTCTTTTTTTAAACTTGCAATGCTGATGTGTATCGTTAGTTTAAAGGCCCCGATGTGTTAGTTATACAAAAGAAACAATGTTGTTAGTTTTCATAAAGCACCAAGATGGAAATAATATATTGTAATATTGGGGAGTTAGTTGTATGAATGTATTGGTGCGTTAAGAATTACAATGCACCGGAGTGTTAATCTTAAACATAACCAGTGCTTGAAGTGTTAAATGCACCAGTTCTCTCGTTTTCTTAAAAGGCAGTGGCATGCAAAAATATGACATCACATCGCTTTTATATAACACAATGCACCAGTGCTTTTTTATGTTATAGACACACCAATTTTTTGAATGATGTTTTCTTTTTTTTTGAAAGATCGACTTGTGAGAGTGCAATTATTGTAATTTTAAAATTTGTTATTCATCGAAAAATCAACATAAATTATAACAATATTCATATAAATTAAAATTTTATTATTGCATTTGTATATGATATTTTGATTAATTTGTTATATTATTATAGTTCACATCTCTTCATTATAATATTTAATCATCCATATATTTAATCAATGGTGTAACATTTCATAGCAACATTGGATAACACAATAGAATAAATTAAAATGTATCTTATTATATATCAATAAGAGACTCTTTTCCATACAAAATAGGATTGTTATTGGTAAGCCTTTGTATTTCAATTGGGACACTATGTTCATTACATTAAACAAAATGTTTGATTTTCACAGAAAATTATTTCAAAAAATACAACATGTTGCATTGATATCCAATTCGATAATCATTATTCATTGGAACTACAGTCACTGCTCGAGCTACTTGCATGACTTGGGTTATTTGGAGGAATGTTTTGTTGGTTGCACCGATTTTTTTCGTTTTCTTGATCTTGCAGTTCCACCTACAAACATAAAAATAAAGTGGTGAAAATGTGAAGTTGGGTTACACTTTTTGCCCTTTTTTTGAGAAAAAAACTTTCATTTTTTTTTCGGTTCTTCAATTTTCTGCAAGCTAAAACAATTTCTTTGTTTAGAATTTCATTTTGCGATAAAAATAAAAGTTGTCAGAATTTTTGTTAGTTTTCTATTACTTATTTTTTGGAATTTTTTATACACATTGATATGTCAACTTAGCGTTTATTTGAGTGTGTGTTTTTTAACAATCAACGGATTCATAAGAAGTCATGTTAATACGCAACGTTGTATTCTTTGAAAATTTTTGTTTTTGAGAAAACAAAATGTGTTACAACAATCTAGACAGAGTCTACTTCGGTTTTGTCATATTTACAAAGCCAATGGATGCATATCATAATTACTAGAATTTTTTGAACTGGTCCAATATGAAAAAACTGCATGTTTTGAATATGTTTCGCAACGCAAGAAATTTCTTAACATATAAGTTATAAACTAAAAATCTAAAAGCTACCCATTAAAGACGACAGACCAATGTAATGTACCATAATTTTTTCAATTTTTTTTACAATGTATATTGGAAGATACAAAATTTTGATTTCACTAAATCACAATGACCTTTAAACATTGTTTGCATCCATTTTATTACAAAATTAATTAAAATTAGTAAATATTTATGAAATTCCATAAAAGTTATATTTCCTGAAAGTAGTTTCAATTCTGAAAATGCCTGCCTTGGTTCCAACAGTTAATTCAGAATGTTTCAAGGAGTTTAATCAGTCCAAAGTTGCAGAAACATATTCAGAGAATGGTTCTGCGTAACTGGTGACACGTTAGTTCGGCCGATCTCTTAAACAAAGTTCGACCAAACTGTTTTTTGCGCCGATGGCCTGTTAAGTCAAACGACAAAATAGTTCTGCGGAACTATTTCTAAAAATTTCGGTCGAACTTTTACCTAACTTTCCGTCGGCCGGAAAGTACCGTCGAGCCCCTCCAAAAAAACATTTCACGGCAATATAAATTGTCGTGAAATCATTCATTATTTTCGCATATTTTCACACATTTGATCTGATTTTACAAAAGTCTTGATTTGATTTTGAAAATAATTATTTTGGGTTTAAGGACTTTTCTTGGAGGTACATTCAAAGGACATTTATTTGAGGCACATTATTTTCGTACATTTGGTCTGATTTTGCAAAGAATTGTTTTGGGTTTAAAGAATTTTCTTGGAGGTACATTCAAAGAACATTTTTGAAGACTTTTCTTGGAGGTACATTCAAAGGACATTTCTTGGAGGTATGTGATACAGTTTTTTGGATGTTTTTTGGGCTTCATTTTTTTTGAAAGTATGGATTTGGGCTTAATTTTCATTATTTTTGAAGGTATGGATTTGGGCTTAATTTCGAAAGGACATTTTTTGGACATTTTTTGGAAGTATTTTTTAAAATGATATTTTTTGAAGTATTTTTTAAAGTGGCGTTTTTTATGAAGTTGGAATTAATTTTCAATAGACATTTTTTGGAGGCATTTTTTGAAGTGACATTTTTTTAGAGTACATGTTTTGGGTTGAAGTAAATCTTTTATAATGTTTTTTTAAAATGAGTTTTTGTGTAACTTTTTAAATGAAATTTTTTTGTAGGACTTGGAAGGAAATATTTTGAGCTTCGTTTCATTTTTATAAGACATTTTTTTCTTGAATTTTTTAAAGTAAGTGTTTTGGATTGGAGTATGTATTTTTTGCAAAATTTTGAAAATGAGTTTTTTTTTTAAATTAAATTTTTTGTGATGTTTTTTTTAATCGAGTTATTGTCTAAATTTTTTAAGGAAATTTTTTGAACTTCATACTCTATTATCATGGGAAATCGAAGGAATTTTACGAGAAAATATGATCGAAAAAGAGACCTTGAGGAACGTAGAGAAGAGATGAGACAATATCGCAAAAGAAAGATAGAAGCACTCTCAAATATTGAAGGGGAAAATCAACCTCAACTAGAAGTTGAAGCAGGTATGTAAATGTAAATATTATGATTTTGATATATTTAAAATTTTCCTAGTGTAAAATGTGAAGCTTAATTTTTATTTGATGAACTAATTTGAAAAATATTTTGCAATGTAAACAGAGAGAGATATTCCTCAAAACATTGATGATGAGATACAAAATTTTTAAAGAGAAAGTGAAAGAGATATTGAACCAATGATTGAAGATGGTGAAAATGTTGAAATAAATTCAAGTGAAGAAATCGAATCATAAGGTATGTACACACACACACACACACACACACATGTTGAACACATGCACGTATTATTGAAATTATACATATATTTATTAGTTTAGTTATTTATTGAATATGTAAACTTATTATGTACAATTCATTCGAATATGTACAGATGAAATCAATGTCGATGATGAGATGTTAGAAAATGTTGACACTCACATATATGGAGATAAAAAAGCTGACCATTATATACGATATCGTGTTAACCGCATTTTTGAGAAGTATTTCATAAAGGAAAAGGTGACAGTTCAAGCCCAAATGTTGAAAGGTCTCCTATCATTAAGGAAATTAAAAGAAGCTACGACTTTATTGGGTATTCGAAAATCAACAAAAGATAAAAAAATGAAGGAAAATGTGATACAAAATATAAATAGTGCTATAAATTCAATTAGAAGATCTAGATCGAAAAATGTTTCAGTTGTACGTAGAGCAATACATATGCCAATGGTTTCATCAAATACTAAAGAGAATCACTTGGTAAAATCTATGGCACGAGCATTAGGAACCTCACAAAAAACTTTGCACAAACATCAGAAATTTCAATTTCAAATAGATGTAAATTATGAACTCGCTTGTTGGAGAGCTATTTGTAGGCAATCATACAAAGATAGACCTAGAGAAAATGTTAAAAAAATAATATATGAATATTGGAAGAACAATTCGCGTGTTTCGCCAACTACAAGGCATGTGACGCGAAGAAGAATATCACGAAATTAGTACGAAAAACATGAAAAACATTTATTGGAAACCACTCAGATAGAGTTGTTCAACAAGTTCAAAGAAGAGAATCGTGAAATTCATGTTTCAATCAGTGCTTTTGTTCAACAAAAACCATGGTATGTAAAACCTATCACCGTACGTGACACTTGTTGTTGCCGTTATCATGTGGAATTTGAGTTATATTATGAAACATTCCTTGATTTTGGTAGAAAATTTTGGAAGGATTCACCTCCTCCTTCCACTATCCGTTATTTCATATCTCAAATTCTATGTGAAAGATAAAGCGATGAAATATTTTACGAAAAGAAATGTGTTGGTGGTAAAAAATGTGATTATTGTGGAAATTTGACTAAATTTCAAAACAAATATCATACTGATATAAATGATCAATCATTGTCCAACATGAAAGTGAAATGGAAGAGATATGAATATATCTATATATCGATTCAAGGTGAAAATAGTGTTAAAAGAATTGAATTACGAAAAGAAGAAATTTTTGTGATAGACTTTTTGAGAAAATTTGAGGCATAAATTTACAAATACACCAAGCATTCCCATAGAGCTCAATGGAAAGACTTGCAATTCAAAAAATCCTGTGAAGTTTTTCCACCAGGGACCATTTTGTCAGTAATTGATTTTGCAAAAAACTACACATTTGTTCCAAAAAAAGAAATTCAGAGTGAATACTATCATTTTGACCAAGTCTCCATGCTTGTCCATATTCTATATAGACATGCTGAACAAAACGTCGATCATATATAAAGCACCAGTGAAAATTGACATATTATTAAAGAATATCACTTTTGTATCTGTGACGATCGTACACATGATACATATTTTGTACAACATTGTTTTGGAAAAATTTATGATTCCTTGAAAAATCATGGAATAACATTTAATGAACATTGGATATGGTCAGATGGATGTGCAGGTCAATTCAAATCTGCACGATCATTCTTTTGGTTGTGTTGTCTTCATAAGAAAACCTGCATTAAACATTGTTGGAATTTCTTTGAGACTAGCCATGGAAAAGGAGAACATGATGGTGCAGGGGTATGCATAAAACGAGCACTTTGAAGATAACAAATGAACCCCTCTACAAGCCGACTTGTGGATGCGAAAGAATTTATTCAATGGTGCATCGCTGCTCTCAGCCATGAGACTAACCGATCAAGGGAAGTGCAAAGGTACATTCAATTTAATTTTTATTGGATATCTAATTTTAAACAGTGTACATTTATCACAGCGATTATCTTTGATTGTATTTTGATATCATATTTAAATTCTTGTTTAAATTTTCCATATAAATTCTTTTTTGGCATATTGGGATCGAAGACATAGATAGATCAATTGGAAATGACGTTGAAACAATAAAAGGGACTCGAAAATTGCATTCAATTAAAACAAAGTCGTCCAGAAATGTGTTTGCATTGGATAAAAGAAAATATTCTTGTTTTTGTCATGTTTATATAGACAACACAAAATCCAATGACGTTTGTGAAAACAAAATGTATGTAAAAGATTGGAAACATACAGAGCTAAATACAAAGGGAAAAATGTTCGTTGCAATGTTTGAAGAAATTCAATCAGAGGAGACTGCTATATCATCCGATGGTGATCGAGTTTCTGATCTTGTTAGAGAAGGTAACATTTGAACTGCTTTCTAATGATAAAGATCTAGAAACAAATTTGAATATGTATAATCTTGTTAAGTTTGTTTTATTGTGCAGGAGATGTTTTTGCTGTAATTGCACCTATTGACAACGATGAAAATGTGAAGTATTATTTGATGCATTGCACTGAACGAAAAATGAAATTATTAGAAGACTATAATGATCACGGATTTCCATATGAAAGAGGATCTATTATACTGAAAGGTTATTTTTTCAGACAAACTAATCAAAGTGGAGATCTTTTTTACTTTGAAGACTATGAACCTGAATTCATAAGTTGTCAATATAGTCACTTGGTGTGTGCAGCATACATAAAGTTGATAGAGGTTCAATCAAAGAAAAAAACGAAAATAAAGAAATGGAAAATGTCAAAATCCGATAATGAATGGATTATTGAAGATGGCATTCCATTGGAATTTCTTGATTGAACTGCCCAACAATTTATTCTCTTTGGATTATATGTTCTAGAACTTCTAGTACTCAATTAAAAATTGAGATGCCTTGTTATGTTATCTGTGCAAGTGTTTGCACATGTACAAATTTTTTTGGTACATGCACACTCTAGTATCTATAGAAAGTAGCTTTTTTATACATGCATTGATGAAAACTGTTGCATATATATATATATATATATATATATATATATATATATATATATATGCCTAATAAATTGAAACGAGAAAGTAGCTTACCATATGCATAAAGGAAAATCCATTTCGACCAATATATATGTTCTAGAATGTAATTAATTGAAAGTAGTTTTTCTATGTGCTTTAATGAAAAATGTTTCACGTACTAGATATATACACGAACTGAATGCACAACCAATTTTTCTTGTGGGCTTTTTTGGTAAAAAGTATCCACAATGTAAATAAATCATCCACAGTATAATTTTGTACGAAAATTCCTTTCAAACAAGAGACTCAGAGCACTTCTCTGACTTTTGGTGGGATTTGCCCCACATCTCTATTCCTGATTGAAAATCTAGTACAAAATTTGTCTGTCTAATGGTCGTATATGTTCTATGTGCATTGATGAAAAATGTTGTGCACGTATTGGATATATATATATATATATGTTCTAGAATGCAATTAGTTATTAAGTAGTTTTCCCATGTGCATTGATGAAAAATGTTTCACGTACTGAATATATATGTTCTAGAATGCAATTAACTGAATGTCATCAATTTACCAATTTATAAATCAACAAGGCTACCTAGTTGAGTGCATTAATGATATTGACCCAAATTCTACAAACATATATCTACTTCTTATATTTCCAATCAAAATTAAAGGGATTTATATGGGAAATATGCAAAACGTATAGCCCATGAACTACTTTTTAGAGGTCAACGAAGGTATCATGATGTGGGAAAATGTTTCAAAAACACTTGATCGTACTTGAAAGTAATCTTAAGATTGTTTTTTTATCTCTACATATTACATACTATCTTTTGAGTGAAAAAAATTTCAAATAAAAAGAACTTGGTTTTTTAATTCAACTAACCATATCAATTGAGCTCTATTTCAAAAAAAAGTAAAAAAAAACCAAAAATCTAACAAAATAACATCCTTGGTTGTTATTTTTATTGGAATTACTAAATCATATTAAGGATTCTCTTCATTGAAATTGTTTTTCGATGGAGAATCCTTAAAATATGATTTAGCTATTCCAACAAAAATGACAACCACGAATGTTATTTTGCTGAAATGTTTTGTGGCATGTTAACTTTTCTTTACTCTTTTTTCAATTAGAGCTCAATTGATATGGTTAGTTGCATTGAAAAACTATGTTCTTCCCATTGGAAAATTTTTCACTCAAACACGAGAAGAGTATGTAGAGATCAAAAGCAATCTTAAGATGCCAAAACAAATTACTTCACATGTCATGCCAATTGTAGTTCAACTATCCAATAAAAACATTAAACATTTAACATAATGTCACCTGCCAAATGTACTTCAACCATCCAAAACTTGAATTTTAAAAACTTTTTGATTATATCAAAACAAATTACTTCACATGTCATGCCAATTGTAGTTCATCTATCCAATAAAAACATTAAACATTTAACATTATATCACATGCCAAATGTAGATTGAAACCATCTAAAACTTGAGTTTTAAAAACTTTTTGATTATATCACAACATTAATTCACATGCCTAATGTACTTCAACCATCCAAAACTTGAGTTTTAAAAACTTTTTGATTATATCACAACATTACTTCACATGCCATGCCAATTTGTAGTTCAACTATCCAATAAAAACATTTAACATTATATCACATGCCAAATGTAGATTCAAACCATCCAAAACTTAAGTTTTAAAAACTTTTTGATTACATATCACAACATTACTTCACATGCCATGCCAATTATAGTTCAACTATCCAATAAAAACATTTAACATTATATCACATGCCAAATGTAGATTGAAACCATGCAAAACTTAACCTTTAACTTAACAAAAAATTATAGATCACAAAATTAATTCACATGCCAAATGTACTTCAACCATCCAAAACTTGAGTTTTAAAAACTTTTTGATTATATCACAACATTAATTCACATGCCATGCCAATTTTAGTTCAACTATCCAATAAAAACATTAAACATTTAACATTATATCACATGCCAAATGTAGATTGAAACCATCCAAAACTTTAGTTTTAAAAACTTTTTGATTATATCACAACGTTACTTCGCATGCCATGCCAATTATAGTTCAACTATCCAATAAAAACATTTAACATTATATCACATGCCAAATGTAGATTGAAACCATCCAAAATTTCACCTTTAATTTAACAAAAAATTATAGATCACAACATTACTTCACATGCCAAATGTACTTCAACCATCCAAAACTTAAGTTTTAAAAACAAAACAAATTATAACACATCATTACATAACATGCCAAATGTAGTTCAAAAGCAAAACATTAATTTATAGATGACAACATTACTAGTAGTTCAACTATCCAAAACTTAAGTTTTAAAAACCAAACAAATTATATAACAACATTACTTCACATTGACATGCCAAAAGTACTTCAACCATCCAAAACTTAACTTAAAAAAAAAACAAATTATATTAACACAATAAAATATGTCCAAAAATTATAGATCTCACATGTATCAAGTATCAAGTTATATATATATATATATGACTGTGCATCTAGATAATATATAAAAAAAGTAAATTTAAGACTAGAAATCTCAATCAAATCTACAAATCATGTCCATCAAATACAAATGGATGTAGTGTCTTTCCTAGCAGAGTCTCAATCCGCGCGCTATTTTGCGAAGCATGGGGAACCTGTACACAATGCACGTACAAAAATTAAAATTTGATGTTTTAAAAATGAGTGAAAATATATAGAACTTGATGTAAAAAACAAAATATAAAAAAAAAATCATGCAATACCTCATGAGGTCCCCTCTCCATTTGTTGCTCGCCTACTACAACTTCTCCCATGGGAACATCTCCAATAGTAAGCTGTACAATATACATGTATGTATATATTAAAAATTTTCAAATGAAAATGCATGTATATATAAACTTATTTTCAATAATATTAAAAAAAAAGTTAGACAACTTGTTCAAATGGTTGAAATGGTGTGGATGTTCCTATCTCCGTCGCTAGAGTCCGTGGATTAAAGAAATATTCTATAGAAACCTAAAATTCAAAATTTTAAAAGTATAAAATAACTCAAGATCAAGATCTCAATTTATAATAAAACTTAAATAAACTTCTGTTTATAAATTATAACTTTAAAAAAAACACATATATATATTTAAAAGTGAAAAATTGAATACTTCTGCAGGTGAATTTGGGACATCTCCTAAGAGGCTCCAAAATAAAATCTCTAAAAACCTAAAATTCAAAAAATTTAAAATAACTCAAGATATAGATATATATATCTCAATTTTTAATGGAACTTTTTGAGGTGGAATATATGTATAACTTAAACATAAATTTAAAAGTGAAAAATTGTCCATACTTGTTGTGGATCTGGCATATCTCCTAAGGAAGTAGAAGGTACATCTCCCAAGGAAGAAGAATGTACCTCCATCCCAAAAACATCGGATGGAATCAAAATTTGTTAAAACATTTTATTATTATATATGTACATGTACATGTGTGCACAATTATTTATTTTAAAAATATCACTTAAAAAACACTAACATTTGTCAACATATCTTGATGGTGAGACCCATCTTCATTGTTTGAACTAGAGGACCCGAACGTGATATTAACATTTTCGTCATTCATCATGTGTGACAAATACAAATGGTGTTTTAACATATAATGATACATTTTTGTTAGATTAATGTACATACAAATAAATGTATACATGTACATACACATTTATTTATTACAAATTGTACACATGTATGTTTTAAAATAATTGAACCCTAAGGTCATAAACACATACAGTTCTCATGCCCTCTTCCTCGTGAAGAATTAGGTATTGCCAACCATTGCGACAATTATTTGCATATATTCTGAGATCTTCAACACTCATGTTGTCAATCTCTTCATCTGTACAATACACAAAATTGGCACGTGCATTCTCATGTGATTTTTGTCGATTTAGAAAAACATCGACTCCACCCAATCCGCTGTGAACATTGTCGATGATGGCATCCCTTGCTTCTCGACTTATTTGAGAAGTCGCATCCATCTCTGATCGCAAAGTTTTGACCCGAAAAGTTCGACTCACCAATGGTGGCTCAGGGCGAGGCAACTCCACATCTCACCTAGCGTCCCTACGGTCACACAATCGACCTTTCCCAGGACCAACAAATTCTGATGGAAGGTCATTGTAATTGGGTTTCATTTCCAAAAAAAATTCTGCGTAAAACAATTTTGCAAAATAAACAGGAACCTTGTTGTTCCATGGGAGTCTTCCATAGGCCGCAATGTGCCTATCATACAAATAGTGAGCTATATTGGGGTGCTTGAAATATTGCACCTTCAACATCTTTCTTTATGGCCCTTCCTTGAAATTAAACATTGACTTCGCCATTTCTTTTGTAACTCTTTGTTTTACATCCTCCCATTTATCAGAACCCATTACTGTTTCCTTTCTCTTTCTCATGACTTCTACAAATGTATCAGTCGTTGGCCCAAGATTTCTGTACACATTTACTAGTTTTCCCAATGAATGTATAACTATTTCGAGGCTTTGTCGACTCTTAACAGGTAGAGTCAAAGCCACGAGATCTCTCCGCAATTTTGCATTAAGTTGTTGACACCTTTCTAAGGTACATTGCGCCATGTTTATTTCCCATGGTATATCAGAAATGTCAGCCAGATAAGTTGTGGTGGGTAGAAAACCTTCTTCTTGAATGTAGTGTTCTGCCCTGCGTCTATTTTGTGTTGGGAAAAATACTGAGAGGGGGGGGGGTGAATCAGTATTTACTGCATAATCAAATCTTTTTACTTTTTCATTCCTTAAAACCCATACGCTACTTTCCTTCAGTAAACTAGCGTATATACGCGGATCCCCTTTATGAAACTAGCGTATACATAGAGATTTAGATATGTCATTAAATCTTCACTTAAACCATTCCATCATTTATTCTTCAGATATTCAATAAGCAGTAAACAGGTGCAGTAAGAACAGAATAAACCATCACACAAAGCATCACACATGAACACCAGGATTTTTAGGTGGAAACCCAAATCGAGAGAAAACCACCGCTGCAGTTGCTCAGCCTTCAATATTTTATTATAGAGAAAACATCTTACAACATATGTGCTGGCGCAGACTTGACCAGCACGCAGGCACCCACCTGCGCTCGTTTACCAGCCTCTCCCGGAAGGGAGCTCCAACCCCCTGACTCGTTTACCAGCCTCACCTGGAAGGGAGCTACGACCCCCCGATCTCGTTTACCAGCCTCACCTGGAAGGGAGCTACGACCCCCTGACTGAAGGCTACAACCCTCAGCACCTTCTTGGACCACGTTTCATCAATTTTCAGACTGGATCCAACAACTTCAATAGAACACCACTTGCAGGCCACATTTCATCATATTTTCACACTGGACCCTTTCCATACTTTTAAGCACAAACATACGTCACCAACAGATACATATCAACACAGATCAGATAGCAGAAACACAGCAGAACAGATCAGATATTTCATACCCCTTGCTTCAGCAAGCCCTAGTTCATGACACGCGCTTCACTTGTCGCGACATGCCCATCACGACAAACCAGGCCGTATACCCCACTCGTATATTTTATTGCGCATACGCTGCTTTTCTTCGCTGAACTCACAGATTTGTGCTTCCTCCATGACGTAAGTGTACCCTTTATTAATCATTACAGCAACATACTTCCATCGATCGTATATATCTTAAATTTCAGATTCAACCCTTTCGTCTGCTGCATGTTCACGATGTTCGCTCCCCCATCACAAACATCTAATCACTCCATAAACAGATCTAGCAAATACAAGTACATTTCAGATCTAAAGATCCCGCTTCATCATTTCTTCATAAGTGCTTCATAGATTCAGATCTATCATCAAACCTTTACCATTTCCATACAGATATACTTCACAGAGAAGTATTCATTCAAGCTCAGACATCTTTCTCTCACACTTGTAATTTGCACAATGAATTTCTTCTCCTTATATATGTTTACCCTTTGTCAATACCATGAGCCCCTTTTTCAATACCATGGGCCAAACCAATACCATGAGCCCAAAACTACCTGGACGGGGTCAATTAGGTGGATCATTACCCAATACAATGGGTCAATACCATGGTGGTTACCCTTGGTTTTGCACTTTTTGAGCGCTTTAGCCCATACGCGACTTGGCACGTTATTTTCCGCGTGCATACGCGACTTCCCCTAGGCCAATCCGCGTATACAAGGAGACACACTCTTTTCATCATATTTTGAGCACATTCTGAATTCCTTTCTTCATTGCCTTCTGTACACACTGTAGAAACATCATATTTTCTTCATCAGGAACATATTCTCTCAAGTACAACTTCATCAAGTAAGTTGTCATCATCTCCATCAAGTGGGTTGCTTTTCAAGGACAACACTCAGCATCATATTGTCAACAAACATCATATTTACATCATCAAGTCAAGAATAACTTCATCAGGAGGTTTGCCATCAAGGACAACACATGTCAACAGTCGCATGTCTTCATCTTCATTTAGTGAGTTGCCATCAAGGACAACACTCTGCATCATATTTCCAACAATCTCCCCCTTTGGACTTGATGGCAACCACGATGGTGTTTGGTTACCACAACAGATAGGTACCATGTCACTCTCCCAAATATGTCACTGACATCATTATCTTCTCTTCATACAAACACCATGTCACTCTCCCCCTTTGACATCAAGGGCAAAGGGCAAAACCAGCGGATCAAAACCAACACACTCTCCCCCTTTGACATCAAGGGAAACGGGCGGATCAAAACCAACACACTCACCCCCTTTTCTCCTCATGTAGAAGAAGCGTTCTACAGATCTGATGTATACTGAAGTGACCAAGCTCCCCCTAAGTTCATGCTGAATATTTTTCAATGAAGTACATGACTCTATGAACTTCCTATCACCAAAAAAAACTCATACTTACATCAAATATCCAACCAAGTGGATTTACATATAAGACTCAAGTACCCAACCAAGTGGGTTTACACATTTTTCTCAGCTACTCAACCAAGTGAGTTTACAAAATTTGACAAGTCCTTACATGACTGAATATTACAATTTTACATCATGGGTCTCAACAGGACTTTTCAACAAATTACAAAAATGACTATTTAAGACCAACACCAGAAAGTCCTCAAGAAAGAGAACATATTTCAGAATCATCATAATGCCAACAAAGCATTATCCTCAGCCACGCTAATGCTCCCCCTGAAAATGTGCATCTGATCATCCATTTCATATGACTAAGGCTCCCCCTTAGTTTGTGCATCCTGAACACTTTCACCAACAAATCATCAAGGCATCTTTATCAAAACATGAGAAATAGAATTATGACAACTGGAACACCACCAGATATACCAAACAGTATTAGAGATACCAAACAGCACTGCAGCTGTGCTGAAGAGAGCTGACTTCAACCAAAAATTGTCAGCAATCAGACATACGTGGTTTTCTGTGCATGAACTCGTGTACATACACGACTGTGTTTTAGGAAACCCGCGTATCCCAAGTCATCTTCTAAATTTCAACCAGATTTGATTCTCTGAGAGGAAAAGCCAGTGTTCAGCTTCTTTCTGAGATATTTGTCTGCTTCCCTAGACTACAGATAGAACAGAGTAGTTGTGTCTTCAAGCGTCATCCAATGGTGGTAGCATAAGCGCATTAGTAACCAGGTCTTTATATTCCGTGCAGCATCAATACATTCTTTCCAAGAGAAATTATCATACCAGAACATCATCTTCAGATATGTGTCAATTATCCATGTGGTCCAAAATCACCATGATCTTCAAGATTAAACATGAAGTAACATATGTAGGCAAAAGATCAAGCTCTGCATGAACTAGACTTCCAATTTCATCCAACAGATAAACTTAAGCAGTAAACACAGCTCATTCAACGTCTCATCATCATAAACCATGTACCAAGCCATCATCATTTGAGCATGAGTATCACAATAACCAAAGAATAAGCAGTCATATTGCCAACAATACAATCATTAGTATTCAACCTGCTGCTCCCCCTTAACCCGTGCTCTTCCTTAACTTGTGCAATCTGAAACACCTTCAACAGCAAGTCATCAGCAACAATCTCTGCATGATCAGTCCTCATCTCTGAATTATAAGACTTTCATCTCAACAACGAATGCTCTTCATCATAAAGCAACCAGTCTTCATCCACAATCTTCAACACAAGAACCCATGTATCATTTCATTATCATGAGTATAACCAGAATGATGCTAATAGTGCAATCATCAGCAGTCAGACTGATGCTCCCCCTGGACCTCTGCTCCAGATCTTCAGCTATCAGATAAATTCTCTTATCATCAATGCATACGCGACTGTGTCTGATGAAACTCGCGTGTATACGCGACTTTTGTGAATAGAACCCGCGTATGGAAAGTGAAATATATAAAATTTCACACCTTCATCTCCTCCTGCAAATTTACCTTTTGTTCCTGTCTTTTCTTTACACCAGATGCACTGTCAGAAATTCATATAACCAAAGTAATCAAATCAACCATGAGAGTCATCATGCATTGCTCCCCCTGTGACGATACATTACTAAATCTCATAATGTATCCTACATCATTCCTGCAGTCAATCAGAGAAGTAATCTTCAGAAGCGGATGACTGCAGTAGGGTCTGAATTCCCTACGTTTCTGATCGGTCCTCCTTCTTTTTCCAACTTTGCTTGAGCTTTCCAACTGTGCGCTGAATATTGTCCACTTTCCCAGATCTGTTCATCCTGCATTCTTTCTCTACATGTCCATACTTGTTACAAGCATAACATCTCATGTGGCCAGAGAAATAAACATAAGAATCATAATGAGTATTTCTATTCTTCCTCCTTTTACAATCAGCTGCTTTATGTCCATACTTGTTACATGAAAAAAAATATCCCTTGAAGCTACTAGAGTACCTTTCTGAGTAGAACCTGTTTGTTTGTGGCTGAATTGTTCTGCTTCTGCAATTTGCTGCAACATGCCCATAATTATGACATTTAAAACATTCAACGTTCTTGAATAAATTCCTTTGAGAATTCATGATTGTTGGTTGATCTTTGTTTCTTTCAACACATCAGGTTTTGCATTGACATCTTCTGAATTTTTGGCACTTCCTTGTGAGCTAGATTCTCCTTTAACAGTTTCATGGAAACCAAGACCATGTTTGATAGCAGGAGACCTTTGATTACTCAGAATATTGTCCAAGATATTAGTACTATCATGAAACCTTAAAAGTTTAACCTTTTCTTCTAATTTACCTTTGAGAATATGTACCTCAACCTCCAAGTCTTGACATTGCTTTGTCATGCTTTCTTCTTTTCTTCTTCCATATTCAACTTGATCCTTCAGATCCTTCAGATTTAGAATTTCTTCTTTCAACCAATTTTTCGTTTTCTTCACATGTTTGTTGCAGCTCTTCATTCTTCTTCTTCGATGCTTTGAGATCTTCTTTCAGAGATATGTTTTCAGCTTCAAGTCCAGCATTCTTCTTATTTGATTTTTCGAGACCTACTTTGAGGGAAATGATTTCTGCTTCAAGTTCTTCATTCTTCTTATTTTATTCTTCAAGATCTGCTAGTAGAGAGATGATTCCATCTCCAAATCCTGCATTCTTCTTGTTTGATTCTTCAAGATCTGCTTGTAGACGTTCTATGACAGACCAGATTTTTGCTCCAAGTTCTTCATTTTCATTTAGTTGTAGAGGTTCCTCATTCTTCTTACTTGATGCTTCTAGAGAGATGACTGTAGCTTCAAGACCTTCATTCTTCATTTTCCCCATTGTTACGGATCTCCTTCAAGCGATTAAGCTTCTGCAGAAGGACCACGCTCTGATACCAATTGTTGGGAAAAATACTGAGAGGGGGGGGGTGAATCAGTATTTACTGCATAATCAAATCTTTTTACTTTTTCATTCCTTTAAAACCCATACGCTACTTTGAAGAATCCAACTAGCGTATACACGCGGATATCCTTCATAAAACTCGCGTATACACAGATATCTAATTATGCCATTAGTTCTTCACTTATATCATTCCATCATTCATTCATTAGATGTTCTATAAACAGTAAACATGTGCAGTAAGAACAGAATAAACCATCACACAAAGCATCACACATGAACACCAGGATTTTTAGGTGGAAACCTAAGTCGGGAGAAAACCACCGCTGCAGTTGCTCAGCCTTCAATATTTTATTATAGAGAAAACATCTTACAACATATGTGCTGGCGCAGACTTGACCAGCACGCAGGCACCCACCTGCGCTCGTTTACCAGCCTCTCCTGGAAGGGAGCTCCAACCCCCTGACTCGTTTACCAGCCTCTCCTGGAAGGGAGCCACGACCCCCCGATCTCGTTTACCAGCCTCACCTGGAAGGGAGCTACAACCCCCTGACTGAAGGCTACAACCTTCAGCACCACCTTGGACCACGTTTCATCAATTTTCACACTGGATCCAACAACTTCAATAAAATAACATTTGCAAGCCACATTTCATCTTACTTTCAGACTGGACCCTTTCCATACTTTTAAGCACAACATACATCACCAACAGATACTTATCAACACAGATCAGATAGCAGAAACACAGCAGAACAGATCAGATATTTCATACCCCTTGCTTCAGCAAACCCTAGTTTGCATACGCGCTTTTACTTCACCGATGTCGCGTATATACGCGCTTCCGTCCACACAAACCAGCGTATACCTCAGTGTATATTTTATTGCGCATACGCGCTTTCTCTTCGCTGAAGCCGCGTATATACGCGCTTCCTCCGCGGCGAAGTAGTGTATAGATCTTCAATCATTACAGAGCAGCATACTTCATCAGATCAGATATTCAGTTCAGATCTACCCTTTTGCTTCAGACAGATGTTCGCCTAGATGCTCGCTTCATCACAGATCTAAGCCTTCCATAATCAGATCTAGCAAATACAAGAGCAATTCAGATCTAGATCCTCTTCTTCATCATTGGTGCATCATACATTCAGATTTATCATTCAAGTGTAACCCTTTCCATTCAGATATACCTCAGAGAGAAGTATTCATTCAAGCTCAGACATCTTACTCCACACTTGTGATGTGTACAATGAATTTCTTCTCCTTATATATGTTTATCCTTTTTCAATACCATGAGCCCAAAACCACATTACATCCGATGGTATTCCTAGATGGGGTCAATTAGGCGGAACATTACCCAATACAATGGGTCAATACCATGGTGATTACCCCTGGTTTTGCACTTTTAAAGCACTTTTTCCCATACGCGACTTGGAACGTTCTTTTCCGCGTGCATACGTGACTTCCCCTAGACAGATCCGCATATACCTAGAGACGTACTCTTTTCATCAAGATTTAGCACATGCTGACTTCTTTTCTTCACTGCCTTCTGTACACACTGTAGATACATCATATTTAGCTCATCAAGAACATATTCTAGCAAGCACAACTTCATCAAGTGGGTTGCCTTTCAAGGACAACTCTTAGCATCATATCACATCAGATTTACATCATTTACCAGGTCCATCAAGTCAGGAATAACTTCATCAGGTGGATTGCCATCAAGGACAACACATGTCAACAGTCTCATGTCATCATCTTCATTCAGTGGGTTTCCATCAAGGACAACACTTCTGCATCATATTTCCAACACCCTCTTGGGCATCATCTACCCCCACATGTGCATACGAGCTTCTAACAGTGGGCTCAAGGATGTCGAACAAAAATTGGCCTCATCTCTAGAAACCTCTCAAGAAATAAACAAAAAACCTCTGAAGTAAAGGGGAAGTTGACCCTCTCTTGTGCATGAGCATGACATCTATCTAAGGTCGTATAGAACTGCCACAAAAAAATGGCAAACCACCTGACAAGTCGTGGCTCTTGTACTAAAGAATCAACATAATATAGAAGCAGGAAACTAATGAGTTACCCGTCACTGGTTTTGTGTGAAATGGTTGAAATGAGAAGTGATAGGCACTACATGTCCTGTCTACCAAATGCACCAATACGTAACTAACCTCCAAGGACCTAAAACTCTAAAGGAGACAATACATCTACTCTAATGTATCTCTGGGAGTAAACTAACTAACTTCCTACTACACAACCAACTGGAACCTCTCGGAACGAGGGAAAATACACCCATCTCCTCGATAGCCCTGTAATGAAATATATATCCTCCTCAGTGGGTGTGTACCATTGGTCAAGACCAACCTGGAAATCCTGTTGGTGGGCACTCCACCTGTGGATAAGATGTCTCAAAAACACACTATGGGCCTTTAGGGAAGTAGCCTCCTCATAGAACTTGAGGAGGCCTACCTGCCTTAGGAGCCCCTGGGTATCTACTGTAATAGCGTGAGGGTACGCATCTCTCTTCCTCTCTCTTGCCACCCATTGGTGAAGCATGTCATACTGCTCCGCCTGTTGTTTCTATTGTTCCTCCTCTTCTATCTGAATCATTGACATATTAAATAAAAAAATATTATTAAATCAGACATGTATTTAGGAATATACATATATAAATTTTTTTGGAAAAAAAAAAATAGACCAATCGGTGTGCCACAAAAAAACTCATGCACCAGTTCCGGTGCGGCTTGTGTTTGTAGCGCACTGGAGTCGGTGCCCCAGATGACATAAAATGCACCGTATGTGGTGCACTTCAAATATTTTCAAGCACCGTTGACTATATATGGTGTCAGAATATCGATGCGCTGACTAAAATATATGCCCCGAGGCATATAGTCATGTCAGCGCACTGACTTCCTAACAAATTACATAGTCAACGGTGTGGTATTTTACCCGGCTACACTATTCACCCTGTCGGAATGCCGAATGCGGTGCACTGACAGACATCGAGGAAAATATTTCCATCAACGCACCGCGTTGTTATTCCCATGGTCAACGGTGTGACCGGCTAAATTACTGCACCACACATTTTTTTTAATTTTAAAATAATGTGGGGCACCTTTTGGTACTGCCCCAGACACGGTGCGGATACCGTTAGCACTAGGTGCAGTGCAGCCTATAAATTTTATAGGCTGCACCGCTTACTGGTGCGAGCCGAACGACTCGTGTGCACCACGTGACAAAAAAAAAAAAATTGGTTGATTTTAAGGTTATTTCAAATTCTAATCCTGTAAAAATATCTATTATGGAATAAAAAAAAATACCTGTACATTTCGTGGTTGAGGAGGCATATTGGCTGTAGAATTTGCAAAAGAAAATTTTCCCACCGTTTTGAAAAATGCAAGCTGGAGATTGGTGGCCAATGCACTGTAGAAATGTGTGTAATGGGTGCAATGGGAGCACCGATGTCAGGGCGGCTTAGACAAGGAGAAATTGCACCGGTGCTTGAGAGCACTGGAGTACTGAGAAAGGTGAAAAAAACGGTTTTTTGGTCGTAATTTTTCTTTTAACCCTGTTTCGATGCACTAGATTTTATAGGTGCACCAGTGCGGTTTCTTTAGACCACACCAGGCGATTTCAGATTTGGTGTGCTGTTTTATGATGCACCGGGGAAGTTCCTTAACATCGCATCAGGTTGTTTCTATTTTGGCGTGGTTTTTTATGATGCATCGGGGCAGAATAGTTGTGAAGCACCGGTGCTTTACAGTAATAGGATGCACCAGGATGGTGTGTACGGAGCGCACGGTGTCCGGTGTGCCAATTTTTTGTGTGACCGGTGCTTACTCTTGTAGAACACACCGATGATTGAGAGAAGAAAAGTGAAAAATGCAATTTTTTGGCTGTAATTTTTCTTTTTATTTAACATGTTTCGGTGCGCACATTTTATAAGCGCACCGGTGTTGTTTCATATGAACACACCGGTCCATTTCTATTTTGGCACGGTTTTTTATGATTCACCGGTGTGGTTTCTTAACACTGCATTGGGCAATTTCTGTTTTGCTATGGTATTTTATGATGCATCGGTGTGGAAGAGTTGTGAAGCACCGGTGCATTACAGTAATAGGATGCACCGGACAGGTGTGTACGGAGCACAGGGTGTCCAGTGTGCCAATGTTTTGTGCACACTGGTGCTTTCTCTTGTAGAGTGCATCGGTAATTCAGAGCTCTGGAGAACTGAAAAAAGTGAAAAATCTGGTTTTTTCCCGTAAATTTTTTTTATTTAACCCTTTTCTAGTGCGCGTGTTTTATAGGCACACATTTTTTGTTTCTTATGAATGCACCGGTCGGTATCTCTTTTGGTGAATTTTTTTATGATGTACCTATGCAGTTTCTTAATACCGCACCGAATTTTGGCACAGTTTTTTATGATGCGCTGGTGCGGAAGATTTGTGAAGCACCGATGCTCTATATTAATATGACGCAGTGGGTGGGTGTGTACGAAGTGCACGGTGTTCGGTGTGCCAGTGTTTTGTACACACCAATGCTCCTTACAAGTGAAAGCACTGGTATGATGTTGGATGATAAGCGCACAGAGCGGAAAACATCCGCAAAACCCTCTACCTACCAACCTCCTTTAGTAACCTCCACTAGAAGTGTATGTATGGGGTATTTTTATAAGGGGTTCCTCAAAAACATCCTCTAGAGGGTCTTTTCCTTGTAGTGGACAGTCAAAGCCACGAGATCTCTCTTCAATTTTGTATGAATATTTTGACACCTTTGTAAGGTGCATTGCTACAAGTTTGATTCCCAAGGTGTATCGTAAATGTCAGATAGATAAATCGTGGTTGGTGTACAACCGTCTTATTGAATGACGTGTTCTATCCTACGTCTTTTTCAAGAAACATTTGGAGCTACATTTTTAACCTCTGCATCAATATATAAAAAATTTTATATTAAAAAAACACATGTAAACAAATCTGTACAAATTGAATGAAAATAATATTCAAATTGATGGCCACCTTGATAGGGTTTTCTAGCATCTTGCCCACCTTGAGACTATTGAGAACCAGAACAACCACCAATTGCTTGAAAACTAACATGACCATCCGTTGATTGGACTTAGGGAGAATACATATCACCACCTTCACGCAATTCACCAGCACCTATTGATGGCCCTCTAAGGGAATGTGTACCACCACCAACATCACGAGACGAGAGGGAAGCCTCATAAAAAAATATGAATTTATAATCAATTCGAAAATGCATTCATACATATAAATACATGTACATATTAATTGATTAAATTGCATGAACCATACCATGACTGTGTGAACCATGGCCATGCTCCATTGATGGAGTAGACACACTTGTCCTCCTACCTCCTAAAAAATAAAAAATAAAACTTATTAACAACTAATTTATCTCACATAATTGATAACAAATCAATTCCATATGTACACACAAGTATGTATATGTACAGAAATAAGATTATATTTAAATACCATAAACATCCATCAATCCATGATCCCCCTCTCTCATAGAGATATGGGATTATCTTGATATTTTCCTTTCATCCTCCATGATATATATGTAGATATGTTTACAATGGACATTTATAATTATTTTTAAATTACTATTTAAAATAAATTCGAAATAAATTTATAAAAATAATGTAATTTAGTGTACACAAATTATGTAAAACACAACTTTCAAAGGACTAATTGATGTGTGAAACTCAATTTAAGCAAAAAATTTATAAAAATGTTAAGTTCACCAAATTGTGCTTTACATGGTGACAGCACACTTGGTATATTATTGAAAAAAACACATGGTCATTAAAAAAGAAGCGTTAAAATCCATTTAAAAAAAAAATTGTTGAAGTCCTCACATTTTAATTTTATAAAAATGTGAAGTTCATCACTTGTTGCAAATATGAATTTCGCCAAGTTGTGCTTTACATGGTG
>CM076577.1:1124795560-1125093317 GCA_034641835.2 Pinus albicaulis | reverse complement strand
GTATTTGATTACATTTGTATATGTATGTATGAGGAATTGGTTCTAAAATATGCGTATTTGTTGATTGAGTTATGTATGGGTGTTCAATTCTATGTTAAGGATTTGATATATGAAATGTATGTGTGAGGACTGTTTAGGTCTCTGTGTGGGAGCTTATGTTTTATGAATGCATTTGAATCTACGCTTTTAGTAGGTAAATTAAGTGCGCATTTATTTTGTGTAGAGGGTTGAAGCACTTTGTGTTGAACCAAGGAGGGCAAACGCAAAAATAGAAATGGTTTGATTGAGCAAAGTCCCAATATCAAAACCGAAGTAAATTGTGGTTGTGTGGAATAGAATGCTATTGTGGAGATTTTAATTTGGTGTGAATGGTTCGATAGAAGTCGATGAGGTTTTGTCTCTTTTGATGAAACCCACAAGCAATATTAGCCTTTGACTATTAAGTGTGTTTAATATTTATATCGAACTCTGTTTGTTGAGTTGATATCAGATTGCTATCAAGGTCGATCGAACCTTCAGGACGAAGAGACGAGTTGAAGAAATGAATTGAAGACGCAGTGAAACTGAAATTCATTTGCAGAGGTTAAACCCCAGGCGGAACCATGAAGAAGGGAGTGGAACCATGAAGCGGCCTTAAGAAACCACTGATGGTATTCGCATAATTTATAAGTGATAAGTTGTTTTGTGAAAAAAAATGCAATACACTCTAGGCATTAACACATGGTCTTGGTGGTTTTAGAATACAACCCATTTCGCAAATTTTTTTTGGGTTAAAGCTCAGGGTGAAAAAAAATGTGATTTCGCAAAAATTTTCGGGTGACATCGAAGATCAACGGCGTTCGCATGATCAAGTTGCATGGTCGATAACGCAAAGGTAATTTGTGAATGTGGTGGGCCCGAATAATATTATATGTTGGTGTTTGGGTTTTTAATCAAAGTTTGGGTTTATGTGTGAGTCGAATATTCATATGCTAAATAACGGAAAAGGAGAGTTGCCAAATTAAGTCGTGAGGAGCACATTTAACGATTGGAGAGTGTGAATTTCAAAGGTTAATTGATATTCACCTTTTACATTTAATTATCAAGAATCAGATGTATGAATATATAAGTCCATGTAGTGAAAGCGAAGATTATTTGGGGTTTTATTCCAACCATTGAGTTAAATGAAAAATCGAATATTATTAGACTTCAATAAGGTGGGTTTATAATAAGGCTTTCATTTGGAAATGAGAAGAGAAAAGCTTCCGCATAGAAGAAATGAATTCTAGGTTGGGTGGTTCTATAACCATAAGCATTTTAATTTAATATCTCAAATCTCAGATTTGAGATATTAAAGCTTCCAGATATATTTTTGATTTTGCCAGGTTGATAAATATTGTGAGTTTGCCCAGATTGTGGATTTATTTGTGGCATGAATTGAATGCATTTTATATGCAGCTTTGAGGTTAGGAGTGTGATGTGGGTTAGGTAGGTTAGCCCGGGCATCAATTCAACAAATTGTGTTTTACATGGTGGGAGCACACTTGGTATAAAATTGAAAAAAACACATTGTCATTAAAAAAGAAGTGAAACTCCATTTAAACAAAAATTTGTTGAAGTCCCCGCATTTTAATTTCATAAAAATGTGAAGTTCACCACTTGTTGCAAATGTGAAGTTCACCAAGTTGCGCTTTACATGGTGTGGTGGGAGAACACTTGGTATATAATTGAAAAAAGCACATGGTCATTAAAAAAGACGCATTTATAAGTACACAACACACACATATCCAAGATATGTTACAATGTCGATCAATAAATTTTGGAGGAGAGTGTATCAACACTAATTCATCTTTAAGAGATGAATCTTGAATTTTTGAAGAAGAGCATCTCAAAACTAATTCATCTTTGAGAGATGAATCTTGAATTTTTGAAGAAGAGTGTCTCAAAACTAATTCATCTTTGAGAGACGAATCTTGCATTGGCATTGCCCCGTATAATTCTAATTCATCTATTAATTCATATTTGATAGATGAATCCTAAATTTTCATTGCCCCACGCAATAAATCAGCAGACATCTTATTCACATTTGTACAATGCCTTATACTAAAAAATTGAAATTGGTTAACAATATTGTTTGCTATTCCATGCAGTTCTTTTAGCCTCTCCTTCTTAACTTGGTACATGTCATTCCTCTGGTTGCACAAAAGTTCAGAATTGGTGAAAACTATAATTCCATTTGATCCATACTCCATCGCTGTTCCCAAGCCTTCTATCAATCCAATATAATATGCCTCGTTGTTTGTTGTTTTTCCCGGTATATTCATTTTCCTTGGATGAATTTGCTAGTCGCAATATTGGAAAACACATATGTAATCACTGCTTTCCCTGGATTGGGATAGCAAGAAATTTCTATGCATAATTTCCATTTTTCAACCATATTTAATGGTTTTCTTATCCCTAAAAAAAAAAAAAATTCAATAAAAATATATATTAAATGGACATTTATTGCAAATTCATGGGAGAAATGAAAAACTTCTATTTAGATCTATTCCAGAGATTGAATGTAGGGGCATTTACTAGATATGTCACCTTTCATAAAAGATGAGATCCATAGGCTACCTGGCCCTTTACAGGCTTTGCCTATAGAACTTGTAGAAGTTAACCCTACCAGTCCCAATTATACCTTATGAAGGGAAAATATCACAATTATATGTTAATGTGCATGTGTTTTACATCGAATATTTTTCATTTTGTTAAGAATCTATTTTCAAAATATTTAAAACTATATACTTGGTTAAAACCTATGTTTTGTATCAAATTAATTTTTGTTTCTAAATACTATACATGTTGAATATAAAAGGTTTTTTCTCTCTCATTGTTTGAGACCATGGACATGAAAAAGAAAAACTTATAATTAGATCTATTCTAGAGATTGAATGTAGGGGCATTTACTCTTAGGTTAAAACCTATGTTTTGTATCAAATCACTTTTGGTTTCAATGGGAAACTTTTATGGCTAATTTGTGTTTTACATGTTGAATATAAAAGGTTTTTTCTCTCTTTCATTGTTTGAGACCATGGATATGAAAATGAAAAACTATATATTTGGTTAAAACCTATGTTTTGTATCAAATGAATTTTTGTTTCTAAATTCTATACATGTTGAATATAAAATGTTTTTTCTCTCTCATTGTTTGAGACCATGGATATGAAAATGAAAAACTTCTAATTAGATTTATTCTAGAGATTGACTGTAGGGGCATTTACTCTTAGTTTAAAACCTATGTTTTGTATCAAATAACTTTTGGTTTCAATGGGAAACTTTTATGGCTAATTTGTGTTTTACATGTTGAATATAAAAGGGTTTTTTTCTCTCTCATTGTTTGAGACAATGGATATGAAAATGAAAAACTTTTATTTAGATATATTGTAGAGATATGGCTAATTTGTGTTTTACATACATTGAATATAAAATGTTTTTTCTCTCATTGTTTGAGACCATGGATATGAAAATAAAAAACTTCTTTTTAAAACTATTCCAGAGATTGATTGTAGGGGCATTTACTCTTAGGTTAAAACCTATGTTTTGTATCAAATCACTTTTGGTTTCAATGGGAAACTTTTATGGCTAATTTGTGTTTACATGTTGAATATAAAAGTTTTTTTTTTTCTCTCTCATTGTTTGAGACCATGGATATGAAAATGAAAAACTTCTATTTAGATCTATTCTAGAGATGTGGCTAATTTGTGTTTTACATACATTGAATATAAAAGGTTTTTTCTCTCATTGTTTGAGACCATGGATATGAAAATGAAAAACCTCTATTTAAAACTGTCAAGTTATTGTAGGGGCATTTACTCTTAGGTTAAAACCTATGTTTTGTATCAAATCACTTTTGGTTTCAATGAGAAACTTTAATGGCTAATTTGTGTTTTACATGTTGAATATAAAAGGTTTTTTTCTCTCTCATTGTTTGAGACCATGGATATGAAAATGAAAAACTTCTATTTAGATCTATTCTAGAGATATGGATATTTTGTGTTTTACATACATTGAATATAAAAGGTTTTTTCTCACATTGTTTGAGACCATGGCTATGAAAATGAAGAACTTCTATTTAAAAATATTCCAAAGATTGACTGTAGGGGCATTTACTAACGTTAAAACCTATGTTTTGTATCAAAACACTTTTAGTTTCAATGGGAAACCTGTATGACTAATTTGTGTTTTACATGTTGAATATAAAAAGTTTTTTCTCTCTCATTGTTTGAGACCATGGATATGAAAATGAAAAAATTCTATTTAGATCTATTCTAGAGATTGACTGTAGGGGAATTTACTGGATATGTCACCTTTCATAAAAGATGAGATCTAGAGGCTACCTGGCCCTTTACAGACTCTGCCTATAGAACTTGTAGAAGTTAACACTACCTGTCCCAACTATACCCTATCAAGGGTGTAGAAGACCCGTGGAATCACTCAAACTACTTTACATAGACATAAGGGTGTACAAGAATGCATAAGAATGCATGTTCTTTACATTGAATATTTTTCATTTTCTTAAGAATCTGTTTTCAAAACAATTAACTATATACTTGGTTAAAACCTATATGTTTTGTATCAAATTACTTTTTGTCTCTAAATACTGTGTTTTTTACATTGAATATTTTTCATTTTATTAAAAATCTATTTGAAACAATTAAACTATATAAGGTTAAAACCTATGTTTTGTATCAAATCACTTTTGGTTTCAATGGGAAACTTTTATGGATAACTTGTGTTTTACATGTTGAATATAAAAGGTTTTTTCTCTCTCATTGTTTGAGACCATGGATATGAAAATGAAAAACTTCTATTTAGGTCTATTCCAGAGATATGGCTAATTTGTGTTTTACATGTTGAATATAAAAGGTTTTTTCTCTCTCTCATTGTTTGAGACCATGGATATGAAAATGAAAAACTTCTATTTAGATCTATTCCAGAGATTGACTGTAGGGGCATTTACTCTTAGGTTAAAAACTATGTTTTGTATCAAATCACTTTTGGTTTCAATGGGAAACTTTTATGGCTAATTTTTGTTTTACATGTTGAATATAAAAGGTTTTTTCTCTCTCATTGTTTGAGACCATGGATATGAAAATGAAAAAATTCTATTTAGATCTATTACAGAGATTGAATGTAGGGGTATTTACTAGATATGTCACCTTTCATAAAAGATGAGATCCAAAGGCTACCTGGCCCTTTACAAACTCTGCATATAGAACTATCAAATTACTTTTGGTTTCAATGGTTTGTTTATTGGCTAATGTTTTTTTATCAAATCACTTTTGGTTTCAGTATATTTTGGAATCTTCTGTGTATGTGGATTATATTATATGTTTACAATCAACAAAAATCATCTAGTAAAATATTTTGATGAAGAGATGAAATTTGAATTTGAGATGTGAATGATTGGAGAACTTATCTTTTACCTAGGGCTACAAGCCATAAATTATACAAATTCAATAGTCATATCCATTTATAAATATAAATACCTAAGAGATATGTTGAAAAGTTTAAAATGGAATACTATAAACCTAAGTGAATCTCCATATCAATTGGATGGAAGTTGTGTGCAGATGATGGATGATGAATGACCTAAGTGAATCTCCATATCAATTGGATTCAAGTTATGTGCAGATGATGGATGATGAATGAGGTTATGTTGATCATAACCCTTACATCTATATGATAGGAAGCTTGATATACATAACAAGGTTTAGGCTAGATATAATTTTGGAATATTTCAATCAACAACTAAACAGTGTCATCTATTACCAACAAACAGATATTAAGATACTTGAAAGAGACTAGAAACAATGGACTATAGTACCCAAAAGCTGAGAAATTTACATTGACAACATAGAGATATTCAACTGGGCTTGTGTGGATGACATGAAAAGTATAAGTGGGCAATGCATAATTCTACTTAGAAGAGTCTTTGGTTGCATTTTTAAACAAGAAAGAGTCATTACTTGGAAAATGTATAATTATACTTAGAAGAGTCTTTGGTTGCATGGTTAAGCAAGAAAGAGTCATTACTTTCTCTATCTAGAGTAGAAGTGGAATACATAGTAGTCACTTCTTTTTGCAGACAAGTGTTTTGGATGAAATGGGCTCTACAAGATATTAAGGTAAATTTCAGTGAACCTATATCTATTAAGTGTTTCAATACAAGTATAATAATAATTTCAAAAATAAAATATTCTACTTCCTTCAATCACTAAACATATCATCATAAACTACCACTTCCTCACACAACAAGTCTTTGAGAAAATAGTGAAGATGGAATACATACCCACAAAGCCTCTTGTTAGAGAACCATTTGAATATGTGAGAAACAAATTGGGGATAGTTCTTGTAAATTATTGTCACTTATTTGACTTCAAAAGAAGAGCCTAGAATATTACAGAGAATATGAAATTGAGTGCAATATCTATGTGGGAGAGTACACAATATCTAAGGGGGAGAATACAATATAAGGAAGGATTAAAAAGGGTAACAAGAAGCATATGATTGTGTCAATAATTTGAAGTAGTCAAGAAGCATAACAAAGGACCATCATCAAAGAAGCATATGATTGTCTCAATAATTTGAAGTAGTCAAGAAGCATAACAAAGGACCATCATCAAATTGCAAGATCAAGTAGTCTTCTTCATGAAGAAGCAACATTAACTAGGTTCATCATTTAAAGGTTCATTTTTTAATGAAAATATTTATGAAAAAAAAAAGTACATATGTATATATAAATTATATAAACATGTAAATAAATATTCTCAAATGTACACAGTAGTATTATAAATTTTCATATCTAATTAATAGATGTTGAAGATGAGTCTAGCTCATTCTTTATTGGCATTATCATAACTTTCTCAAAAGCTCCTCCTGAATCTAAAAATGAATATGGAATGAATCATTGTACATTATGATAAATATTGTATTTAAATGACATTTGATCTATGAATAAAAAAGAAAATGGGATCTCTTCATATATGTGAGAAACAAATTAGGGATAGTTCTTGTAAATTATTGTCACTTATTTTACTTCAAAAGAAGAGCCTAGAATATTACAGAGAATATGAAATTGAGTGCAATATCTATGTGGGAGAGTACACAATATCTAAGGGGGGAGAATACAATATAAGGAAGGATTAAAAAGAGTAACAAGAAGCATATGATTGTGTTAATAATTTGAAGTAGTAAAGAAGCATAACAAAGGACCATCATCAAAGAAGCATATGATTATGTCAATAATTTGAAGTAGTCAAGAAGCATAACAAAGGACCCTCATCAAATTTCAAGATCAAGTAGTCTTCTTCATGAAGAAGCAATATTAACTAGGTTCATCATTTAAAGGTTCATTTTTTAATGAAAATATTTATGAAAAAAAAAGTACATATGTATAAATAATTTATATAAACATGTAAATAAATATTCTCAAATGTACACAATAGTATTATAAATTTTAATATCTATTTAATAGATGTTGAAGATGAGTCTAGCTCATTCTTTATTGATATTATCATAACTTTCTCAATAGCTCCTCCTGAATCTAAAAATGAATATGGAATGAATCATTGTACATTATGATAAATCTTGTATTTAAATGACATTTGATCTATGAATAATATGGAATGAATCATTGTACATTATGAAGAGTCATGAGATCCACATTTCCACCATACTATTTGCAAGTTCTATATGAAGATATGTAGTCTAATAACTAATTAGTTATGATATTTGTGTAAATATGAAAACGGTTCTATGATATAAAGGCCAACATGGGATCAAACTACAATGTTACATTTCATTCCATCACTACTATTCCTCTAAATCCTTTAGCTTTGTATTATGAAAGAAAATTTATATATGCTATGCTATATTTGAATGCTAGATTTAAATGTATACAAATGGTAAATGGTTAAAGTATTAAAGTAGAAATTGGTTGTAGGTCTTATAAAAGATAAACTTCATTTGCAGAAGAATAATTAACATCACATTCTTCATATCTCTCCAAGAGGAATATATTTATCACAATGTTTTGAGTAGATCATGAAGATAATAAAAAAAAAGACATTTGGAAAAGGAAAATAAAGATCTAAATGCATATGACAGTCAATAAGGTAGTGCATAAATTCAAGCAAACAATGAAACAAAGCTCAAAGAAATACTAATATTGCAGGGGAATTTCATACATGCAATAAAAAAACAAGAAAAAGAGGGAAACGAAAAATTTCACCATCAGATATCATTGAAAGAGACGCCACTAGTACTGATATCTTGAATAACTTCATACATTGAACTACTACAAATGGAAATGAAGAAACAAACATCAATAGACTCTAAATGGCCTTTCATACAATTTGTTTTTTTTGACAAAACCCTCTAAGACTAAGATTAATGCCCTACATTGAAGTTTTCACATACATCTAAAAACAATAAAAAACAATTTATGTTCTAAAGAGAAAGAAAGAACCAACAAATATGTATATATCTACAAAAATTCCCTAGAATAGAAGGCAAAGAATGGGTGCCAAGTATGAGGTGACATAATGTAACTTGAAGAATAGAGTTATAATTCTTTACTCTATAGAATTGATAGGTGCAGAGATAGCTGGAGATAGAAAGGAAAATAAAAATAAAGCTGATAATGAATAGTGTCAAGAAATCCCGGTAGCTCTGAAACCTTATAGGAATTTTCAGAAGCAGCAGAAGCTTGAAGAATAGAGTTATAATTCTTTACTCTATAGAATTGATAGGTGCAGAGATAGATGGAGATAGAAAGGAAAATAAAAATAAAGCTGATAATGAATAATGTCAAGAAATCCCGATAGCTCTGAAACCTTACAGGAATTTTCAGAAGCATCAGAATCTTGAAGAATAGAGTTATAATTATTTACTCTATAGAATTGATAGGTGTAGAGATAGTTGGAGATAGAAAGGAAAATAAAAATAAAGCTGATAATGAATAGTGTCAAGAAATTCGGCAGCTCTGAAACCTTACAGGAATTTACAGAAGAAGCATAAGCTTGAAGAATAGAGTTATAATTCTTTACTCTATAGAATTGATAGGTGTAGAGATAGTTGGATATAGAAAGGAAAATAAAAATAAAGCTGATAATGAATAGTGTCAAGAAATCCCGACAACTCTGAAACCTTACAGGAATTTTCAGAAGCAGCATAAGCTTGAAGAGAATGATTTTACCGGGGCCGTTTTCGAAGGGAAGTTTTATGCTCCCCAAGAGTTTAAGGCCTTGGAAACCATGCCTACAAGGGCATAAATCTATGCCAAGATCTTGGGCTTATTGCATAAATTCAAAAACACCAAAATTGATATCCTAACAACAACTACGCTAATATTAATAAATTTTATAATACATATTAAATACAACAGCCACAACAATGATAACCACAAGCCAGAATAATGATAAACGACGCCCCTTAGGCAAGCTAGTCGAAAGGACGAGAGACTAGGCCGACAACCAAGAACAATAGGGGGATGGAATGGAGCAATGAGAAAGAAGATTTAGTTCTTAATCCGTGGAACTCAATCTATTTCGTCTGGTGGTCAATGTGTCGATCAATAATCTCTACGACTATGAATGTTTCTATATTACTATAAGGCTATGACTATTTCTTATATATATTTAATAATAATAAATATATCTTCACTTTCAAAATGTTAAATTTAAATTTACAACCATTCTAAATAAGGTGTCTTTTCACTTTCAAAATGTCTGTAATTTCTCTCTTAATTTTCCATGCCATCAAAGAAATCAAAGCAATCTCTCTTAACTGTATTGGAAAACACCTCAACTAATTAATTTCATGGTTTTATATTACCTGGAAATTCGCTCGGCGCAACTCCTGAGCAGGAATTTGCAGGCACCAAATCAGCAACAGAGCAGCAACAACGCCATAGAAATGAACAGAAACAAAAATCGGAGCAGAATCCCACGAAAAACAGAATATGCGAACAAAGACGCGCGAAAATGAGAATAGTTCGCGGGTGATATATTTATAAAATATGAGTTTGGCCGAACTAAAACTTCGACCGAACTATTGTTGCTAGTTTTCCCATCTCTGGCCAAAAATCTATTTTCCCACGCTGTCAGTATGCCATCAATCAAAATGGCAGAACGAGTTCGGCCGAAATTTTGAGAAAGTTCAGCCGAACTATTGTGGAAAAATGTTTTCCGCCCCTGATTCTCACAAAAGTGTAACCCAACTTCACACGTTCACCCTGTAATGAGTGTATCTACATTAGTGAGAATAATTAAATTTGAAATAAATAATATACATCAATGTAAATCAAATAGAAATGTACCACATCAAGAAGTTACTCATAAACTGTGCACATGGTTTCCTTGTTACAACAAGTCTTCTACTAGCATAGTTCCATAGTTTGTTTCCTACATAGTTTAAACCCCATTATAAATCATAGATTTAATATACAGATTTTTTTTTGTTCTATTAATTATAAACTAAGAGAATTAAAACAACATAGATACTTACAAATTACACAATTAATTTTTGATATGCCAACATATACTTACGACCCTTGTTTAACCCAATGTCAATCAATTCTTCTAATGAATCTTATTTGTATGTTAGCACCTATTTGAAGAAATTCAAGGATGATTGCTGTAAAACAACTTAAAATATACAAGAATGAAACCTTGACTTGTTATAAGGAAATATTAACAATTACTCACAAACTTTGAAATCAATCTTTTTCTTCCTTGTTTTCATGTTTTATGTGCTAAATGAGTTCCATCTTGTTTTATTTTCTGCAAGAAAATACTTGAAATTTAATATTTAATGCTAAATAATTTTTTTATATGTACAAAGTCAATCATGATTACATACATTTGAAGAACATTGTTGTTGAGATGACTCCTCCTATGATGCAATTATGTCCATTTCTTTTACCATCTCTTTATAATTTAGTTTGGACATTTCTACTGGCATGTTTCTCATATCAACGCATTGATCATTTGGGATTTTCATAATCCTCCTAAAAAAATTAATAAACTATTTTTATAATGATATATGAAAACTAAATATAACAAAATGGATATTAATAAATTAATAGTTTGTAGTAATATATAAATATAATTCTAGAAAATCATTTTATACAATTAACAATATTACCTTTTGAATGATTTTTTGTTGTTGTTGTATGTTTTTGTTATTGCAAGTCTTACATGTCTCATTGACCATTGCTTTGGAAACACTTTGTGTAATTTATATATAATTTGGTTGTTATAATCATTGGATTGATACATTCATTCCACTAGATCCCTCATAGTTGTGTGAAATTTATTCCCCCTTTCATTAACCTCCAACACCACTCTAGGTGAGATGTAGAAATTTATTAATACTGATGTATTACCGGATCCTCCCGATCTCACAATATTTATGTTCTTGCAAAATACAAAATCCTTCCACTAATTAAACTTGAGGAAATTTAAAACTCAATTGCAAGCACATGAAGCAATAAAAACAATCGCACATAACACAATTGTTTAACGAGAAAGACTGAAGCTAAAAACCCCAACTATCATATATTATGTATCATGGAGATCATGTAACAATCTCATACAAAGCTTAGGACATCAAGCTCTCAATACAATACAATCGTCACACACTAACATGAAGAAATCTGCAAATCCATGCGCTGATTTCTTGCCACCTGATAGCCTGCCTCCACTGCGCAATCCCTGTTGAAGAAGAACCCTAAATGAATTCGAATTGGCCTTGCCTTGACTACACAATCCTCATTGGAAACTACAATATGTTTCAGATGCATTGAATGCATCACTATAGTCACAACGGATAGTCCATCTTACCCTTTCACCTACCTCTCCACTGGGTCTCCACTGGAACTGACATGCACTGTAGTTAACTGCTGTTTCTGTTCAGTTGTTAGTGAGTTATTAGTTTTGAATTAATTAACTAATTAATTCACTTAACTCTCACTAGTGTATCATTCAGTTAGAATAGATACAACAACTCCACTGAGTTTAACTCCAGTAACTGAGTTAAACTGAATAACAACTCCTGTAACTACTCTTCCAACTCTGTCATAACTTTGCCACTTTAGTTCTAACTGAGTCCTAATGCATGAGCCACCAGTAAACCCTAGGAATTGCGTAATTTCTTCAACCCACTGATTTGAAAAATATGTATACTGAAATAAAGTGCTCCAAGAGAATAAGTTGATATTTAGAGTTTGATTATTATTAAGGGCTAGTAATAATCGACACATCTCTTTTTAGATCGACAATCTATAAATAGACTTCGCCCAATATTCTAAAAATATAATTTCATCTATTTTTCCAACTTGACTAACCATCCACAAATAGCATCCTGAAACTTCTGAAATATGATCACCATGTCTAAAAATAGACAGTCTAAAAATAGACTTGCACCTAAAATAGCCCGCAGGCCCACTTAGTGAAGGTGATTGATTTTCACTAAGCTTCATCATCTTGGTGAATCTAAACACTCCCACTCAACAAGATAGGGATTATCCTTCACCTCGATCCTGCCTCTATGGTATTCAAATTTTCTCCTGCCAAGCACCTTCATTAGAATGTCTGCATCCTGATCTTCCGTAGGAATGTACTAAAGCAACATGATCTTCTATTGCACACAATATTTGATATGATGATATGGATATCAATATGTTTAGATCTATCATGAAACATAGGATTAATCGAGAGTTTAATTCAACTATGATTATCACAATGTATCACTATAGGATCTAAATGTGGACCGAACAAACCGACCAAGATATTCCTCATCTAGATAGCCTCACATGCGGCTTGACTTGCTGCCATGTATTATGCTTCTGCTGATTGAGTACCACAGATCTTTTTTTCTTGCTGTACCAAGAAACTACGGTAGATCTGATACTGAAAACCCCTCCTAATGTGCTCTTTCTATCCATTGGGCTGCCTGCCCAATCTGCATCCGTGAAGCCATGCAACTTCACCTCATCCGTCTATCTATACCATAAGCCATACTTAGATGTGCCCCTGAGATACCTCAGGACATGCTTGCCTGCCTTCCAAAAGAGCTTGGTAGGCTTAACCATCATTTGTGAAAGCTGGTTCACCGCATAACATATGTTTGGTCTTGTATTAACTAAATACATGAGCGAACCCACCAATTTTTGATAAACAGTGGCATCCACTATCTTTGCCGATGTAGCATCCTCTTTCCTCCAATTTCTTGGAAGAGGAGTATCAATAGGCTTGCAGCCTTGCATGTGAAACTTCTCAAGTATCTCCCGAGCATACTTGCCTTGAGACACAAACGGTTCACCTTCCCGCTGCCATATTTCCAATCCAAGGAAATAATGAAGGAGGCCCAAATCCTTCATCTCAAACTCTTTTGCAAGATCTACCTTGCATGAGTGTATCAACTGCTCATCACCTGTTATTATTAAATCATCAACATAAATAAAAATGATTAAAAGCTTACCCTCCACCACAATTTGGTACAGGTTTGCATCTGCCTCACTCTTGGTGAAGCCAAGTCCAGTGAAATAGCTGTCGATCCATGTGTACCAAGCACGTGGTGCTTGCTTCAGCCGATACAACGCTCTTTTGAGTCTGCACACATGTGACTTACTGCTGAAGATCTAAAATCCTTCAGACTGCTCAATGTACACCTCTTCCTCAATGATCCCATTAAGGAACACAATATTCACACCCATATGATGAATGTGCCAACCCATCTGCGTTGAGAGAGCAAGGATGATCCTTATGGAAGAATACCATGCGACAGGTGCAAAGGTTTCTTCATAATCAATCCTTTTGATCTGTGAGAGCCCCGGGCAACAAATATTGCCTTATACTTCTCGACATTCCCATCAGAAGCTTGCTTTACCTTGTAGATCCATCATGATCCTACAAATGATTTACCCACCGGCCTTGGAACAATCTCCCAAGCACTGTTTTTGACAACGGAGTCATACTCCTCCACCATGGCATCTACCCATGTGGGCTCCTGCACTGCTTCTTCACAAGAAGATGGCTCTGTCACGATACACTTGCTCATAAGAGCCATGTATCTAGTAAATTTGTCAGGTGACTGTCTCTGTATGCAATGTGATGTAGGGACTCCTACATTCTCTCAGCTTCTGTGGTATGCCTTCTGCTAGTTATGATGTTTTTCTCTACGTGAGTGGACTCCTCCACTCCATGAATCTCCTCCTGTGGCTGGTCCACATCTGGAGGCTCATCTTTCAGAACTGGCAGTTCCTCCACTGCATGCAAGTCTAGCTCCCTCTCAAGCATAGTTCGTGCAGCACCCATGATCGTTCTGTTCTTCCTCTCCGCGACCCCATTCTGCTATGGGTTATGAGACACTATGAGTTCTCTTCGAATTCCTTCTTTGCTACACAAGTCTTTGAATTCATTTGAGATATATTCACCACCATTATCGCTCTATAGAGCCTTCACTTGCTTCCCCGACTCCTTCTCCACCAATGCTTTAAACTCACAGAACTTTGAGAATGTTTCGCTCTTATTCTGCATGAAAAATATCCAACATCTATGAGAATAGTCATCAACAAATATAACATAATACCTGTGTTTTGCTGTTTAATCAACCAAGAAAGTTCCACACATGTCTGTGTGAATTCTCTCTAGGATCACCGAAGCACAGTTCTCCTTCTCATGAATGGTGGTCTTCACAAACTTACCCATAGTACATCCCTTGCACTGATCTGACTGCGTAAGAGTACCCTTGGGAAGTCCAGTAGAAATCTGCTGCAAAATCTTCAAAGCGCCATGGTGAATATGGCCCAATATCATGTGCCAAAATTCGCCCTCATCCCAACTCACCACTTCTTCTGCTTTACCCATCATTGCGACGCAGTCATCTACCTCTAGCTTGTAGATATTCTTAACTCAAATCCCTATCCTCTTGGTTTGACCCGTTGTTTTATGTCGCAGGAAAGCTTTTCCCTCGGTGAAAACAACGTCATAACCTTTGTCTTCCAACATTGTGACCGAGACCAAGTTCTTCTTTAGACCTCTCAAAGGTAATGGTCCCAATGCCGGTCGCACTGTATTGACCATCGAAGCCCATCTCTATATGCATTTGGAGATCCTTCTCCTCCAAGTCACTAAACAACTCTTTGTCTCCCGTCATATGGAAAGACACACCACTATTAAGATACCACACCAATCCCATTGATATTGAAACCAAGCATGAGATCAAAGAGAAATCAAGTTCAAATTGCGAGGATAAGGACTCTCTAGCTACATCTCCAACAACCTTCTTGTTCTTCTTTTTCTATGGGCAATTAGTGGCGAGATGCCCATGTTCGTGACAGTGAAAACACTTCACTTTGGAAAAATCCAACTTCTTGCCTTTAGCCTCAGATTTTGGATGGGATTTCTTCCCTTTCGCTTTCCTTGCTTTGGCAGTGAAAGTGAAATTCTCTTCATCATAATTCTTTTATGAAGAGCCATCCCTGGTACTTCGCCTTATCTCCTCCTGCATAAGATCTGACCAAAGTCGCTCCCAACCCGACAGTTTCTCCCGTCCATTGACAGAGTCTTCGTAGCCATGCCAACTCTTCAGAAGCCCCCAAGGATATCCAAGCTCAACAAGTCATCATCATCAACAGTAATGCCCACACTTCCCAGTTCATCCCTACAATGGACAAACTTTGTGAGATATTTTGGAATACTGTCACCCTTCTGCATTTTATTTTTCTGAGCTTATCTTTCAGCGCCAACTTCCTCTGGTCGCTGCTGCTTTTGAAAATATTTGTCAAAGACTTCCACATTGAAAATGTAGTGGCTTTCCTACGAAGGCTTGACACAATATGTTCCTTCACACCTTCCAATGGAATTCTTCTTGTCTTTGCTACCTTCTTTTGCCATGCGTCAAGTCCTGCAGCATCGCTAGAAGCAGGCTTAGGAACATCGCTATCGATGAACTCCTTCAGCCCATTGTCTTCAAGCACCGCCTCCATCCTATCCTTCCAGGCTATGTAATTCGAGCTACCCTCAAGGGCATACTCCAATCGCAACCCATTTAAAGACATTTCAATGAATACTCAATTGTTGCACCAAGAAATTTCTGTAGAAAATTCAAATTTTCCACTAGCACAAAACTCAACAATTATTCACAATTGCAATATCCAGTGATCAATACTGCTCTGATACCATGTAGAAATTTATTAATACTGATGTATTACCAGATCCTCTTGATCTCACAATATTTATCTTCTTGAAAAATACAGAATCCTTCCACTAATTAAACTTGCAGAAATTTAAAACTCAATTGCAAACACATGAAGCATTAAAAACAATCGCACATAACACAATTGTCTAACAGGAAAGCCTGAAGCTAAAAATCCTAATTATCATATATTATGTATCATGGAGATCATGTAACAATCTCATACAAAGCTTAGTACATCAAGCTCTGAGTACAATACAATCGTCACACACTAACATGAAGAAATCTGCAAATCCATGCACTGATTTCTTGCCACATGATAGCTTGCCTCTACTGCACAATCCCTGCTGAAGAAGACCCTTCAATGAATTCAAAATGGCCTTGCCTTGACTGCGCAATCCTCATTGGAAACTCCAATGTGTGTCAGATGCATTGAATGCATCACTATAGCCACAACAGATAGTCCATCTTACCCTTTCACCTACCTCTCCACTGGGTCTCCACTGGAACTGACATGCACTGTAGTTAACTGTTGTTTCTGTTCATTTGTTATTGAGTTATTAGTTGTGAATTAATTAACTAATTAATTCACTTAACTCTCAATAGTGTATCATTAAGTTAGACTAGATACAACTAGCTCAACTGAGTTTAACTCCAATAACTGAGTTAAACTGAATAACAACTCCTGTAACTACTCTTCCAACTTTGTCATAACTTTGCCACTTCAGTTCTAACTAAGTCCTCATGCATGAGCCAGCAATAAACCCTAGGAATTGTGTAATTCCTTTAGCTCACTGATTTTCCAAATCTGTATACTGAAACAAAGTGCTCCAAGAGAATAAGTTGATATTTAGAGTCTGATTATTATTAAGGGCTAATAATAATCGACACATCTATTTTTAGATCGACGATCTATAAATAGACTTCGCCCTATCTTCTAAAAATAGAATTTCATCTATTTTTCCAACTTGACCAACCATCCACAAATAGCATCCTGCAATTTCTGAAATGTGATCACCATGTCTAAAAATAGACTTGCACCTAAAAATACCCAGCCGGCCCACTTAGTGAAGGTGACTGATTTTCACTAAGCTTCATCATCTTATTGAATCTCAACATGAGATAACGACCAATTCATCGTCATTTACATGTTCTATAATTTTTCTTTCTTTAGAAGGACATTGATATTTTCCTTCATTGTTGCCCCTGTAGAACATTAAACATTTATGAATGAATATATTGTTTGAAACATGTTATCTAATATTTTTAAGTATGTTATTAATGAAAATTCAAAAAAAAAAACTCATATTGAATAATATTTTTTCATTCACTTGATTCATTATTCTGCAATTTTTCTATCATGATTTTACGCTCTTATGCACTTAGATTAGAAATAATATTATAGACCTTGTTCATTTTGCAGCTCTTATAGGTCAAACACATTAGTTAAACTTACATATAGGTCAAACATATTAATTTTGTAAATAATTTACAAAGAACTTGTATTCTATGTTTTTTTATGTGCTATCACAACGTCGATCAATATTTTTGTTACTTGAGACATTCTAAGACATTTTTTTAGCAATATACAACTTTTAGCACTCAATATAGAATCCATTAAATATATTTAACAAATAAATCAAATAATTTTTAGCCAAAAAGATAAACACACCGGTGCGTTTAGAACATTAAACACACTAGGTGTTTAATTGTTCAACACTATCATGGAAAATTAATTTTAAATTATTATGGTGCAATTTGTAAGGATAAACACACCAAAATGATTTAACGGTGCTATTTTGGAAGAGGTGTGTGACTGCGTTATATTACACCAGGGGCAACGATTAACAAACAAGGAAGAATAAAGAGTATTCTAATATGCCGATGTGTTGCACTAGACAAGGAGCACGAGTGTGTTATATTATAGAGGGAACACCACAGAACATATAGAAAAGAAATGAAGACAACCAATAGGGTTTGGATCTAATTTAATAGTCGATTCCCCTACTTTATATTGGGAAAAATACTGGGGGAAAGAGGGGGGGGGTGAATCAATATTTAAAACTCATAGAAACTTTTACTTTACTTTACTGAATTCTATACACGATTTTACTTAAGAAAAATAGCGTATGTACACAAATTTAATTTAGGAAGCTAGCATATGCCTAAAGAACTTATAATTCAGATAAATCTTCTGTAAATTTACTTAGACCAGTGCATTAATGATTCATCAAATATTTAGTAAGCAGTAAACATGTGTAGTAAGAACATAATAAACCATCACACATAAGCAACACAGATAAACATTGATATTTAAGGTGGAAACTCAATGTGGGAGAAAACCACCGTTGTTGTCGTCTCTGTCCTCAATATTTATTATATAGAAATCTGCTTATAATATTTTACTCGTGTAGACTCATACTAGCACGCAGGCACCCACCTGCAGAAGGATGCTACCTTCACTCGTTCTCCATCTGCTACTGGAAGGGAGATCCAACCCCCTGATCTTGTTTACAAACCATCATTGGAAGGGTGCTTCGACCCCTTGATCTAATCACTAGCTCCTACTGGCAGGAAGCTTCGACTTCCTCACTGAAGGCTCCAACCCTCAGCACCATCGTGGACCACGTTTCTTAAATTTTCACACTGTGTCCAAATGCTTTAGTACATCACAATTTGTAGATCAACAGAATTAAACATCAACCCAATTCAAATAGAAAAATGAGATCACTGTAACCAGACCACATAACTGAACACACAATATTGCATCATTACATAGATTAAACTTCAACCTTGACCATTGTTATGCCAAAAACATATACACTACTATTGCTAAGGAAACCCGTGTGTATACATTCTTTTATGTGGGGAAACCTACGTATATTTCTCAATATGCCAAACTTTGGAATCATGACTCAGTCACAAAATTGACCGGAGATATTCTAAAATATTTTGTCAATTTACATAACCCTTATACAGTTAACAACATCAATCATATTTTCAACCAATCTACATGTAACCAATTCAACTTTATCATTCAATCAGATCTTCTTCAGACATTATCATTTGATCCAGACATGAAGACATCATTGAAAAAAAACAGTGATACAAAAACACAAATATGATTGATTAGTCTTTTATAAACAAGAACCCTTCCTTTGTATAATTTTTATTTTTATTTTTTTATTTTTTTTATTTTTTCTGAATAGAACCCACATGTAGACGCAACTTCACCATGACTAACCTGCGTATACATCTACAAATTTGTACCCTAAAATTGAGCAGCTCTTCGGAACTTCAGAAAGACCCATATCATAATATTCAGAGATAAAACATGCGTCAAAAATTAGATCTAGTAAATCTGCTAGCAGATCATACAATGGAACTTCATTTCAGGTCTCATGATCCTGATCCATCATTGTATTCATTGGTGCATAAATATTTCGAATCTATATGTTAACTATGGCCTATAAAATGAAAATATACTTCAGATTGAAGTGTTCATCAAAAACCCATTCACATGCACACATTTTCACATTGATCCTCTCCTCCTTATCTAGTTAGAGCCTTGACCAATACCATGAGCCAAAACCATACAAGTGCCAATGGTATTCTTGGATGGGATCAAATAACCATTACCACGCTCAATATTGTGGGCTAAAACCATGTTAAAGACCCCTACGCGACTTTTCTTCTTTATACCCGCGTGTATATGCGACTTTTCCTTGACGAACTCGCATATATATCTTCAAATATTTATCTTTATTGATCTTCTAATTTGATCTGCAAACCTCTGTCCCAACATTATGTCATGTTGTTCCATCACTTTGTCACCTCTGGACTGATCTGTGAACTTATCCAGTTACCATATACTTGTTCTTTAACAAATGGTTTTCCATCAAGGACAACACATGAATCATAATGCCAACACTTTACATGTCAAACACCCTATATATAGTAAGTACACAAACCCATTAAATCTAAAATCCCTAAATTGAAAAACTCTAATTTTAAAGTGGTAGAAGAAGTTAAACCCTAAGGTGAAATTTTGCAAGAAGAAGCAAGGGTTTAAGGTAAGTATTGATTTTGTTTGTTTGTTTGAATTTTAATTAAATTTAAATAGGAAAGCAGATCGTAAAATTTTTTACTAGTAAAATCTATAGTTAAATTTTTATTACATAGGACTTTATTTATTATTATTATTATTTTTGAATTGTGAATAAAACTAACATAAATTGTAAACTATTTTAACACTAAAAATTTAAGATTTTTTCTACATGGGGTTTTGAGTGAATCACCATACCTTTCAACTTTTGATCTTTCGGAAGATTCAAAATATTTTGTAGCTCCACAATGCTCTCAATATGTCTCTCTTGCAAATGATCTCTCTTTTAATTAAACCCTAACATAAATTGTAAAAAAAATTATTAGTAAAATAAACAATAAAATTTAAATTTTTTACTATACAAGTTTTTGACTGAATCACCATACCTTTTAGTTTATGATCTTATGAACAATTTTGCTACTGCATAGTGCTCGTTGCATGCCTCTCTTGGAAATCAATCACTTGAAATTTTGGGTAAAACAATGAAATGGTGAATAAATTTTTACTATTTAAAAGAATTTATGAAATTTGATTTTGAAAAATCGGTTGTTGCTTGTTTTTGAATTTTAAAAAAGAAAAGAAATCACTTTTTTTTTTTCAATTTCTTTGCACATTAGTGCGCTTATAAAATAACACACCAAAATTTTGAGGGTGACAAAGTTTTTCAACGCACCGACATGACACACACACACACACACACACACACACACAAATATTTTTCGAAATACTAAAATCGTGCGATTAATTTTTAATGCAACATTGTGGTTTATATTTAAAAGCATAAGTTATCTAATTGTTATAAGAGAACCGAGTTGGTTGAATTAGTTGGCTGATGTTTTTTGAAACACATCGGTGCATTTTTGTAGAAGAGCACCGATATTATAACATATTTTTTTTTGAAATGACGGAAATGAGCGGGAGTATTATTTAACGCCCTGGTGCTGTTAATGTTTTAAACACATTGGTGCACTTTGTATTGATAAGCGCACCCGTTTGGTTTAAAATCTACCTGAAATTTTAATTTCACATAAAAAAATGACATATTAATGTCAAATTATCCTTTAGATTGCATCCACATGAATTAAAATAGTTCATAGTGTACACTTTCCGCTTGAATTCACCTTATTCTTGAAAAATGGTTTGAAAACTATATTGAAATTTAGATTCTGGTTATATGGTTGCCGAGATTAATTTTGGATATGCACACAAATTTTTATCTCTTATTTTTCTCAAGTATAGGGACAAAAAATCAATAATATCAAATGGCCAATTTTTCAAATTTCAGCTTGTTCCATATTTATGATGAAAGTACTTCATGGATTTCTTCCTTTCCATCTCTAGTAAGTTTAGATTTTATTTGTAGTTTGATTATCTATTTTTTTTTAATCTATGTTAATTTGAATAAAATTGTATCCAAATTTGCAAGAACCTGATTCAAAATTGAATTTAGATGCAGGAAATATTACTCCAATATATTTAAAAAAACACTAGAAAATATTATCAAGAGTAGCATATTACAAATAATTGGGAGATGAAAATGGACAACCTCTTCATCCTTCCAATTGGAAAATGGCATATTCCAAGCATAATCCTAGATAAAAAATGGTAATAATTCTTTGGTATAATGTAATTTCAACAAACCAATTGCATTTTGACGTGCTCACTAATATCATTTATATTGTACTAATGACATTCAATTTTTTTGAAATTAGTATTCTAGTGATGATGAGAAACCCACCTACCATATTTCGAAGCACCCAACTACAATGACAACTTGAGATAAGGCTAAATTAAGAGGAAGAATCAAAGTGAAGCATAAAAAGAATGGTTGAATCAACCACCTATTCAATTCTTACTACATCTAGATTCAACAATTAGGAATAACTACAAAAATAAAAGTTATTCATCACAATTTGGCAATGGAGGAAATCAAATGGAGGTAGGTATGGATGCTTAATTATGAGATATGACTGCCATGGAGAAAATGTTGTTAGATGCATTCCAAAATTATGAGTTAGGGGATTATGCTCATATCATTTATACCTTATTTGAAAGCCTCAAATATCCTTCCACCACCCCTCTATTTGGACTTGGAGGAAAGTCAAAGTATACTCAGATAGGGACAACAATGTTGGTGTATAACGTGAAAGAAAAATTTGGAATGTCGAATGCATGTTTCTCAGCAATATTGAGGTAATTGTCTTGCATGATCGATTAGTTCCTTATATTTTGTCACATAATCAAATTTAAAAATGGTCAATTTTATGAATGTTAAATATTAACATTATACGATTATATTCCCCACCAACTATGAGATATTCAAAGATAAGGTTCTTCCGAGTGATAATTTCTTGTCGGATAGTTGCAAAGAGGCAAAATAGTTGTTGAAAATGTTGGTCGTTGAATACATATCATATCATGAATGTCTGAATGATTTTATTCTATATAGAGGAGAATATGCAGACAAAGAGATATGTTTAAATTGTGTGCATGACATGTACCATATTTTAAAAAAATGGGTAAATCACATGGCTATAATCCCAAGGATTCTTATACTGTTTCATTTAAAATAATTATCTATGTTGCAGGGATGACATGCCTCACACAGAAGTGAGTTAGGAGTTATGCGAATCCAAATAGATTCAATAGACATGAAGCATATAGAGGATACATGGCTTGAAAAATTCAAGGATGAAGTACGAAGTCTACGACTCAGGGCAACCATGGATGGTGTCAACCCATATTCCCTCCAAAACACCAACTATTTTGTTTAGCCTTTAGTAGTGATCAATAATAATATGCCCTAATGGTTGTCCATGAAGAATGGACATCTTATGTTGGCTCTCATAGTCCATGGTAGAAGACAAGTGAAGAATATGGATGTCTACTTATAACCATTGATAGATGGATTGAACGAATTATGGGAGGGTATACATGTGTATGATGTATCAATACCCACCGCAACAAAGATGAGTTTTACGTTGTATGGCATATTTTCTTAAACCATACATGATTATCTGATGCACCAATATATCTGTTCTCAATCCAATTCGATTTCAGTTAATAGCGTAAAGCAACACAAACAGAAAAATCTTACTCACTCCTCACCATACCGGAATGCTGGAATAAAAAAAATCGTGGTTCAAACTAAAACACAGAAAATGAATTCCTTTCCCCCTTCATGCGGGCGCAGCCCATCTGACTCTTTTACAAACGCATAATAGATCACAACCACATTTTCGTTTGAAACCAACAAAACATTTATTTATGCGCCTATCTGTGTTGCATTTGTTGCAATTAACAAATAAAACAACCATATATCGATTTAATCAATCCGATGCAATCTATTGCATTTGCCAGAACGTAAATATTACTAAATCGTTTTGGATCTGTGTTAAAATGATTTTATACAATACATCTATGCCCATAAAACGCTTTCTCCAATGTAGATCTACGTTTTTAACTTTGCTGGTCTGGAACACGAGGTACCAAAACTTCGCTCTGCTCCATTAACTTAGATCCATCTGCGTTTCTTCAATCTACCATGATTTGGAATGGCGCTGTCAATTATTGACTTCTCTCGAAATGGTTATTCGAACCCAACGCATAGATAGCCACCAGATTCTGTCCCATATCGAATCCACTATTCGATATGGCAAAGTCAATTGCGTTTTCTGTGATCCAATACGCAACTGCAAGTTAATGCATATCCAATCTGATTCGTTACCACAGATCTCTCTACAACTGGAAATTAACAACATCTAGGATTTTTAGGCGAGATTTCAAGAATTACAATTTCCAAATCCGGCGTTGTCCCAAAATCTGCGCAGTCTGTTTTTGATTATCCTCTGTGGGAAGATTCCACGCACAAGATTTAACACATATCACAGATATTTGAATTGAAACCACAGTTCGAATTAATCCAGAGAACTGCCAACATATTAATCAGCATTCCATTAACGTGAACCAAATCTATTACATTTATAACACAGATTACCCATCACACATTGGGCGCAAACAATATTTTTTTATTCATAAGCAACAGTAATAAAAACAGAGATTCACTTTGATGACTTCTCACAAAGAACGATCTCCAGTTTTCTTCAAAACACAGTCTTCTTTTTTAGTCAGAGCTTTTCGCCCATACAAAACCACACCACACTTACTCTGCCCTCCAAATCTCTTTGCTTATTACATTTTTTTTTATGTATTTCCTCCACTAATTGCTCTAACAAACAGCTAACATAATCTCCTACTATTAGAGAAAATCTCAATAAAACAGTTGCATTTATCACTAAAATAACAAACTATATGAAGAATCGACCTCCTCAGTAAAACTGAGTTTGAACAAACAGTAATAAAATTCACCCTGTGAGACCACAACATGTGGACAATTTTCCACATTGCTGGTCAGTTCCGATGCTCCTGCATCAGACTGAGAAGAAAAGATTGGTTCTTAAAAATTTCAGGATTTATGCCGTATTTCTGCAATTCAGTTGCTGTTAACCAACTGGAATCTTCCATTGGCTGCTCTTTCCACTTGACAAGATACTGAAAATATGTCTGTCCTCGAGTTTTCTTGGATATCCTTTGATCTAAAATAGCTTCAACTTCTTTTTTGGATGTTTTTGGTATCTGTTCTTCCCAATCCACAGTTTGAACTTCATCACCTATAGTTTCAGTCTGCAACTCTGTTTCTGCCTCTTTAAATAGATACAAGTCTGCAATATTAAAAATGGGGGATATTCCGATCCCTTCCGGCAACTCAATTTCATATGCATTGGCTGAAAATTTCCTTTTGATTTTACAGGGTCCTATCTTCTTCAGTTTCAACTTATTATAAGCCTTTGTAGGAAATCTCTCTTTCCTCAAATATGCCATGACTAAATCTCCCACTTGAAATTCTTTTTCTCTTCTTTTCAGATCTGCTCTCTGCTTGTATCTCTTGCTGCTTTCCTGTAGTTTACCTTTAACCTCTTCCTGTAGCTTCTGCATTTGTTCAACAAAATCTTCAGCACTTGCACTTCTGGCTTCTTGTTTCCCCAAGTATCTTAGCTCATATACTCCTCTCGGATGCATTCCAAAGACAATCTGAAATGGACTCATTCCAGTGCTTCGGTTTGGTGTGTCATTGTAAGCAAATTCAGCTTGGGCTAATGCCAAATCCCACTATTTGGGATTCTGATGTACCAAACTTCTTAATATATTCCCCAAGCTTCTGTTTACAACTTCAGTTTGTCCATCCGTCTGAGGATGGTAAGCTGAACTAAAACTGAGCTTAGTTCCCAGTTTCTTCCAAAGTGTCCTCCAGAAATGCCCTACAAATTTAGTATCTCGATCTGATACAATACTTACAGGCAAACCATGCAATCTTACAATCTCTGAAAAGAATAAATTTGCTATGTGTGTAGCATCATTAGTCTTTTTACAAGCAATAAAATGAGCCATTTTAGAAAATCTGTCTACAACAACATAAATAGAATCGTTTCCTCTCTGAGTTTTTGGTAAACCCAGAACAAAGTCCATACTCACTGCATCCCATGGTCGATCTGGTATAGGCAATGGCTGATATAGACCGGTATTCTGACTCCTTCCTTTGGCATACTAACATACCCTGCATTTCTCAACAAACTTTTTAATATCAGTTTGCATTTTAGGCCAATAATAAAAAGCATTCACCTGAGCGAAAGTTTTGTCTTGTCCAAAATGACCAGACAACCCTCCACTATGCTTCTCTTTAATGATGTTCTCTCTCATGGAACATTTAGGAATGCATAATTTGTTGCTTTTAAATAACATGCCTCCTTGAATAAGGTAATCCATCCATTGACTTCTGTTATGGCTCACTGGGTTCTGCACTGTTGTGTAGATGTCTTTAAAATCCTCATCATCCTTGTACATTTCTATCATTTCATCAAAACCTACAACACCCACTTTAAATTCTTGCAAAAGAAAACTTACTCTGCTTAATGCATCTGCCACTTTATTAGACTTACCACTTTTATGTTTTATTACAAAAGTGAAACTTTGCAGAAATTCCACCCACTTGGCGTGCTTCTGACTTAGCTTTGGCTGATTATTAATAAACTGCAAAGCATGGTTGTCTGAATATAAGATGAACTCCTTCGGTAGCAAGTAATGCCTCCATTTTTTTAATGCCTGCACAATAGCATAAAATTTTTTATCATAAGAAGAATATTTTTTCTTTGCATCATTTAACTTCTCGCTGAAATATGCTATCGGCCTTTGCTCTTGGCTTAGCACAACACCAACTGCTTCTCCACTTGCATCAGTTTCCACTTGAAAGACTTTATCAAAATTTGGCAATGCTAGAATAGGCTTTTCTGTTATCTTCCTTTTCAGCAAATTAAAATTTATGTCAGCTGCTTCTGTCCATCTAAATGGCTGATTGACCTCCTTGATTGTCTCAAGGATTGGTGCACAAACTTGACTAAATCCCTTTATAAATTTTCGGTAGAAACTAGCAAGTCCATGGAAACTTCTTACCTCGAATACACTCCTGGGAGTAGGCCAATTTCTGATTGCTTGTACCTTCTCCAGATCCATTTTCAAACTGTCTCTGGAAATCACAAATCCCAAATATACCAGCTCCTCTTTCATGAAACTACATTTCTTCAGATTGATTAGTAGTTTCTCTTTCTGCAGAGTTTTCAAAACTAACTTCAAGTGTTCCAAATTCTCCTCTTTACTTTTGCTGAAAACTAGAATATCATCAAGGTAAACAACAACAAATTTACCTATATATTCTTTCAGAACCTCGTTCATTAGTCTCATGAATGTGCTGGGCGCATTAGTGAGCCCAAAAGGCATCACTAACCACTCATACAGTCCACTGTTGGTTTTGAAAGCTGTTTTCCACTCATCGCCTTCCCGAATTCTGATCTGATGATACCCGCTTTTCAGATCTATCTTAGTAAAGTACCTGGATCCACTTAAACAGTCCATTAAATCATCCATCCTGGGCAAAGGAAATCTATACCTGACTGTTATCTTGTTGATAGCTCTGGAATCGGTGCACATGCACCATTCTCCTCCCTTTTTCGGACTAAGCACCGTTGGCACAGCACATGGACTCAGACTTTCTCGAATCAGCCCCTTGTCCATCAACTCTTGAACCTGTCTTGCAACTTCTGCATTTTCCTGAGGAGTTAATCTATATGCAGCTTTATTAGGTAGACTTGCTCCTGGTATTAAGTCGATATGATGACTTATACTTCTAATCAGTGGTAACTCATTCGGCAATTCATCCACAATGATATCCATGTAACTATTTAACACAGATTGAATTTCTTCAGGCAAATCATTTAAATTTGTGGAGGTTAAAATTACCTTTGGCCTCCCCACGATAGCGAAATGCATCTCTTCGCTTTTATCCACCTCTTGTAGCAGTTCCTTACCACTCATCAACATAATACTATTTTCAGGCAGCTCTTTATCAGCATCATTCTTCACTGGCAGCAACGTATGTTTAACTCCATCCTTTTCTATGGTGTATGTGTTTCTTCTTCCATCATGAATTTCCTTTCTGTCAAATTGCCATGGCCTCCCCAATAATACGTGACATACATCCATGGGCATTATGTCACATAAAATCACATCTCTGTATGTGCCAATCTGCATTTCCACATTACACTGTTCTGTCACGATGACTTGATGACCCTTCTGAAGCCAAGATACTTTGTAAGGTGCAGGATGCGCTTTCCTTGTTAACCCAAGCTTTTCCACCATCTCTGTAGACACAAGATTGTCAGTACTCCCGCTATCAATTATAACCTTACAACACTTACCCCTTGATTTGCATGTAGTCCTGAACAAGTTCTTTCTTTGCGCAGGTTCTCCAATCTCTTTTTCTGATCTCAGTAAAGTTCTTCTGAGCAGCAATGATTCACCTTCTTCCGGTGGTTCTTCCTTCTCTACAAGTCGAGGTGGTTCCGGTTCTGCCTCAGCCACATTTTCACCCCTCTGGCTTGCTGATTTGTTATGAGGACAGTCCCGCGACATATGTCCCCATTCTCCACAGGTATAACACCTAATATCTCTTCCTCGCCCTCTTCCTCTGGGTGCGAATCTTCCTCTACTAGATTCACCCACCTGTGGTGATCTGCTGCTTGAACTTCCTGCTTCAAACTGATGCTGTGTTCCTCTAGATCTGGCAGCTCCTCTACCTCTTGCTGAGCTCTTTCCTCTGTTTCTTTGACTTTGTTTCCGCAGTACTTTCTCCTCTGCTTTCAAACTTGCTTGATAGGCACTTTCAATAGTTTTCAAACTTAACAGGCTAATCTCATCTTGGATCTCATACCTTAGCCCATTAACATATCTGGCTACTTTCTCCAAATCATCTTCTACATGCCCTGTCCTGATGCTTAACCTGTAAAATTCTTTAGTATATTCTTTAACATACACTCCTTTTTGCTTCAGATTTTGCATCTGCTTAAAAAGATTCAAATGATAGTCTTTAGGAAAAAACTTGGCTTTCAGTTTGCTTACCATTTTATCCCACTGCTTGATCTTAGATTTCCCCTTTCTCGTTCTTGATGTCTGTAACTCGTCCCACCAGATGGTTGCATGACCTTTCAATCTAGTGACTGCAAATTTTACCCTTTTATTTTCTTCAATCTCTTCATAATCGAAGTACTGATCTATGGATCTGATCCAATCCATGAGCTCCTCGGCATTTAGACTCCCTTCATACATAGGAATCTCCACTTTGGGTTTGCTTCCAATCTTTGCCAGCATCTTCATGAATTTGACATTTTCATTCTCTTCTTCTGCTTCCACATCTTCCTCAGATTCTTCTGAAGAACTTTCAGCTCCCTCATCAGGCGCTCTTCTCTGGGCTGTTTCCATTGTTTCCATTCGTTCACGCAGTCTTCACACTTCTTCTATCAGGACTGCATTTGCTTCTGGTCTCTCTCGACCAATTCCTCTCCTTGGCGGCATCTTTGCTGCAAACACCTGCTAATCTGGCTCCGATACCAAAATTTGATGCACCAATATATCTGTGCTCAATCCAATTCGATTTCAGTTAATAGCGTAAAGCAACACAAACCGAAAAATCTTACTCACTCCTCACCATACCGGAATGCTGGAATAAAAAAAATCGTGGTTCAAACTAAAACACAGAAAATGAATTCCTTTCCCCCTTCATGCGGGCGCAGCCCATCTGACTCTTTTACAAACGCATAATAGATCACAACCACATTTTCGTTTGAAACCAACAAAACATTTATTTATGCACCTATCTGTGTTGCATTTGTTGCAATTGACAAATAAAACAACCATATATCGATTTAATCAATCCGATGCAATCTATTGCATTTTCCAGAACGTAAATATTACTAAATCGTTTTGGATCTGTGTTAAAACGCTTGTATATAATACATCTATGCCCAGAAAACGCTTTCTCCAATGTAGATCTACGTTTTTAACTTTGCTGGTCTGGAACACGAGGTACCAAAACTTCGCTCTGCTTCATTAACTTAGATCCATCTACGTTTCTTCAATCTACCATGATTTGGAATGGCGCTGTCAATTATTGACTTCTCCCGAAATGGTTATTTGAACCCAACGCATAGATAGCCACCAGATTCTGTCCCATATCGAATCCACTATTCGATATGGCAAAGTCAAATTGCGTTTTCTGTGATCCAATACGCAATTGCAAGTTAATGCATATCCAATCTGATTCGTTACCACAGATCTCTCTACAACTGGCAATTAACAACATCCAGGATTTTTAGGCGAGATTTCAGGAATTACAATTTCTAAATCCGGCGTTGTCCTAAAATCTGCGCAGTCTGTTTTTGATTATCCTCTGTGGAAAGATTCCACGCACAAGATTTAACACATATCACAGATATTTGAATTGAAACCACAGTTCGAATTAATCCAGAGAACTGCCAACATATTAATCAGCATTCCATTAATGCGAACCAAATCTATTACATTTATAACACAGATTACCCATCACACATTGGGCGCAAACAATATTTTTTTATTCATAAGCAACAGTAATAAAAACAGAGATTCGCTTTGATGACTTCTCACAAAGAACGATCTCCAGTTTTCTTCAAAACACAGTCTTCTTTATTAGTCAGAGCTTTTCACCCATCCAAAACCACACCACACTTACTCTGCCCTCCAAATCTCTTTGCTTATTACATTTTTTTTTAATGTATTTCCTCCACTAATTGCTCTAACAAACAGCTAACATAATCTCCTACTATTAGAGAAAATCTCAATAAAAAAGTTGCATTTATCACTAAAATAACAAACTATATGAAGAATCGACCTCCTCAGTAAAACTGAGTTTGAACAAACAGTAATAAAATTCACCCTGTGAGACCACAACATGTGGACAATTTTCCACATTGCTGGTCAGTTCCGATGCTCCTGCATCATTATCCAAGCTTAGGAGTTTTCTCTGGTAAATTACATTCTTATTGATTTGTATAGTAACAATATTGTTTCACATATTAATTTAATTCACTGCAATTGTTCAGATCTTCATGGTCGCTAACATTCTGATATGTATACAATGATTTTATAGGTCTTGTAACAAAAGGGTATCATGGATGTAAATTTTTTGGAACTTCTCTAAAGGCTAGGGGGTCTGACCACTTATGAAATCTAGTGTATGACTGCTCCAAAGTATTCCTCCCAGAAGAAAACCCTATAGAAGATCAAGATCTGCTTTCAATGGTAAACCAAAGAGAACCTAAAGGCCTACAATAATGAAACCAACTGAATGGATTAGAGCATATAAGAGAGAAGGAGAAGGAGTTTGTAAAAATTCTCAATTCAAATGGGGAGCCTATGTTTGATGATCCAAAATTCTTCGACACCTATGTTGAGAAATTTCCCACTGGGATGAAAAGGAAATATGTCTTTTATAAAATCCCATATTAGGAGCACCTTAATGTTTCCCACTCAGTAGATCCCATGCATATATTCAAAAATGTTTCATATTCTTTATGGAGGAACATATCATTGAAAGAAAGTGACACATTGACCATTAGGAGAGATCTTATTTCTTCAAAAACTAAAAATAAACATTGGCCAAGACAATAAAATAGAGGAGAGGATGGTCCCTATTAGTCTTTCAAATAAGGTTATGTCCAATGGATTTTAAAGAAAGATGACCTTTTTTTGGCAAAGGAATTTATAATGAGTGTGAGGGTGCCTTCTTTATATGGGTCTTCATTACGATGTTGATTCACTGTGGAATATAATTTGTTGGGGTTGAAATCACATGACCATTTGAACCTTCTAAGAGTACGTATGTCAAAAACATGATTTTATTAATATTTTTTATTTTCATGTAATGGGATATTTTATAATTAGCTATTTATTGTGCAGTGTCATTATCTTTTTCTCTTGCGTGGGTGAGTGAACCATGACTTTCCCCAAGACCTACAATGTGCCATATCTAAATTATCTATGTTTGTACATTGGATCACATCAAAGGAGATTCATATGGGTAATATTCCATTTTGAAATCAAGAGATAGATGAGATTGTTTGTATGTTTGAGAAGGAGCTGCTGACGAGTTTCATAGACTTCTAGGGTCATATTCTAATTCACCTAGTAGATGAGGTTGAGTTAGTTGTGGCCGTTTCTTGTCATTGGATGTTATTCTGAGATAGGTACATGAAGAAATTGAAATGTTTTATTCGACAAAGGGAAAAACTCAAGGGGTCTATGGAGGAGGGGTATATATCATATGAGTCTTTCTATTATTCCAGTGAGTACATCAAGTAGATCGACAACACAAAAAGTGAAATTATTTGGGACAACGAAATGAATGAAGACAAAATAGAAGGGGAGCTACTCAAAATGAATGGAAATAGGCACATGATAAGGAGTAAGTGAAAACTTATCATTTGTCAAATTACTACAAAGTAAATATTAACACTGAACTTCATATTAATGCATATTTTGATATCATACGTACTAAATATATATATGTTGGTTTGATTTGATCATCAACGAATTCATAAATTGAAGCGATCAACAAATTCATTATTTACAGTATGGAAGTGACACAACTGTGGGTTTCATTGTACGAAGAGAAGAGGAGGAAACGGTAAAATGACAGGAAATAATTCAAACGGTTGAATGGGTGAAGCGTACCTTATCCTAATCAATTAAAGAAAACTTACCAATGAAACACCCTAACAGTTGGGTTGTTGATCAATTTGTAGAGAAATAAAATGCATATGGTTTTTACCTGCGTGCTGAAGAGGATGCGCTAAACATAGGGAATGGGTGCAACAACTCGGTAATTATATTGTCTTTTTGTAAAATTTTAGCTTCATACTGCATCTGTGAATTGTAATATATATATATATATATATATATATATATATATATATATATATATATATATATATATATATATATATTATTTTTAATTATGTTAGATTTATTAGACACATGCCACTGTGATTTTTCCACTTTTTTGTAGGTGCATTTATTCCCATCTATGTGGGCATATGGAAATCATTTTTGCATGGAGGATGCCAATGATGGATGCATGACACAAGATTGTGGACTGGATGTCAAGTTTGACTAATATAGTCATGCTAACTACCATGATTAAAACCTAATGCAGTGGACATTAGGTTACATTGGAAAGATACACAATATCATTCAAGTGGACTTCTCTTCATTCCAATCATTAGGGGAATTTTGAGGTCTAAAATGGGCCTCTTAAGGAAATTATAAAATAATAGTGGAAATAATAAAATAAGATTTGATGACATCATCAAATTTTAGAGGGAAAAAATAAAAAACTAATTTTTCAACTAGTATTTTAAACTTATCTCCCAAAGATTTTACTCAAATTTCGAGCAGGAGTACTCGTTGGATGAAAAGTTTAATTCCTAATCCAAGGAGTACCCATGTTTCATACTTTCGATGGACCCAAATACATGAAAAATGAAAAATACATGAAAAACGTGATTGCAATCGCGTTTTTTCATGTATTTCTCATTTTTCGCGTAGCAAGGTTCATCAAAAGTATGCATCATGGGTACTCATTGGATGATAAATTAAATTTTTCATCCAACGAGTACTCTCGCTCGAAATTTGAGTAAAAACTTTGGGAGATAAGTTGAAAATACGAGTTGAAAAAGTAGTTTTATTATTTTATTATTTTTTAATATTTTTACCCTTTTAGTTAAAAAATGGTGAATCATCCCCCATGGTTGACATCATCATCTTGAATCCTATTTGTTCTTATAAATTTTATTTTGGTTGTACATTTTTCTTAGGAGGCCCATTTTAGACATCAAAATTCCCCTAATGGTGTTATTTTTAGGTGCACGTGTTAGATACCTTTGATAAAAATAATGTAAAAGATGATCGTGATAATGGGCTGATATATATAAACTCTAGAAATATGTGGCATGAAGCTAGGGAGCCTTATGTTTTCCCAAAACACTGCAAACATGTATTTTTTTACCCATTTTTGTTGGATAGGGGTTGCTGGTTCATATTAAGACACGACCCTATATCAAAACATATTTTTGGGAAAAACAATGCTATCATGCCAAGCGAGGAAGATAATCATGGTGATGACAATGAAGAGTGATATGTACTTGTGTTATTTCATCATTTATATTATTTTTGTATGTTTTAATTGTCATTATTTCTTTGATTATATTATTGTTCTATTCATCTTGTTGACATTTTGTAATATAATTGGTAAGATTCACAAACATTTGACACATTTGCAGTGGAAACATTTTTATAGTACTTAAAACTAAGTATTTCCAATATTGTACATTATTTATGATGATAATGATTCAAGGTCACAACCCTTCTCAAATAGGAACATATCAAGCGTACCGAATTTGCGATGGTGTTTAAGAGCCATTTGTTTGACTTTCAAATATACTTGGTGATGAATTTTTGTCTCGTATTTAGATTATGTGAAATAAATATCTATTATTATGTATTTATAGCTAAATAATTTAAAGTCGACATATCTTTATCATTGTGAACATGATGTAATATTAGCTAGGAGAAATGTGAAAAACATGAATTTTTGTGACTATATCATGATAAGTATGTGGAAAAAATAATATTTTCTAAGTTTTTCACTAAGAAATAATACAAATATTATTTGTCAAAAGTTTAAATCTAATTTATTATCATTTTTGCATTATTTAACTCATATTTATTATTAAAGGGGCTAAATTTAAACCAATACAATAGCGAATAAAGAACCAAAATAATATCAAATTGTTATATCTTTATTACTATAAAAAAAACCATTTTCCTCTTTAAGGCATAACTTCCAATAGCGGAAATCTCCCGGATTACAAATAAATTCACATGAAGCCTTATCATATTACATCTCTTTATCCTCATATTTAGAGAGAGAAATTTCTAATTTAAATTTGTAAGAGTTGCAATAAATAATAAATTTAAATTTCTTGAAAATCTCATAACTTTAGCAATAAATTAAAATTGATAAAAATATAAAATTTTAAGTTATATTAAATCTAAATTAATTGCGTTGAGAGGCACTCTACAACTCAGCATGGGAGCGATGTTGTCACGTAATGTTGCATTTAAAAGTAGTAAAACAATAATTTAATTTAACATATTAAAAATAGTAATAACAAAAGAAATTAATGTCGACCATAATTACAATACTTCAATTTACACCTTAATATTGTATAACTTTATATAGAGATATAAGTAAAAATAATAATTTATCTTTTATTATGAGGAAGAAATGTAATTAATAAAAAATTATAATCTACTTTTTACTACAAGGAAGAAATGTGATTTTTTCACATGAGAAGAAATAGTATTATTGATTTTACATTATGTGTTTCAATCTATGTTACATTTACACGTGATATTTAAAACAAAAATATATTTATAACAAAAAATATTTTACTGACAACCATAAGTAAAATATTTCAATGTCCAAATTAAATAAAATAATTTTATAGATACTTTATATAGAGAAAAAATAGTAAAATATTTCAATGTCCAAATTAAATAACACAATTTTATAGATACTTTATATAGAGAAAAGTTAAATAATTTAAATTGAAAATTTTCTTATATTTTCACTTTAGTGAGAAAGATTGAGAGAATTCTTATTCCATTAATAGTTGCTTTCTAATTCAATGTATCATGGATATTTGTAGATTTTTTAATGTTTAATATGGATTTTATATGTAATATTTTACAAATATTAATAATAAAATAATTAAATGTATACATACAAGAAAATATTATGTGGGGGCATACATTAACATTTTGTTGACGGTGTTGGAAATCCGTCAACTAAGGGGGTATCCCCGATGTGAAGTCCAAATTAGACCTCACACCATTTGGAGTGGGAGCCCCATCCAAAATATCAACCAGGTTTCTATATATTCTTATAGATTTTCCTTGTATACAAATTTTAGTACAAGAGAGTAATGCACATGTAACTCGGGTCCGTAAGTGAGTATTCCTTGTGAAATTTTCAACTATGGATAATATCAAGATCCTTCTATCGAAAGGAAAGAGAAAAGTGGGCCCTTTAAAGACAAGTAATAGTACTAATCTAGAAAGGTTACATGAGCATATATATATGAAGAACCGTTGATCAATCGACCAAATAGTTCACAAGGAAGCAATGATTTTTAAAGCAAATACAACATATCTTCAACAAGATAAGTACCAAATCCATCGAAATAGTTCAATTTCCTTAGTACAGATGAAAATGACATACATCACAAATGTTTAAAGAATAGTCTTACAATATTCACGACATATGCATGAAAGCATGCTGGCTCAACAAGCTTATGAATTAAGTAAAAGTTCCAAGACACATCAAGGTAGTGAACACCACTAGCCCCAATAGTGGAGCATTAACATAGTCACTTGCTTTTCCAAAATAACTATGTTTCTCTCTAATGCCTGGTAGAAGGAGCCAAGGTGAAAAGTGATTTTCATGAACAATGAGGGTGTATATATAACAAATGGGGTGATCCTTCAGCTCCATTATGACTCTTGGACTACCATCATGAATATTTGACTTCTTATGACTTTTCGACTTCCTACATGACTCTTCACATTACATAGATGACTCTTGGACTTCCAATTTACATTAAATTTTCCAATATAGAATTACATAATCCACTAATGATGTGTCACATGATGTATCATGACACTAATGACATGGACTGCATGATGCCATGAAAATGTAAATTTACTTTTTTTTGTTGCTTTCCTTGTGTCTTCTTGAAAAGATGGTGCATGTTTTTTTTCTTCTTCCTCCTTATGAATTGAATATAAGGAGTCTTCAATGTGGCATTGATATTCCATATTATATTATAATCATGTGTTCCTTCGTCTTCTTGCCCGATGATAATCTTATCTCCTCAGCTCCTTAGGTGTCTTCTATAATTTCCTCCTTCTCCATCTCCTTCATCATCATCTTGCCATAACACGATAGAGTACCTGCATCTGAAATCCACTCATGACAAGACAACATCGGTCCAATAAACCCTTAGTCTAAGATGTTGCATGCTGATCCACTAACTAAGCTGAAACTTGGTGGAAAGCTGAGGGAGAGAATAAGTGACTACACAATTGCGTAGTTGCGACATTCAAGGATCAAGCTTGGTCATTGAGACTATGAAACATGCAATTCAGGCTTGGACTAAGAAAAAAAACTGCGTAGTTGGGGAGCTTTGGGAGCCAAGACGAGGGCTTGAGAACTGAATTTTCCTACTTTCATGGAAGGCAGAGGAGGCCAAGTGATTACAAAATTGTGCAGTTAAATAGCTCAGAGCTTAGGCTTGAGTCTTGAGGCTACAAAATGCATAGTATTGACTTGGAAGGGCAGAGAAATTGCGTAGTTTTTGAGGTCAGAGTCTAAGCTTGAGCATTGTGATTGCATAATTCACAGTCCTGGAAGGAAGGAAATATGAATTTCATAGTGCCAAAAGGAAGGGTTTTGGCTTGGGGGTTGATATACTATGCAATGCGTAGGCCACTAGGGCTAGATGAGGCTAGGTTGTCTGGTGAGGAAGTTTTCCAAATTTGACTAAGTGTGGGATCCATGCAACTGATTATGATCACACACTTAGAAAACTTGAAGGCACAACATAGATCATCCATAAAACATGAGCACCATACTTCCCTCAGCGCGGTAGCTTTGTGACAACTTACGATAAGTGCGACACCAAATATACACTTTTCGACAAACGTGACGACACACATGTGACAATGCTTGAAACTTTGGCAATGAGTATGACACATGTTTACGTGGTAATTACAAATAATTAATGTAAATATTACCCCTTAAAACACACCAAAACTAGCTTTCATGCATTTTGCAACACTCCACATGCCAAAAGACAACATTTACTATATGAAGAGAAAAGGGTGAATGACACTCGCGATATGCAACTGACAGTGAAAGAGACACATGCCAGAGTGAATATAACATGAAAATGACACTAATTAAACTGAAATAAATCAAAAGAGACATTCTAAAGCATGAAAACGACACTCTCGATAAAGAAGGTGTGTAAAAGTGAAAATTTAAAAAACTCACCAAAATAGAAGTATGAGCGCAACCAAAAGTGAGGGACTGTCAATGGCAGTGCACAATAACTTTTGACATGGGTTGAAAATTGCACAAGAGTTATCATGATGGACTGTGCTATGCCTGTTCAATCTTGTGTAAAATAATGCGCTCATGAATATGTTGCGAACTGAGCGTGTGTGAGCTAGTGACTTTGACCAAAGAACAACTAATCACAAGATCCACAATAGGCTCCAAAATTCAAGTGTAGGTAAAATTTTTGAAGTATGTTTGTCACAGTGAAAAAACTTGGCAACACACTGGTATAACTCCAAATTCTCTGTTTTGTTCAATTATTTTTTGCAAGGTCTAGTTCTTCAGGGAGTATTGATTAATCATCCAGATTACCATGTCTTCCCACTTAACCTGTGCATAAACATAGTCCCCTTCATTCCTTTACTCGATTAAACACAACACAAGATCGAAGATCGCACAATGTTTCAAATTCAAAAAGGGTAATTAGGTTCACAAGATTAAAATTTTTAAAGTATAGTTTTTCATCTCTGGTGTTGCTGCTTTGCTAGCAGGCCTAGACAATACCTTAACATAGTCACTTTAGGGAAAACAACATTTCTCCACTGCGAGAAAGCCTGCACAATACCAAGATGGAGTCACTTTAGGGATACAAACATTTCTCTATTACCAGTAGGCTTAAATAATACCCCGATGAAGCTGCTTGCCTTACCTCTTTGCACAATAATCCTTTTTCTTCTTTTTCCTTTATTTATTTATTTTATATAGAACTGTGCATTGACACTTATTTACCTCATGGGCAGAAGAGGGATTCCAATTTATTGAGATCATAAGAGATTGTCCCTTAAAAGAAGCATATATAAGACCTATGATATTGGTTTTCTCATTTATATTTTCTCATTTTCTTTCTCTACTTGATTGGATCATCTTGAAAACAGTAAAACATAAAGAACCGAGTGTACTAGGAATTAGGTTTCTAGAATAGACATCGAGGTCATGGTTCAACACAAGGAATTACTTATGCAAGGATCACATTTTCCTTTAGAACATCATTGACCAAAAGGTGTAACCAAGACAAAGAAGAAGTACTAAAGGTCAGCTAAATGTTGCACTGTCACAAAATCCTTTTCTATTTTCCCACATTGACTTTTGAGCCCAAATGGGACACCCTTAATGAAAACTATCATCAAAATAATAGAAAAAAAAGACACAACACAACAAGAAATCAAAACCATAGAATAAGAAAAAGGAGGCTAATGCAAAACATGATGCAAGAAAAAAATAAGAAATCAAAAGAAAGACTATGAAAAGGGAGTGCAGGATGAGTGTCAGGGAATCTAAGATGCAACTAGACCTACTCCTAACCTAACCAACAAGAAGGTCAGGGTTACGTATAATGAAATTTCCAATGTAGCCACTATAACTGTTCTTGACCTGCAATCACAAAGATATGATCAATTAAAAACTGAGATAGTGACAATATGCAGCAAAAGAGATAAGAGCTTGGAGAACTTGCACAAAAAAAATAAGGTCTTTCCTGTTGGCATAAATATGTTCCATGACCACTAATTCTAAACAATTTTCATTCTCACCTTTTTGATGAAGACAATAGTTAAGCAAACCTTGGAAGCTTCTTGCGAACATATATTCATCTTTACTATAATACTTAGCAAGCATGAGGAAATATCGAAACCTATTATTCACGACATATCTTTCCAGGTATGATTTCTCCAACCATTTAGCGATTGGATCATGAAACTCAGAACAATCCCCTTAAGAATCCTAAAATATTTGAAAAGATGAATTTGTAATTAAAAGCACAGGAACAAGATGAGAATATTGTGAGGGAAAATGTATCTGATCATAGGGAGTAGGTATGCTAAGACAATGATGAACTTACATAACCATTAGATACTATGGAAGTGCCTCAACTTCTTGAAAAGTACCCAAATAGTGAGATGTTAAACCATACAAATCAAAGGATGTAAAACAATTGTCTTTGGATGTGTTGATGGAAAAATGGTAAGTTGAATGACAACCGTTAGAGAAAAAATAATGATAAGATAGGATGATTAAATAATTATATTCCCAATTTTTAATTATCAGGGATAAATAAATTTGAATAGTTTTGCGAATGCTCCGCATAATAGAAACGTCTTCCTCGCATGATAAGTGTAAAAAACTGTTTTCTTGTAACTGGTTACACACTGCACTAACATCAAAATCATTGAAAGAAGCGAAAAGGAATGTTAGTATAACAAACAAATGAAACCGTTTAGGGTAAAATGAGTGAAGAAGAATTTGATTCGTCAAATGACCCATGCATTCACTAGCTCTTAAGAGGATTTGAGGTGCAATGAAGAAAAATATTAGCAATATAACGTTCACAAGAAAAAAAGGAGCTGACTATTCTGAAATGCTTTTGATAGACATGATTCCCTCAACCAAAGATAGTCTTTGAAATAATAAAATTGGTAGTTCCATGCTTTTGTTATAGATACACACTCCAAACTTGAGTTAAGAGAAAGGAATTTTCATGGAGATGAATCAACTGAAATAGAATCTTGAATCTAATTAGAAAATGAATCTTGAAAGTTCAAAAGACTGTATCTACAATGACAAGAATATTTCAAGATGGGATTTACATCGAGTGAAACCATGCAGAAAGAAGATATTTGAAAGGAAAACTAGACCTGACTCAGTTTGGGGATCTTACGAGAGTTGCGAGATACTGACATAACCATGAACGAAATTTGAAGTGCCTCAAATCCCTGACAAGTCCCAGAATTTTCAAGGATTTTAAAATCGAATTTTGAAGTTTGAACTAGATCATGCATAGTGTGAGGATATCCAGTTTCACTTATTTCAAGGGGGTCTCCCAGATGTGAAGTCCCAATTAGACCTCATAACGTTTGGAGTAGTATCCCAATAATAATTTTAAGACTAAATGATAATTTCATCTTAAATAAATGTCTTAAACACTCCTTTGGTGTAATAGTGAATAAATGATGAGTAATACCATATTATGATATAGACTAGTAATTTGTTATATAACACTGCTAGGGAAGTATATACTTTATTAGTACTTACGAGGGGCATGTGATTGACTATAGTAAGTGACTTCAACACAAGAGATGCCACTTTCATTTAATTCATAAATCTTCATATGAATTAAATTTTATTTTACACAAAATCCCTAGAAAGTAATAAAACATGGGCCAAAGAGTACTACATAATACATACATGTAAGCCCCACAAAAACCTCTCAACATGACATAGAAAACTTTGATCTTGTAAGACACTAACAAATATAACAAAAGAAAAGAAGAAATATTACCCTCAATGTGAATAAAACAATGCACCACAGGAGTAAAGTACCGTAAAAATGAAACCTTCACCTAACATCATGAATGTTTCATTACCAATGTAGGATCAAAATAGTTGAAGAATTTTGGATTCAAACCACGTTATAGAGGCAAGCCATCTAGAATCATGCCAAATATGAAGCTTGGATAAGATTTAATAGATTCCATAGACCTGGACCTAATGAGCCCCCCTTGTATATATTAGGTGTTAATAAAGGTGATATAAAAACCTTGAGAATATAAGATCTGGGCCACCTGCATCATATCATTAATATGATCCCGGGTAGGAAAAGGTAACATTATCGCAATATAAGTTAGGGGAAAGTGAATTTTTAATTAAAAAATATTATAGTTGAGAAAAACTAATAATTTTAAGAATAAATGATAGTTTCATCTTAAATAGTTGTCTTAAACACCCCTTTGGTGTAATAGTGAGCGAATGATGAGTGATACCATGTTATGGTACTGATTGGTAATTTTTTTTTATAACACTTCTAGGGAAGTCTATAATTTATCAGTAACTACCAAGGGCATGTGATAGACTATAGTTTGTGACTTCAGCACAAGAGATTCCACTTTCATTTAATTCATAAATATTCATATGAATTAAATTTTCTTTTACATAGAATCCCTCTAAAGCAATAAAACTAGGTCCAAAGAGCTACATAATACATACATATAAGCCCCACAAAATAAAAGAATAAATATTACCCTCATGTTATTTTCTAACTCCAATCGCCATATAATCTCTTCAACATGTTTCTCCAATTTGTTCTTTGCTTCCATTAATGCCCCGGTTTCTCTAGTAGCCTACAAGAAGAGATTCTCTTATTTCAAAGGAAAAATATGTTATGGCCTTGGCCTATTATAGAAGCATTTGAAACGAAATTGTCCCAAAGCATGGAAGTGTCATGTGGATGAATCAAGAAAAAGAGGTCCTTAATACCAAAATCAATTGATAATGCAACTTGTCTCTTCTTATCAGATAGCAAAACACTAATATATATATATATATATATATATATATATATATATATATATATATATATATATATATATAATAAAAAATAAATATGTCTATGATAATAACTAAAGCATGTGTTCAAAATAGCAATATCTATGTATGAGAATTCAAAACAGGATGAAATATTCACATACAATTTTTTAAAGGAGACAAGATAGAAAAGAATGTGATAAGAAGCTCACAAAAAGTATATTTTTTAAGTTCCTTTGTTTCAACCCTTGATCTCCAGGCACACTGTAAATCAAGTGCTTCTTGATTCTCGTTGTTATAAGACACATGATATTTGTGTGCACAACATTTACCTTGAAGAAGACACTAACTATTCAATTATCCAAATATTATGTCTGAGTGATAAAAGGAAAAAAATATCTCTAACATTTTGTAATAGCATCGTTCCTCCAACTCTATCCTTTCCATATTAAACCCCTTTTCAAAGATAAAAAACAACAAAACAAAAATTCAAAAATCTCAAGCTTTTGTCTCCTTCATTCGAATAACCATACACAACTTTCTTCATATATTAATATAGCTTGTATTGTGTTCTCAAGTAAAATGAATTGTATTTCAATTTTCAAATAACAATTGTCAATTCAAAATTGTTAGAATCTAACTACTACAAGAGAATGACATACTTGGATAGTAATTGCACCTTTTATTTTCCATCGAAATCAATATTCATTATGAGAATCCATTTCTCAAAATCTTGTCTAGACATTAATAGACGAAAACCAAAGTTTAACATGGGTTCTCCTGACTTGATGCCCACACACACGTTTTTGTATTTGTATTGCAACATCCTCCTTCTTCATGTGTTCATAAATCTTAAGTGAAAAATTTCCTACAAATATTAATGAATTAGAAACAAATGAACTTTTACTAATTCATGCAAAATTGATAATTTAAGATAGATAAAATATATTAAACAATAAACAAAGATATTGTTAGATCTAAGAATTTTATGATCCATAATGTAGATAAATGTCTTTCGGGTTAATCATATCATTAGGATTAGGTCAATCCTAATGACCTAATCCTAATGATGTGATTAATCCGAAAGACATTTATCTACAAAATAAAGATATTGGAAAAAAGGAACAAGCTACCCATTTCAAACCATAGAATCACAAAGATCAAAGGTTATGAAATAGAAAAGAACAAAATACCTCTCCATAAATCTTGGAAATGAACTACAACCTTGCACATGGAATCAAATTCTCTTTGAGCCAGGTGTGTGCGAAATTGGAATTAGATGAGTCTCGTTGCCTGTCCCAATATTTCAAATTTTCGACCATCTAACTCATCCATCTGTCAAAATCTGAGGAAAACCTTTGTGTTCTTTATTTGAACACTTCTTTTATTTTATTAGACAAATTACTTCAACCAAAGAATCCAAACTATGTCACAATTATATCTGAACTCTCGGAAAATTCCTTATACAAACCTAATAAACTTTGAGACCCATTTTCTCACAAATATTGTCACGTGCAGTTCTTTCCTCATAGCCCCAACCAATTAAGAATTTAGAAAAGTAAAGGGTGAAGCCTAAAATGTTTATCATTTTTCAAATGCCATCAAACTTTATGAGAAGGAACCTCGTTAACTTCGTAGCACCATGGCATGCAAAAATCTACCCCTCCAAAACTTCCGCGGCAAGCATGCCAAAATGATCTAGGAATTCGTCAAATGCTCATTTAGTGGGATATCCAAAACAATTAATCCAAATTGTCTCCAGGATACCCTAGAATATGAAAATGCAGATAATGCAAGTAATAATTGTTTCCACACAATAATAAGTTGGTCTTAAAAATATATCTTCCTTTAATGTATACTGTGTAATTGAGCTTAAGATGAAGCAATAAGTGCCAAAATTAACTTACAACAAAACCTAGTTGTTGCAAGGCATTGAAATTCTTAAAAAATCTTGACTTGAGGACACTATTTGGTTTTACACATATGATATAGTAAGGTTTTGTTGTGTTCAGGGTTTCTATAAGTGCTTGTAATTTTTATGGAAAAAACATAGCCACAACTAAAACATATGTGATCGCAAACAAAATTGTAACAAAGGGATACAAAATGTTAATTTTATCAAAGGACTATATTTTATAAACTAAATGTCTATGGCCTTTGCAAGATGAAATACAAATGACAAATGCATAGCTCTACCAAACATGCAAGGGAACCTATGAACAAAACCAAAATGGAGCAAAAAATTGTAACAAGAACATTCGTTCCCAGTGGTTTCCCTCCAATTCATGTCTCGAGAATCCTCAATTAGACAACCCTTTTGTAAAAACCTAAGAAAAATATTTTTGGCCTCCTCAACTCTCCCTTCATTGCCAAACCCCTCTATTAGTACATCACATGTCACAACATTAGCCTTTTGACCTCCTTCCACCATAACTTACTCAAGCTTCTGAGCTTCCTCCAATTTTCCTTCTTTACATAAAACCCCAAACCATTTATTATAAATAACAACATTTGATTTAAATTCAACTTCAATTATTCTACCAAATAACTTCAAGGCTTCTTCTAGTTTACCCAATTTTGAATACTCATTTATCAACATTTCATATATGACCTTATCAGGATCACGTTGTTCTTCCACCATCTCATCAAGCAACCTCTTGACATCAATAATCATCCCCTCTTTGAAGTACTTATCAAACAACATGTATATACCACAACATTTGGCACATATCCCTTTTTCACCATTGATAAAAAAAATCCTCTTAGCTTCCTATAATTCACTGTGTTCAATATACCCACTCATTAAAATTTCATACAAGGCACCATTATGACTTATATCCATCTCTCCCATCTTATGCAGATACTCTAGGCCCTCGTATATCCAGCCAATCATGCAAAACCCATCGATCATGACATTATATGACATGACAATCGATTTTAACTCCTCCAGAATAAAGGTAAACACATCCAATGTATTCTGAACCCCTCTTACCTGGAAAAATCCCCAAATCAAATTATAAAAATGAGCTCACTGAAGATTGAACCCTGTCTCCTCATCTCCAAGTACATGTATTATACTTGCTGCATTTATTCTCCCTTCACAAAACCCTAATACCCTAATAGTAACAACATATGTAGGAGGATCAACCCCGTAACATTTTTCTAACATTCCTTGAAAAGCCTCATGACCTCCTTATAGTTGTTTAGCCTAAAATTGTGATCCAGTGGATCAGTAAAGTGCTCAAAATTCATAGTGTTAAAAAAATGCTCAAAATTGGTTCCAAAACATAGATATCATCACCTTGAATCAATGCAACTTGAATCACTCAAAAAGATATCATATGATCTTGATATCACGTTATGATCATTTTCATAAACAAGAAAAAATTTTGCATGTTGGTCAGGTATGCTGACTGGGTAGTCTGTATGCTAATTGGGCAGTTGACTATGTTTTCTTTGGGCCACTGACATCTTACCAAGTGTCCTAGTCATACTTATCAAATTTTTTCTTCATTTTGATTAGTTGTTGGTATTTTGAAGTGGTCCAATGGTGGAGAGCCACATGGGCCAATGGTTGGATGCCACATGGCCTCCCAACTGTATAGTAAAATTATGGTTTGGGCCAAACGAGCCTCCCAACAATTTGAATGTGCTGCCTACGGTGGAGCAACAAAGAGTCCTACCATTCCGCCTACAATGTTACTTAATAGTTATAGTGTTGCATTACTATATAAAGTTTACGTGGTTTAACGTTTCGATCACCCATACCCACGAGACCACATGATTTGGGCATCGAGGGAATGGGGTTAACCTTGGCCCAAGCCATGGTACAACTGAATGAAGCCACATTTCAACGGAAAATCAATTAACTCGACGGTTACGAAGACCTTACCACTATGCTACCATAGTTACAATGTGGTTAGAACCAATGGTAACTTAAACCACAACCATCGTTCCACCATAGCTGCCTGTAGAGATATGGTATTAGCGTGGGAATTTTGAAAATCCAACCACACTTCAACCAAACTAACCACAATGTGAGCCTTAAAGAATAGTTGGTGGGATGTTTTGAACCGACCCCAAATCTACAGTGGGAAATGTGCCATGTGGCTCCTTTTTATTCACTGATGGGGTCATTGTGCAATTAAAGAAGGAAATAATTTGCACCCAATCCAATGGAATCTCGTCGATGAAGGGTAATTTTTCCACTCCGCGGTGCCAAAAATGGTAGAATTTATAGGATGGTTTGCAAGTAGGTGTGGTTTGTAGATCAGTTAGCAGCAAAACTTCACCGAAGCATAACTTCTTCAATTTTTGGCCAAATTGAGGGAAGAAAGAGCCCAACTAGGGGTTTTCGAATGTTCTGGAGCCATTGGAGAGATTATTTTTACATTATGACCACTGAAAAACATGTAAACACATATTTTAGCACATAATGAAAGAGCCCCATAATTGGGTGTTGGACCAAGAGATGTAGCCCATGAGGGGTCAACTCCTTCATCATTTTGTTGTCTTGTTTTTTATTTTATTTTATTTTTATATTTTTTTATATGGTATTATTGTCTCTGTTTTTAGGCTACAAAAATAAGTTTAAGCACTTAATTTATGTGCAATTGCAACTTGCCTAACTGCATAAAAGACATAAAATTTAATTTTCAAATTTCATCAAACCTTCAAGTTTTATAAGACAGATCAGTTTGGTATCAGAGCTTAGTTTCTTTGGTTGTATAGAGATTTTAATTCTGTTGCAAGTATTTTCTGATGCTTACAAGGTTGAAGATCAAAAGAGGAGAAGGAAAGCTTGTGGGAACAAGTCCTCAAGCTATTTTTCAAGGAGAGCACATTTTCCACAAGCTTCAACACAAGTGTCCAAAGGCCTCACCAATGATGGCACATAAAGGAGAGCTTGACAATATTACTGAGGATGGGAAGGATTTCAGAAAATAATTCTTTGAAATGACTGAGATGGTGAAAGTTCTTTATGAGGAAAGGAACTCAAGGTTACATGGTGAGAGTTCAAATCTTCCGAAGGGAAATGGAGGAAATTGAGACAAACCTCCAAAAGGGAATGGAGGAAATGGTGATAAACCACCTCTACCTCCACATTTCTCCTCACTTTCATCTTCACTGTCATCATATTCTACATCAGCCCCTCCACAAACACCTCCACATTCTTCAAAGGGACATGGTAAAAATCAAATTTTAAATTTTGACATAAAATTTGAATTTCATTTGTATAATGGAGAGGAAAATGCTGAGAAATTAGATAATTGGGTTCGTCGGCTTGAAGTTTATTGTAGGATACAAAGGATAAAAAATGATGAGACCAAGTTTCAACTTGATTCTTTAAGGTTGGAAAGTGCAACACTCATTTTGTGGGAAGCCAAAACTTATCTCAAGAAAAGAGGTAAGATCATAACTTCTTGGAATGATTTTGTGGCTGCATTAAGAAGACAATTTTATCTTTTAGCATACATGCAGAAATATATAATGGATTGGAAAAAATTTAGGCAATTAAAGGGTCAAAGTGTGCAAATTTATACCCAAGATTTTAGAAGGAGAGCATTAATTTTTGGTGTATATTTATCCTCTCAAGACACTTTACTGAAATAAATTGGAGGCTTACATAGCTACTTGAGACACACAATTCTCATGTTTAACCCTAAAAATTTAGATTAGGTTTGTGTACAGGAAACACATCTAGAAGCAAGAGGGAAAAATGTTCCACAAGAGGGCAGCAAAAATCCATTCAAGAGTGGATAAAAAGGAAAGGGAAAATTCAAAGGAAAATGGAAAAATAATGCTTATATCAATAAAGAGGGAGGAAAAATCACATGAAAACAAAATTCAAAGGAAGGCCACAATGAAAACCATTTTTGGAAACTTCATCTTGAGATGAGACCCAAAAAGTTTAACAACAAAGGAAAGAAAAAGACAACTGTAACCACACAAAATGATTTAAGATCCGATTCGGGAGATGAAACAAAGATCACGACCATGGTATTGAAAGGTAAGGACTCCATTGCAAGTACTAGTTCTTCAAATAACCTTAATGAAACTAAAAATGAAAAAGAAAGAATAAATATTTTCCATATTAGAGTTATCTCAAAACATAACAAAATAGACACTCTATTTGATAGTGGATCACAAGAAAACCTCATTTTAGAAAACATTGTCAAGAAATTGAATTTGGAAACCATTCCTCATCCTAAGCCTTATCCTTTGGGTTGGGTATGTGACAATGCAAAATTGCAAGTGACTATAAAATGAAAACTGAAATTCACCATCACTGCAAAATTTATTGGTGAGGTAGAACTTGATGTAGTTCCATTAGACATATGTGGTATTGTTTTGGGAAGCCCATATCTTTATGAGAGGAAAGCAATATTTCATTGCCATGAAAAAAAATATTAATTGTTTAAAGATGGTAATGAGTACATTGTTAGAGCACATCGCAAGAAACTAAATATATATCTTGTGAATGTTGGACAAATGAAGAGGCTTGTTAATTTTGGAAAGAATTTTGTACTTTTGATGATAAAACCCAAGAATGATGTTGAGAATGAAGTTTTCTAAGGTTGTGATGCAAAGTTAAAAAATGATTTGGTTGAGGTTGTTAACCAATATTATGAGATGTTTCAAGAGCCTAAAGGATTTCCTTGTAAAAGAGGAATCCAACATGACATCCAATTGCAACAAGATTGTCCTATTCCAAACATTGGCATGTACAAGATGTCAATGATGGAAAATGCAAAAATTAAGAAACATATCCAAGAGTTTCTTGATAAAGGGGTCATTCGACCAAGCACATCGCCATGCGGGTCACCTATTGTTTTAGTTATAAAGAGGGATGGTACATGGCACATGTGTGTGGAATTCAGAGCATTGAACAAAATTATGATAAAGAACTGTTACCCTCTTCCTAGAATCGATGATTTATTTGATCAATTGAAAGATGTTGTTTATTTAACTAAGTTAGACTTGAGGAGTGGCTATCATTAGATTAGGATTGCTGAAGGAGACATTTGGAAGACAAGCTTCAAAATAAATCAAGGTTTGTTTGAATAGTTGGTTATGCCCTTTAGGCTTTGTAATGTTCTTGCTACATTCATGCGAGTTATAAATGATGTTTTAAGGCCTTTTCTAGATGTTTTTGTGATAGTATACATAAATGACATATTGATTTTTAGGAAGTCTCGTGAATAACATATAATGCATGTCAAAAAAGTGTTAGATTTATTAAAGAAGGAAAACTTGTTTTTAAAGATGTCGAATGTGAATTTGGGAAAAATTATTTAGTCTACTTGGGTCAAATTGTTGGAGGGGGTGAGTTGAAGATAGATCCCTCAAAGGTCGAAGTAATTTTGAATGGCCAAAGCCCAAGATTGTGACAGAGGTTTGAAGTTTATTGGGAGCAAACCAATATTGGAGAAAGTTAATTTCTAACTTTTCTTCCATTGCAACTCCATTACATGCATTGAAAAGTGTGAAGCAGGTTTTTCAGTGGGGAGGAAAACAAAAAAAATATTTTGATGCATTGAAAGAAAGAATAAATTCAACACCTATACTTGCACTTCCAGACTTGAGAAAATCATTTGAGATACAAACTGATGCAAGTGACAATGCCATGGAACAGTCTTGATGCAACATGTTAAGCCCATCTATTTTCCTTCTGAAAATTTTAATGGGCAATGATTAACTATCCTACATATGACAAAGAATTGTATGCATTGGTGCAAAGTGTGAAAAAGTGGAAAAATTACTTGATGGGTAAGGAAACAATCATTCGCACCAATCATCAACTATTGCAATACTTGCAATCACAAACAAAGCTCCAACAAGCGAGGCACTTCATATGGATGAGTTTCTTACAACAATTCCACTTGGTGATAAGATATAAGAAAGGCATCTATAACAAGGTTGGTGATCTGTTTTCTATACCAATTGTTAGTGCATTCATTATTCGTAAGAATAATTATGTCATGCATGCGAGCTATGTTGAGCAATATGCTTTAGATGATGATTTTAAGGATGTATATGCGACTTTCTGTCAAGGTAACCAAGTAGAGGAATTATAGTATCATGTGCATGATAACTTGTTGTATCATCTTAGAAAGCTATGTATTCCACAAGGAGAAAAAGTCAACATCATAAAGGAAGTGCATACTTCCTCTTATTTCTGGTCATTTCGGTGTAGGTAAGACAGTGACACAATTACAAAGGTATTTTTACTGGCCTTGTATGCTTGAAAGTGTGTTACAATTTGTAAGAGGATGTTCTTTATGTGCTATCAATAAGCCTAGAAATAAAAATTTGGGATTGTATACTCCACTTCTGGTACCTTCTTTTCCATGGGAAAGTGTTTCTATGGACTTTGTAGGAGGTCTACCTATGTCTAGGAGAGGTCATAATTATATTTATGTAGTTGTGGATAGGTTCAGCAACTTGTATATTTTGATGCCTTGAAAAAAGCAGGTTACAATTGAACAAACTCCACAATTCTTTCAGAATGTATGGATACATTTTCGGTTGCCCACATCCATTATTAGTGATCAAGATTTTAGGTTTGTCAGGAATGTATGGTCAAGCTTGTGGGGACTCATGGACACCAAATTGAAAAAGAGTACAACCTTCCATCCATAAACATATGGCCACATAGAAGTGGTGAACAAAACAATGATACTTATTTTTCGTTGTTATTGCAATAAGCATCCTACGTTGTGGGATGAACATTTTTACTATATTCAACATGCTTACAACCGGACCAAGCATTCATTGACTCAAACATCACCATTTGAGGCATGCTTGGGATACTTACCAAAATATCCTTTAGATTTTATCTTTGGGAAGGATGTTGCTATTGATGGACATCGCGACATAGATAATGCCAAAAGATTCATTGAACAAGTTCAATTGGTGCATTAGACAGTTCAAGAACAGTTGGAAAAGAGTTAAGCCAAGTACAAGACAAGACATGATAAGCGTCGTGTGGCTCACAATTTCCAAGTGGGAGATGAAGTTTGGCTTCACATTAGAAAATAAAGACTCTAATGAGAAGGTTAAAAACTGAAACCAATTCGATATGGTCCATTTAAGATTTTGGAAAAGATTGGTAATAACACCTTTAGGTTAGATTTGCCTTCACAATGAAAATCTATGGAGTTGTTAATGCTGAGAATATGAGATTATATGAGCTTCCTTTAATTGAAGATCAAGGAGAGGATATTCATATTCCTTCAATTGAAGATATCTCTCCTGAATATGTTGAAGAATTGCAGCAAGACACCATCCTTGATAGGAAAACAAGGACTTCAAAACGAGGGAACGTGGAGTACCTTCGTGTGGGACTCAAAGGGACAAATCCAAGCAAAGACAAATGGATTGAGATTGGAATGGTGAGGGAACTATACCCTCATCTGTTTATTGACTGAAAATGATATTTTAGAGGTCCAAAAGCTTCCAATGGAGAGGAATGATATAGTGGATCAGTAAAGTGCTCAAAATTACAAGTGTTAAAAAGTCATCAAAATTAGTGCAAAAACATATTTCTCGTCATCCTGAATCTAACGCAACTTGAATCACTCAAAAGTGATATCGTATGCTCTCGATATCGCATTATGATCGTTTTCCTAAATAACTACAAATTTTGCAGGTTGCTCAAGTACACTAACTGGGTAGTCCGTACACTGACTGGGCAGGGTGATTGGGAAGTTGATTATGTTTTCTTTGTGCCAATGACATCTCGCTAAGTTTTCTAGTTGTACTGGTTGAATTTCCACTTCATTGTGATTGGTTGTTGGTATTTTGAAGTGGTCCAATTGTGGAGAGCCACGTGGGCCAATGGCTAGATGCCATGTGGCCTCCTAACTATATCATAAAATTGTGGTTTGAGCTAAACAAGCCTCCCAATGATTCGAATGTGCGACCTATAGTGGAGCAACACACAATCTTACCACTCCACCTACGGTGTTACTTAATAGTTATGGTGGCACATTACTATATAAATTTTATGTGGTTTAACGTTGGGGGACGAGACTGGGGGTAACCCCTAGCCCCTAGTCACCCATACCCACGAGACCACAGGCTTTGGGCATCGAGGACATGAGGTTAACCCTGACCCAAGCCACGTTAAAACTAAACGAAAAGTTCAATGGAAAATCAATTAACTCGGCGGTTACAAAGACCTTATACCAATATGCTACCATAGTTACAACGTGGTTAGAACCAATGGTAACTTAAACCACAACCATCGTTCGACCATATTTGCATGTAGAGTTAAAATATTGGTATGGGAATTTTGAAAACCCAGCACAGTTCCACCAACCTAACCACGGTGTGAGCTCGTTCCAAACAGTTGGCGAGATATTTTGAACCACCCCCAAATCTACGACAGAAAATGCGCCACGTGGCTCCTTTTTATCTACTGATGGGGTCATTGTGCAATTAAAGAGAATGACAATTTGCACCCAATCCGATGCGAATCTTACTGGTGTGGGGTGAATTTTTTGCTCTGCGGTGCCGAAAATGGCGGAATTTGTAGGATGATTTGTAGGTGGGTGTCGTTTGTAGACGAGTTAGCAACACAACTTCACTAGAGCATAACTTCTTCATTTTTTGGCCAAATTAAGGGAAAAAAAGAGACTAGTTAGGGGTTTTTGACTATTATGGAACCATTGGAGACATTATTTTTATATTATGAGCACTTTAAATGCATGTAAACACATATTTTACTACATAATGAAATAGACTCAACACTGGGAGATATAGCCCATGAGGGGTGAACTCCTTCATCATTTTGTTGTATTGTGTTTCTGTTTATGATATCATTGTCTCTATTTTTATGCCACAAAACTGAGTATAAACACTTAATTTATGTGCTATTGCAATTTGCCTAATTGCATATTAGGCATAAAATTAATTTTGAAATTTCATCACACCTTCAAGTTTTCAACCACAAATCAAATATGCATTCATTAAATAATTAAAAGTCACTGTATTTGGCATCATCTTGGCCTTGTACTTGCAGATGGTTTTCAACTTTCCTAGCCTCTCACCATGAGTGCTCAATAGTATGTTATATATAACCAGATTTGGTATAACACTAGTTTGTTTTATAAATTTATAAAGAGAAACAAAATTATGGTGCTGACTTACTCGAGGGGTGACAATAAGAGTACATGGTGTGCTTGATGCCGACCTTGGCCTCTTTGAGCTTTCGAACCCTACATAGTGTCGTGGAGGCTTAGGTGGTCGTCCATCTGTCTTGATGGGCTCTAGGAGTTTCAAGTTTTGGTTGCTTATGGCCTCCCTCTAGGCATAGTCACAGTTACGTTATAGAGCATTCAGCGGTGGTTCGATGCCGAGTTTCCTCTAATGACAACATGGGCCTCTTCGTTGTTGCCTGCGATGTCACCACCATTCACATGCCCCCACATCCATATTATCGCCAATAATGGCGATGATGGTACGCCCTGCATTGCGCGTATGGGTAAGAAGGGATGGGTAGTCAAAGCAATTAAAATTAAAATGTGGCAATTATTTTTAGTTTTTAAAATTTCAAAACTTCTCCGTTATCGAAAAAACTGAAACCATTTATTATTTTATATCTTTCTGGCTGATTGTTCACGGGTTAGAATGTTGCTTTGTTGCAATGTCACGCTTAACTCGCCATTATTGTCACAGTTTGCACGCCCTTCAACTTCCAATTCTTTTATTGTGTGACGTCTTTCTTTTATATAGTTTTTTAAGGACGACGGTTTTTATTTTTAAAACTCAGGATCCCCGTTTTATGTTCTTGTGTCGCTTTCCTGGCTTTAAAAGCAACGGCAAGAACCACACCTCGCAGAAAGCGTACATTTGGGTTGTTTTATTGAGTAACCCGCTTGGTTTTGAAAATTTTGAACTCATTCATAAATTTATAAGTTAATTTTGATTTGGGCACATTAACAGGTCTCGAAATTATATTTTATCAGCAACCCATATCCATATTCGACAAATTTCTCCTCTGCACGGGGATCTGTCATTCATAACTAATTGCGAAATATTGGGATTCGCTGATATTTTATGAACGAGATTCGGCGCTTTGTTTCTATAAGCTCTGTATCAAATTCCTCATGAATTACCCACCTGTGGCTATATAATGCATTGCAACATTGGCTAAGCCTCACACTAAGTATTTTTTTGAATTGAAGAAATCGTGTTTAAACCAGCTCTCAGAGATACATGGTTAGTTTTATTTAGGATTGGATTTGACCAAATCTCCATAATTAACCATTGGACTACAGTCTCCTGACTAACCTAACAACCTCCTGACTACCATAACTTAACCTTACTTGGACATTATTGGCCATCTGAAATTGTTTGCTTGCAGAGGGATTGCAAATATCCATATGGAATCCATAAAATCTACATTTATTGTTTTGGTAATTGTTGGATTTGTGGGAAGAATAGAGTCGTCACATAATGATTTATCCATTCACATGGCTTCTGTAAACATCACTCTGTTGAAGAATGCGGTAGCCAAAGGAGCTGGTAAGTGAATTAATAATGTATGTCAAAATTATTTTGTGGGTAATTTCTGGAACATCAGAGATTCTGTAATAAGTTGTTTAATTGGTGATTGCAGTTTGTTTGGATGGAAGCCCACCAGCTTACCATTTACAACGGGGATCTGGATCAGGAGCACATAGTTGGCTGGTTCACTTAGAGGCAAGTCAGGTTTTTTTTATTTTTTATTTTTTATGGTTTGCAAGTTTTCAGGTATACATAGTTTTAGTTTTGCTTGAGATTGGACCATAAAACTTGTGAAAATTAAATTTGTGAGGATTTATTTATCTTTAATATTGATGTGTTCTCTGTTATGGTAGGAATTTTAATATTGATACCCCTTTTATGTTATGGTCGTTGCTGGTTGCTTGTTCTAATAACTATTCCTGTTACAATTTTTTTGAGATTAATTTGTTTACAAGTGTATTCAAGCAATCTGTCTTATGGGGATTGAAGTGTTAGTTAGTGCAAATTATTATGCAGGGTGGAGGATGGTGTAGCGATGTATCATCCTGTTCGGAACGCGCAGGCTCTGCACTGGGCTCTTCATTGTACATGGGAAATGCAATAGCATTCACAGGTGTTTTAAGTGGCCTCCTATCAGAAAACCCAGGTATTTCAAATCTACACTCCAAAGCCATATATGTTTATAATTAAATAGAATGGTTTTGTCAATTAAATAAAACTATGATTTGATACCATTGTTTTTTTTAAACGTTTAAATATTATTTTTCTTAAAATTTTATGATCAAATTTATACAGAAGAGTGAATTTGTTCACTTTTTATGCTGTATCATTGAAGTCACTGGATTTCTATAATTGAACAGATTTCTATAATTGGAATCGAGTCATGGTTAGATACTGTGATGGTTCGTCATTCACTGGAGATGTCGACAAGGTAGATCCGGTATGTTAGTTTCAATATTTAAATAATTGTATTTTTATTTATTTTTAAATTAATAGATAATTTTGATGACAAAATTATTTAGAGATCTGTATTCCTAATTTATTACATAAATATTTTAGTTTATCTACCAAAATATTTAAAATTTAAGTTTACGGAGACCAATTTTTGGTTTATCGGACCTAAAGAAAATAGTTATTTAATTTGATTTAATATTTTATTCTTATGCTCAAAAAGCTTGGAGAGAAGCCTCTCTAGCTCACTATAATTTTGACATCCTAAAAGTTAGGAAGGTCAGTATTGTAACAAAAATTATGAAATTGAGCTCTAATGTGGTTGTACCGGAGGCACTTTATTTTCATCCTCTATGTTCATATAAAAATTTACTGTCAAATCTACTGATTTTATAATTACAATTAACCATTCTTTATTATATTTTGTAAGTTATTAATTTTTTATTTTTTTATAATAAAATTTTAGTTTAAAAAAATTGTACTAATTCCAATTGCCTACATAACAATGGAATAACAAATTTTCAAATTCTTTAAAGCTCCCAAACTTAAATCAATTGCAGATTCTGAAAATATAGATCCTTACAGTTCCATATTAGTTAAAACTTTGTCTTTCTTACCTAATATTCATTATTAACAAAGTTTTAAATTCTATCAACAAAAATCCTTGCAATTCTATCTCATTGAAACCGTTGCCTTTCTTACCTAATAGTCACTATTAATATTTCAGATTACCAAACTTCATTTGAGAGGGCAAAGGATATGGCAAGCTGTAATGGAAGATCTTTTGGCACAGGGGATGGGCAAAGCAAAACAGGTGCTTTCTTCTGTTGATTTATTGGGCATGCATAGATATCATCAAAGGTGTTGTGAGCTAGGAAAATGAGATAAGCTACCTAAGTATTGAGGGGTTATCATTTTTTTACTTACTCAACCTAATTGAATCCCAAAAAAATAAACTAGTATAAACTATTTTTTTTGGCAGGCTCTACTCACTGGATGCTCAGCTGGTGGGCTAGCCACATTTATTCACTGCGATGAATTTCGTGATCTTCTTCCTACCACTGCGACAGTCAAATGCATGCCAGATGCTGGGTTTTTCATGGATTCGTATGTCCTCAATATAAACATCTTATTTGATATCATGCACATCAATATTTTATCTATAATCCATAGTTTATATATATCTTGATAATTTTATGACATAACGTTGCGTTGCAAATGGTGCAGAAAGGATGTTGCAGGACATCATGTATTTAGGTTTTTCTACAATCAGATCGTCACATTTCACGTATATATATCTCGACTCTTTTCAACATGCATATATTATGTCTAAGATAATTAAAATATTGCATTTGTTTTCTTCATATGGAATTTTTAACCTTATCTTTCTATTTTGCAATGTCTTGCTTTTGTTGAATTTGATATTATATTGCAGGGATCTTTAAAACACTTGCCAGCTGCTTGCACATCAAAATTGGCTCCTGCAACTCTGGTACTATGACCTTCTTTTCATTTGAAATTATGTTATGATGCCCATTACCCCCTCCAAGAATTGTTACTAACATCTAATCACATAACATGACAGTGTTTCTTTCCACAATATTTTTTGCACTTGATCAAGACACCACTTTTCGTTGTAAATTCTGCATATGATCCATTGCAGGTAGGTAAAATCTCTTCACATTTTTTCAGACATTTTCAATGTCATTAAGATATTATATAATAATTGATTGCGACTTAATATTTTCTGTTGCTGGCCTTTTGTTTTATAATATAGATAGGAAATATTTTGGTACCCGTTAAAGCAGATCCCAAAAATAATTGGCAGAAGTGCAAGATGAATATCACGACCTGCTCTCCATGGCAATTGAAAATTATGGAAGGTTACTTTCTGAATGAAAACCCTGGCTTCTTATTTACAGCAACAGCAGCCATCTTTTTGCACAATTCAAAGTTTGTCATGGCTTTACTCATATACTTAATGAATATTACAGGGTTTAGGAATGATATGGTGAGTGCATTAACACCCTTGTCTAAGCCAAGGGCTAGAGGGTTGTTTATCAATTCATGCTATGCACACTGTCAGACAACTGTACAAGCTCTGTGGAACTCACCTCACTCTCCAAAACTATATTCGAAGGTGGGTGGTTATATTACCTATTTTAAAAGTTTAGTACGTTAAATAAGAGATTTTCAACGTTAAAAAATGCAAATAAATATTTATGTTTTCGTTTAATGGCAGACGATCGCAGAAGCAGCTGGAGATTGGTTTTTCCATCGGAGTGTTGTTAGTGATATTGATTGTCCATACCCGTGTGACTCAACTTGTAACAATAACTTTTATTATAATTGAGATTTTGGTTTATTTGCCATTACAAAGTAATTACCAGCATGAAAAATCATGGCATTTGTTCTCATTATTTGAGAAATCTTTATTTGTAATGCCCTTCTTCAGAGTATTATCTTAATATCAATATTCCTTTCTCTTTCAGAGTATTATTTTCTTAGGGATACACTTTTTCAAGATATAATGATGTTAATTGTATCTTTGTAATATAATAAAAAAGCTATTAGTTGTATCTTTGTAATGTAATGAAAAAGCTGTTAATTGTATATTTGTAAAATGTACTTATTACCATTTTTTTCATAACATCATGGTTTATACAATGAAGGATCATGTTTTTTGAGGCTCATAATAATGGTGGTATCATAGGGATATTAATATACTTTTACTTTTATTTTTAGTTGATAAATATATTATTATTATTATTATAATATATGTATTTTAATTATTAAAATAAAATATTATTTAATTTTATTAATATAATATTTTTAAAAATAATTTAAATAGAATAAAGTAAAATTATTGTTTATATTTTATTTTATTACAAATACTAAATTCATTTAAATTAAAAAAAAAAATTACTATAACCAATAACTTAATAATTCATTTAAATTAAAAAGAAAATTACCTTAACCATTAATTTAATAAATTCATTTAAATTATAAAAATGAATAATTACCATAATACTAATTAAGTGTGGAATAAAATAAAAATTTACAAAACTTTCTATATTTTTTAGAGTTTAAGACTGCTTATCTCATAGTCTTAAAATAAGTACATGGTACATCAAAGAAACTTACACAAATCCAAGCCTCCTATTTATATCTTAATTACCAAGGGTTTCAAATAAAAAGAACATGCCTTTATTTATAGGATCCCAAGTACTTAACTAGTGTTGAGAAATTAGAAAATGTATGTTAAAACATAACACTATTATCTTAAAGAAAATATGGGGCATGTGAGAAACTGCCTCATGCTCTCCCATCACTTCCCTTTCATGGTCTTTTGGCAGTTGTTGATCAAAATAAATTTATTAAATATGACATATAAACGGATTTTAGATAGTGGACCAATTTATAATATAGGTAAAATATATTGTTTTTTTTAGGAGTTATCAAATGTAATATTGGAAGAGATATTGTTATTGTTATGTAATATTTTAGTTAGTTATTTTTCGGCTCAATGTTTTGACAATCCATGATTTAATTTTAGTTAGATGAAAGTAAATCCTAATTTCCACCACAAATATGAAAGAAAATTTACCTATTTAATTTAGCAAAGAGAACCACTTAGTAAAGGCACATGACATAAATACTTTGTAACTATGAGGATGTATTCTAGGTAAAAATAACTTTGTTACATAACTTCCAAAGGTGATGTTTTCTCATGTCTTTACTCCTATTGTATGTTATTAGTTTTATTTTATGTTTTTGAATTTTTTTTGAATTTTTTTCTTTTGATTTCTATTTTTTTATAGATCATATATAATAGATGAAATATTTCTCTATGCAATCCTAAACTCACACAAAACTACATGAATCCAAACACAAATACATTATGTCAAAGTGTAAACCTATACTCATTCAATAATCCACATAATATAAAACTAAATAGATAACCTCCAATATACTCATTTGGTAATCCACATAATATAAAATTGAATAGATAACATCTAATATCAACTCCTTAGCTGGCATAATTTTTAAGGCCATCCATATATACAACTAATTAAATTACAAAATATTTGTCTACCTTATAGCTTCAGGTATGTCATAAGTTCTATGAATGATACATTGCTCGTCAGAATAATTTAATGCTTCTTTAAGAGGAGTTCTGTCATTGTGAAAATCAAGATATCCTATTTGAATTCACATACATATTCATGTCCTTACTGATCCATCGAGTCCATGTTCATTATATCCTTCATTCCCCCAGATAAGACCTCTAAGTGGAGATTCCTTGTTGCGAACAAATGGCCATGCTTTAATTTTTTATATATATATTTTTAAATAAATTTTATGAGAAAGTGAGATATTTATTTTTATTTGTGATGGCCATATAAAAAAAATATCCCAACAAAAAATTTAACTGAATTTCTATCATTGTTGAAATAAGCCAATAAAATTTTAAAAAACATTGAAGATGGACATGCCACTAATCTAATGTAAACTCCACTAATCGAATGTAAACTCCATCAAATTCATCTTAAACTCAAACTCTTTGCAAATATTAATATCAAAATAGTAAATCAAGAAAGAATGTAAAAATGTTGTGACATCCCCTATGTTTAATCCCTCTCATAAACATTATTATGAATTGTATTCATGTAAATAATGTGTAAAATGCAACACATTGGTTGGATGAGAAGCATACACAAATTTAGAGGACAGAGGAGGAGGAGACTGCTTTTAAACGCAAGCCTTGCATTTAAGTTATCATCTAAATTCCTGTTGGGAGGGATGGACCTGTTGTATTGGTATTTAATGGAGGAAATGGGATATTGATCAGAGGACGAGTCCCTAGATTTGTGTCGAGGATAATGTTGATAGCGTCAAAACACAAGAGGAAGTTAGGTGGCAAAGAATCCCTAGACAGAGAAGAGACTTAGATGCATCATTATGTATTAAGGAGGAGGGGGAGGAAATTCTAGAGAGGAGGATAATAAAAGAGAAGAACATGAGTGGAGTTTGGCAGCTGTGAAAGTCTACCTAGGAGACTTGACTACCCCTTTTTTATGATATTAGTGCCTGTGGAGTGAACCCCTATGTGTGTAATGAGGTTGTGCTTATGCCTGAGTGATTCTTACTAAGCCCTGTGAATGTGCCTGTGTGTTGAATTCCTGAGAGAGTTCATTGGAGTTGCGATGTTCTAGTGATAACAAAGTTGATAAATCTGCGAGGCTTGCTTGTTGATCATCACTTGCATAGTAGTTTTTCATGGGACATATTAACCACTAAGAAATTAACTGGGTTGAGAAACTACTAGTTAGGTTGAGGCATCCCATTACTAGTGGATTAATATAAAGTTGGTGTAGTGTTCTTGCTGAGAGAATAGGTGTTAGCACCACTCATAAGCTACTCAATAAGTTCACTCTTACTCCTATAATAGCTAACATAATTGGAAAAAAATCCTTTATTCATGCATATCCTTCTCCAAAAATGAACTGAGACTCCCTCTACTCCGCTTGAAACCTTATGTTGTTTTGTTGTTGGTTGAGTGTCAATGTGGTGTTACAACTCGAATTTGTTGAGAGATCACCTTAGAAATGGGCCCTTTACATGTCTGATTGGTTGAAAAAAACCGAGACATTACCTCCCTAGAATCTAAATCCGGCTCGAGGGTGTTCAACTGCAAGAAAGGTTGTAGAGAAATTGGCCTACGATTGGGTGGAGATTTTAAGTCACACTCTCAGTTTCCAATCATTTGAAGATAATAAGATAAGTTTGTTACTTGTGTACTTGATGCACTAAAAAAATGAGCATTGTTTCTATGTGATACATAATTGTATTAATATTCTTAATGAAGGAACATGTAATTATTATCTATCTATGATGAAATGATTTATGTACATGTGTAATTGTCATGCTTATAAGGGCTTGAAAGCCTTTGTATTAGTTAATACATTCATGAAGAACAAAGATGTTTGTATGCTTGTCTGTGGATATGGGATGTGGTTGAATAAGCTATTACAATGATTGAATTTCATTGGTTGGTATGCTATGGATAATTATGACTCTCAACATGTTTGAGACTATGAATTTCTTTTCCAAGTAGGGACATAGTATGGTGCATCAAATGGTATATTAGTTGGATCCAATCAATAGGGATCTAGTTGATGAGGAAGCCAAGTTTGGTCAAGAGGGTTGGTTGTTACACTGCCAAAAATTTGGTGGAAAGAGAATAAGGAACAAGTCAATGGTGGCTAAAACCAATGTAGCATCACGTTAAGTAGACTAAAGGGAACTCAAATTTTATGGTCGGTTAAGGCTCGAGTTGAATCAATGAGTTGTGCCTTGTGCATATCTAGAAAGGTGTTAAAATTCCATGATGAATGCCCGATAGCCAACATGAGGCCCATCATGGGCGTATCTACATTGTTGGGGCACCCGATTCATCTGAGTTCAATGACTGATTATATTGTGGCTTGTTCATTAATTATGTGTACTTAGTTGTCGACATAGGGAAGGGATCCTTGAAGAGTGTGTGAAATATTCATCTTTGTTGTCATAGACCAAATTTATGAGTGCATTGTTCAATTATAGGTATTAATATTACTTACTGTTAGCATAGACAAGGATTTTTACTGCCTGTCAACATTGAGGTTCTATCAGCCCAGATTGGGGTCTCAACTAGTCGTGTTAAGTCAAATAGTCATGCTAAGTCGGCTGGATCTATTAAGTCGGGTAGTTGTGTTAAGTTGACTAGATTTTTTAAGTCAATTGGATCTGTTATGTTGTGGTGAGTCAACTACTTGTGTTAGGTTGGATAGTCATGTTAAGTCGACCCGATGGGTTATTTTAACTGATTTTTTCTAGACATTTTAAGTTAACTAGTGTGTTAAGTTGACTGGTTGGGTTATTTCGTCTAGTCCTATCATATTGACTGGCCGTGTGGGTCGACTCTTTGGGTTATGTCGAAAAACGCTCAATGACATGAGTACAATGGGGTATTACAATGTTAATTTCTACAAAATTTGAAGAAGTATGAATTTTATAAACCCACTTTCATAATGAGACCATGGAGGTTGGATTAGAGAAAATTAAAACTTTCATTGTCGTTACGATTATCTAAGGAGGTGGGAGGTAGTGTTACAAAGTGGTATTAGAGCTGAAGGTTTAACACTAAACCTATGGAGATAAAGTTGGGGCTCTAAAGCAATATAATAGAATATTAAGATTCTGTTACAATGTAATGATAAACAATCCAAGTTCAATACTTGGAAGGATGAGCTCAAGGAAGATGAATGAAAAAGGTAGTGTTTCTATGTTGGACCTTTGAGGAAAGATATTTTCGTGACTATGTTATAGAGCAATGTGATTTTGATAATTGTGTGATAATTGCACACAATGTGTTGTATGCATAGTTGTGTTGATATAATGATTCTGAAAATTATAGATTTTGATGTGTTATAATTATTTTCGAACTGAATTTTAAGCTTGTAGATGTCATGATTGCTAGTCTTGGTAAGAGGTTGATTTCATTTGGATGATGCGAGTCTTGGTAAAAAGGTTGATTTCTAATCTTACGATAACATTTTTATACAACATGTTGGTAAAAATGTTGATTTCTAATCTTACGATAACATTTTTATACAACATGTTGATATCTATTCCTGATTTTTAGAACATGTGGATGACATGGATTTTAGATATGTGAACAATTGGAAATCAACATGCTTGTTATCAACATGTAAAAATACTAAGTTAAGTTGTTTATACTATTGAAAACTAATAATTGTGTGTGTGTGTGTGTGTGTGTGTGTGTGTGATAACACATAATAAGAATAATTTGTAAGAGGAATAAAATACATGGACAATGCTATCCATCATGATCAAGAGAGGGGAGACTCCCTTGAAAGAGAAGAAACCTTTAGGACCTTGAAGGTTGAGTTGAAGAGCTACAAGACATAAATTGAAAGGATCTTCAGGAAGGAAAATGGGATGGTAAATTTGGCTCAATGCTGCAAAAATGCATATTATACATGTTGTTGTAATAAGCCTCATCCTAAAAATAGGAAGGTCATTCTAACCAAGCCAAAAAGAGGTATTGTAAGGCTGAAAAGGACATAAAACCAAATTATTGTTGGCATTGTGAAGGGAACACCTGAAAATATGCTTTCCTAATTAACAACAAAGGAAGGAGGATATTTCATGTGACCCTCAAGAACATGAACTTGTAAAATATAATATACAGAGAGAGGAGGAAGCATCCTCTCAAGCTCTCTTATATAGTGAAAGGTCCCTCCATGAAATATTTTGAGGGATGCTAACATTTGAAGGTTTCCATAAATCTTGGAGAAGACTGATTCTCATTTTACATATACATTTATATATGGTGGTGAAGGACACATTGAACACCAAGACCCATGGGATTGAGTTTTTGTGGTTTATTGAATGTTTTATATGTTTTTTATCATCATTGGCTTCATATTTTCCTTTTTTTTTGACTATTGACTTTGAGTATGACCATGCTACCGTGTGTTGTTATTATATGTTATTGTGGTGATATTTTTATTCTTCTTTGTTTCTTCTTTCTTCTTGCGTTTTGTGTTTTTTTTCTTGGTGGTTGTTGGGTGTGGAAATAAAAAAGCTAAAAAGAGGAGCTAAATAAAACAAAAATGATAGTATAGGACCATGATTAAATTAAACCTTGTATATGCAGAAATGGTAGCGGAAGGAAAAAGAAGATGATAAACCTTTTAAGTGGAATGACTAGGTCCATGAAACAAATGGGAATTAATATGACAACCATGATAATGGAATAAAATGAGAAGTTTTCTAACCTTGACTTTGCATGGATGATATGTACGCATGAATTATTTAGCTTATGATGCAATGAAGGTACGATGATGATGTCGTTTTAGAGAGGCCAGTTGCTAAGAATCATCATAGTAGCAAGATACGTAGATAATTTTTAAAATATCATGACTGTGTGATGGCATGGAAGCATAAATTACATTTTCCATGTTTGGGTAACATAGTGGGGTTATTTAATAGGTTATAGTGATCAAATGCTCAAAATCATGCTAAAAAATGAAAGTTGTCAGAATAGTGTGGAACCTGAACCACCGCATATATCTCCTTATTATGAATCCGACGCAAATCGTTTTACGGAAAAGCAGCACTGTATGCCCCGAAATGTGTTATGTCCACTTTTTCAACCACATATTTTTTTTTAAATGTAGGGCAACCCAGTCAGCAGTCCGTACAACTGATTTGGCGTGCCTACGTGGCAGGATGACTATGTAGGTTGAATTGGTCAATGGTTTTCCTCCGGCATATGGTATTGTGCCAAGTGGCATGTTTTTATTAGGTCGAAATGACACATTATAGTTGGGTGTTGGAAAGCCAATCACAAGCTGCCACATGGCCCATCTAGGGGCCGCCACATGGCAGCCCGAGGGACACCAAAATTGTGGTTATAGTTCGAGTGAAGCGAGCAGGAGTCGAACTCGCGACCTCTAAGTGACTAGCAGAGAGCCTTTACCATTGCACCACTACTATGTTTCTTGTTATACTATGGTTTCCATATGGTTTTGATTTCATTTTAATTGCGCTGTGGGGGAGGGTGTCAGGGTCTAACCCCAACCCATTAGGGGAATTTTGAGGTCTAAAATGGGCCTCCTAAGGAAATTATAAAATAATAGTGGAAATAATAAAATAAGATTTGATTACATCATCAAATTTTGGAGGGAAAAAAGAAAAAACTACTTTTTCAACTTATCTCCCAAAGTTTTTACTCAAATTTCAAGCAGGAGTACTCATTGGATGCAAAATTTAATTCCTCATCCAAGGAGTACCCATGTTGCATACTTTCAATGGATCCTACTACACAAAAAATGAGAAATACATGAAAAATGTGATTGCAATCACGTTTTTCATGTATTTCTCATTTTTCGTGTAGCAAGGTCCATCGAAAGTATGCAACATGTGTACTCCTTGGATGAGGAATTAAATTTTACATCCAAAGAGTACTCCCACTTGAAATTTGAGTAAAAAATTTGGGATATAAGTTGAAGATACGAGTTGAAAAAATAGTTTTATTATTTTATTATTTTTTAATCTTTTTACCCTTTTACTTAAAAAATTGTGAATCATCCCCCATGGTTGACATCATCATCTTGAATCCTATTGGTCCTTATAAATTTTATTTTGGTTGTACATTTTTCTTAGGAGGCCCATTTTAGACCTCAAAATTCCCCTAATGCCTATTCACTACTGGGGGAGGGACCATGGGCGTGAGGCTAGCCCTGCACCCCCCCCAAAGGTTCATAACCATTAACATATAACACTAACAACCCATGTTGCCACTGCAGAAAACCACCACAGAGACTGCCACTATAACCACCCTGACACAGGTCGTCAACCTAACAATGACGTGTGACCACCACCACCACCGCCTGCGGAGACCACAAACCTTAACCGTCAGACTTGACTGCCACCCAAACTCTAACATGTGAATGGACCACCTAGCATTTTATGTGACCATCGGCACCGACATGACCGCAAACCTTAACCATTCGACAATTGTGTCTATAATGTGGCAAAAATGGTGCCCGATTAGCAGAATTGGGGGCGAAAATGTGGGTTTGGTGTTGGATTTTGAGGGTTTTGTAAAATGAATAGTGGAGGAACTAGGAGAGATGATAACTTGATCATTTTTTAGTCAAAATGGGCTTAGAAAGAGGCTGCATAGGAATTTTTGGATGCTCTGGATCGAATGGAAGCCTCTATTTACTGATTAGAGCACATCTATTAGGTATTTTTATAGGTTGAAAGCAACAAGTGTATGGATCAATCAGATATTGAGAGTAGTTTTGGAGGCCATAGGAACATTGAGAAGACATTGTAGGGGTAATCTCATTTCTAGAAGATCACTGTAGAAGCTATGTCCAGCAAGGTTCAACTCATAGGGTGAATTTATTTGTTATGAAGTTATGTGTATACACTTGAATGTGGAATTAAAGTATGCATGTGCTTGTTTTAACTCAATTCAGTAGGGGTTTTGACATATTTGTAGGAGGTGTATGAGTTGATGTAGTTGTGAGAGTTCTATGAAAATAAAATTACCTAGGAGAGGTGATAGCCGCATAATTATTGCAGAACTTGCTTATGTACTCCATTAAAACTGAATATATTGAGTGGTCTAGTCATGTTGATAGGCCTAGAGATGTAACCCAGGAGGGGTGAACTTTGTGAACAAATCCTTTGTTTTTTTCTCTTTTGTGTAAAAGTTGATTCAAGACACATTTTTCATGCTTGCAAAGTGTTGAAAAGATCCTTAGTTTTTTTTACTTGTATGTGGAAAGAGAAGTAGAATTCACTAATTTTCCCATACAGATCAAGTTGGTATCAGAGCAGGTTTGACCAAGTTGCAAGATGAGGAGCAAAAGAAGTAGTCAAGAGCTTGAAGTGAAAAATTTGTCTCTTCAATTGGAAAATATGGAGTTAAAAATAATGTTGGAGATGAATAAAGAGGAGAATAGACACATACACTTAGCATTGCAAAAAGTGCTCGATGAGCAAGTTGCAGAAAGTGTTACTCTTGCACCAACAAAAGAGACCTCCAAGATGAAGCTGGAATGTGCACATGGTTTGAAGGATGATTTTGAACCATATGCAAGCGAGGATGCCTGTGAGTATTGCAAGAATCTCAAAGACACACATCCTATGCCAGAAAAAAAAATTGGATGGATAGATACATCTTCAAGTTGGCCATCATCGTCATCATCAAGAGTAGAAAGGATGCATGACAAGTTGTTAATTTTGGGCAACTAGGTCCAAAATCCATGTTGCACTACTCATATGACGATGGTCATATTTTTTTTGGATTCTTATTTCTGAGAGGTGCGAGATTGATATAAAGATATTCTTGATCAGGTGAGCAGAACATTGTTTTTGAATTTATTTTCCACATGTGCAAGGTCGACTAGATTTATCCCACATGCCTAAGAGATGTGTCACACACCCTCATTAATGAATATAAATGGGAGAGAATTGGAGGTCATTTTCTCATCATCTCATCACACATTCTCTCATTGTTATCTGATTGGTTCGATGGCCTTTGGAGGCGTTTTTACCCTCACATTTGTGGAGTGAAGTCGCTGTTTTCTACGCTAATCTGTTTAGGGCTTGATTTTGTTTTCAACATTGATCTGTTTAGGGATTTTCTGCTATAGCTTTGAAAAAAATTGGTCATGGTCAACCCTTGGTTGTTTTGCATCAATCTTATACAAAATTTTTTATTTTAGGATGCTGTACAACTGGGCACTAAAATCAAGGAATTTCGAATTGTTTGACTGAAGCCCTAGTTTGATGTGTTGACTTTTATGAAGTTGTCTGCATTGAATTTTCTGTGTTGTCCTTGGTTTGACTTGCGTTGAATTGTGATGAGCTGTCTTTGAGTGTTGTGGGTGTGACACATGACAGCGTTGGCTGATCGAGAAAGACTTTGCTGGTCGAAGCGTCCTGCTGACCGCCATAACACAACAATATCTCATATCTTTGCTGGACATAAGGAATTGTAAATCTGATCTATATTTGGCTTGTCTTCTATTGATCTATTATTTTGTTCTATCAGAATTTTACTTTCAAGTTTATTTGATTGCTATCTTGTATTGGGCTTTTAAAAAATATTGAATTAAAATTGCAACATATAACACCATTATTATCTAAATTTAACATGGTATCAGAGCTGAGGTGAAGAAAAAGTCCAAGAATCCAAGCTGGTGTTAGAAGCTATCTCTGAAGGAAGAAATCCTATCAAGGAAAAATGGCCTCCTCAACCTACAAGAGTTTCAAGATTGATGATAAATTGGATGATAAGTCTGATTATCATGCATGGAAGATGTCCTTGGATTTTGTGCTAGAAGATCAAGATGTCATGGAATCTGTACAGGGGAATATTCAAGAGCCTCCATCAAATGCAGTTGCTGCCATGAATACAAAGTATAGAAAAGGGGAAATCAAAGCAAAGATGATTATCCATGATTCTATTCATAAGCACTTGGTTGCTTACATTTATGAGCTGAAGACATCTAAGGAGACGTCTGATAAGCTGGTGAGCATGTTCAGGGCTAGAAATGGTAATCAAATCCTCTTCTTCAAGAATCAATTGAAGAATATCAAGAAGGGTGAGGATGAATCTATTCAATCCTATTTTATGAGGCTCACTGAAATCAAGAATAACCTCCTAGCTATTGGGGAAGCAATACCTAATCGAGAGATGGTTCTTATTGCACTTGGAGGTCTCCCCCGTGATTGGCATGTATTCAATACCACTATTCTCAATAATAATGTGATTCCTGATTTTGATGAAATATTGACAAGATGCACTCAAGAGGGAACAAGAATGATGGAGTATACCTCTAATGGTAAGGGAAGTGACCCTACTGCCTTCGCCGCTCATGCAAAGAAGAAGAACCATGATGGCCCGAGAAATAAAAACCATGGTAGAGAGGGGGCCAAAGGAAGGAAGGGAAGATGTTACACTTGTAACAAGACTGATCACTATGCAAGAGAGTGCCCTAATAGAAGGAACTCTCCCAGGATGATGAAAATGACAACTCGAGAAGGAATGGCAGGAACAACAGGTTCCAAGGAAAAATGAAGGCTACTTTTGATCGTAATAGAAATGGGCAATCTTTCAAGAGGTCAAGAAATTCCAAATATGATGAGTCTAATGTTGTTAATAATAAGAGAAATTATTTTATTCTTGTATCTACCCTCTCTGCTACATCTCCACCCAACACCCTGGATGTCTGGTTAATTAATAGTGGTGCTTCAAGGCACCTCACTGGTTATAAAGAAGCCCTTTCTGATTTGGTTGAGAAGGATAATAATATGGAAATTATCCTTGGAGATAATTCCACCTATCCCGTGAAAGGGACAGGAACTCTGACCCTCCATTTATCTCAAGGTCAAGTCATCTGATTACAAGATGTGTTTTATGTACTTGATTTGAAGAAGAACCTTGTGTCCATTTCGACAATGGATGACAAAGGGTTCAAGGTGGCATTCGTTGATGGAAAGGTACTTATCTAGAAGAATAACTTCAAGGAATATATTTCTATTGTTTTTAGAGTTGATACATTCTACTAGGTTGGAGGAAGTCCATTGGGGGCTATGACATGTGATAAAACTCTTCAAATAGAGATATGGCACTGAAGGTTTGCACACCTCCATTACAAAGAAATTCCCAAATAAAGGAAGGTGGTGATAGGGATGCCCAAGTTTAGAGATGATCATGAAGGTATATGTTAGGGTTGTGCCGAAGGGAAGCATACAAGGGGACCATTCCCCTCAAGTGTCATAAAAACAACTGATATATTGTAGTTGATACATTCTGACTTATTTGGTATGCTACCTGTGACATCCTTGGGAGGATGTTCCTATTACATGAATTTTATAGATGAATTCTCCCGCAAGACCTGGATATATCTTTTGAAGAAGAAGGATGAAGCATTCAAATGGTTCCGTACTTTCAAGGCCTTAGTGGAAAATCAAACCGAGAAGAAAAGCAAAGTTTTGAGGACCGACAATGGGACTGAATATGAGTCAAATGCATTTAATGAATTTAGTAGAGAAGCTGGCATTAAGAGGGAGACCACAACTGAGTACACTCCTAAGCAAAATGGTGTTGTTGAAAGAAAGAATAGGACCATTGTGGAAGCTGCCCGCGCCATGCTATGTGAACAAGGTCTTCTGAAGTTTCTATTGGGAGAAGTTGCAAACATTGTTGTGTATGTACAAAATAGATGCTTGCATTCTGCTTTGGACTCCAAAACTCCCGAAGAAGTCTTCTCTGGTAAGAAACCTGATGTTTCTCATTTTAGAGTCTTTGGTTTTCCTATTTACTTTCATGTGCAGAAAGAAAAGAGAAGCAAGCTGGATGCTTCTGGAAAGAAGGGAATGTTTGTGGGCTACAGTGAAACTTCTAAGGCATATAGAATCTATGTGCCTAGTCAAAGAGAAGTGGAGATATGCCACGATGTCACCTTCAATGAAGATGTTTCCCTCAAGAAAGTAAGAAATATTCCTAGCTCCAAGGAAGACAAAGAAGATGAAGAAGCATGGAAGCTGGAAGAGCCGAAGGATGACCCGATGCTCGATGTTGAAGGACATATGGATCCCATTGATCCACCTCTTTCAAATAAGAGAAGACTCTCATGGCTTAGGGATACTCTCGAAGATGCTGATAGACATACTGCCCCAAGGGGGACATTATGTGAAAGCAAGAAGCTGAAGAGATACCAAGGGTATCTAGCAGCCATGAGTACGGTAGTATAATATGAGGGTGGAACATTTGAAGAATCCGTAGAGCATCAAGTTTTGGAAGGATGCTATGCACAATGAGTATGAGTCCATTATGAAAAATTATGTCTGCGAATTAGTCCCGAGACTGGAGAACAAATCTGTTGTCACCTTGAAATGGCTCTATAAGATCAAGCGTGGATCTGATGGAAGTACTGAAAAGTACAAGGCAATATTTGTTGCCCGAGGCTTCTCTAAAAAAGAAGGCATATATTATGATAATATATTTGCATGTGTGGCTCGCTATACCACCTTCCGATCTATTATTGCCCTTGCTGCAACACAAGGATGGAGTCTACATCAGATGGATGTGAAGACTGCTTTTTTGCATGGATCTATAAAGAATAGGTGTATGTGGATAAACCTATAGGGTTTGAAGTCCGACATAGAGACAACTATGTATGCAGGTTGAAGAAATCCCTCTATGGGTTGAAGCAAGCCCCCATGGCCTGGTACGAGAGGATAGATAGCTACTTGATGAAGTTGGGCTTCACTTGAAGTAATGCTGATCCAAACCTTTATTTTAAGGTTGATAGATAAAGGCCTCTCATTTTGGTTCTCTATGCAGACAATCAATTCCTGACAGGTGTTGACCCTCTCATTCATTAGTGTAAGAGGGAGCTAGCTTGCGAGTATGGGATGAAATACCTAGGACTAATGCACTACTTCTTAGGCTTGGAGGTTTGGCAGAGGCTAGGCGATATTTTCCTTTCCTAAGGAAAATATGTCGTGAAGCTGTTGGAGAGATTTGGTATGGTGGACTGTAAGTCTGTGTCAACATCGATGGAACTCAACTTTAAGAAGTTGAGTGGAAACGTTGCTAGGCCCGTGCTAGCAAATCCTATCGAGTATTGACAACTAGTGGGGGCCCTAATGTTCTTAGTGAACTCCCGTCCGGACGTATGTTTTGCAGTGAACACTTTGAGTCAACATATGGTTGATACTCATCACATTCACTTAATTAATGCCAACAATCTGTTGAGATATCTTGGGGGCACAATCAACCATGGGCTGAGATACACTATTGGGAGTTTGAGACTCCATGGATATACTGATGTTGATTGGGCTAGCACTGTGGTGGATCGCAAGAGCACATCTCTATGTTGCTTCACTTTAGGTTCTGCTTCGATATCTTGGATGAGTAGGAAGCAGAAGTTAGTGGCTCTGAGCACCGCTAAGGCCGAATACATTACATCGAGTATGGTATGTTTTGAAGCTGTTTGGTTGCGAAATATATTCAGTTAGTTTCTTGGGCATGTGCTAGATACCACTGTTATCCTTTGTGATAACTAGAGTGGGATTCGGCTTTATGAGAATCTCGTGTTCCACGATCAGTCCAAGCATATTGATATCAGGTACCACTTTATCCAGGATATGGTAAAACGAGGCGCCGTAAGGCTCGATCATATAGGAAATGATGAGAAGGTTGCAGATATTCTCACGAAGCCCTTGGGGAAGGTCAAGTTCCTAACCTTTTGTGAGAAGCTTGGAATTGTGGAAAGACCCTATTCTGAGGATCCTGCTTGAGTTGGAATATGAGCTCTGGGAGTTCCAGGGGGCTTGGGGATAACTTCTTGGAGCTATAAGAACATACGAGGCTAGGCTTGCCGAACCTTGCTGTGCTTCTACCCCACCGTTATGATCTTGAGTTGGTTCGCCTCTCTCTGATATGTGCCCCACACGCATCCTACCCATGGAGTTTCAGACTCATGGGAAGTACCTCTCATTTGGCCAATGAGGTGGAAAATGTGGATAGAGACCATAGCAATACCAATGGGTGAATCAAATATTTCCGTGCTCTCTACGTCTAGGATGACATGTGTCTAACACCTTGATCTGGGATCAAGTATGATGAGTTTTTAACCTCTAAACTGAATTCGGGTAAGTAAACTAAATTCTGGTTAGTAGGAGACTCTTTTTGAGTTCGATAGGTTTTTACCCCTAAGTTGACTTTGGGTCAGCTGTGTGTGATGTCTTTGTGACTCACCTTTTGTTCTGAAATAAAGAGCCAGCAATGCAATTTAAAACAAGATGACGCACAATGTTTGGTTTGGTACATGATGCAAGTTTTTCAAGATTATATAAGATGACTATGCTTGTAGGCAAGGATGATGTTTTCAATGAAATTTTTTGCAACAATATACAATTTCAGTTTGAGGAAACTAAAGCATATAATTCTTTTGAATTCCAAGATGGAATCAAGAATGGTATTCAAAAAATTTTACATCAAAGATGAAGTATTTGATCAAGCTTCCTTTGATTACAGACCAAGGAAGGACAATGTTTGTTCCTTCAGTTTAGTTGTTGCTATGCAAATTCTGGAAAATTTCAGCAAGATGGTATCTACAACAACAAGAGAGGGGTCTCATGAATCAAGGAAAAATATTAGTTTTTATGAAAAGCCCAAATTGTTGAATTCAAGAAAATTCCAACAGATTAAGATTTGAAGGGTGAGAGAATTGTACCCTCATCTACATGTTTAGTACTGAAATATATTTTGGGGTCCAAAAGATTCTAGTGGGGAGGTGTGATAAGGTGCTCAAAATTATGCTAAAAAATGAAATTTGTTGGAATGGTGTGGAACTTGAATGACCGTGTATATCTCGTCGTTTTGAATCTCATGCAACTCATTTCATGGAAAATCGACACCGTATGCTCCCATAAACGTGTTCTGTCCACTTTTTCTAACAAAAATTTTTTTTAAAATGCAGGACAACATAGTCAGTAGTCTGTACAACTAACTGGGCATGCCTACGTGGTAGGGTGACTATGCAGGTTGACTTGGTAAATGATTTTCCTCCAGCATATGGTATTGTGCCAAGTGTCACGTTTCTATTGCGTTGAAGTGGTATGTTGTGGTTGAGTGTTGGAAGGCCAATCATAGGCTACCATGTGGCCCAGATAGGGGCTGCCACGTGGCAGCTTGAGGGCCACAAAATTGTTGTTATAGTCTAAGTAGAGCGGGCAGGGGTCGATCCTGTGACCTCCAGGCAATGAGTAGAGAGCCTTTACCATTGCACCACGACTATGTTACTTACTATACTATGTTTTCCATATGGTTTTTATTTCATATTGTTTGCATCGTGGGGGAGGGGGCTGGGGTCTAGCCCCTACCCTGGTCACCGCCGAGGGAGGGACCATGGGGGGGAGGATAGCCCTACGCCCCCCCAATAGTCCTTACATGTTAACATATAACACTGACGACCTATGTGACCACTGCATATAAATTCCACGGAGACCATCACTATAACTGCCGAGACACAGGCTGCCAGCCTAACCACGACGTGTGACCATCACCGCCGCCGCTTGCGGAGACTGCTAACCTTAACCGCTGGACTTGACCGCCACCCAAACTACAACATGTGAATAGACTGCCTAGCATTTTATGTGACCTCCAATATTAATCGTCCGACAATTTCCCCCGGAATGTGGCAGAAATGGTACTCGGTTAGCGTAATTGTGGGTGAAAATGTGGGTTCGGTGCCTGATTTTGAGGGTTTTGTAGAATTAATAGTGGATGAGCTAGGAGAGATGATAACTTGATCATTTTTTATCCCAATTTGGCTCAGAAAGAGGTTTCATAGGCATTTTTTGATGTTTTGGATCCAATGGAAGCCTCTATTTACTAATTAGAGCACATCTATGAGGAATTTTTGCAGGTTCAAGACAAAAGATGTATGGATCAATCGGATATTAGGAGTAGTTTTGGAGGCCATATGAGAATTGAGAAGACCTTGTAGGGGTAATTTCATTTCTAGAATATTAATGTATCAACTGTGACTAGCAAGGTTCAACTTATATGTTCAATTTATTTGTTATGTGTATACACTTCAGTGTGGAATTGAAGTATGCATGTGCTTGTTTTAGTTCAATTCAGTAGGGGTTTTGACATATTTTTAGGAGGTGTATGAGTTGCTGTAGTTGTGGAACTTCTAAGATCCTTAGTTTTGTTTTACTTGTATGTGGTAAGAGAATTATAATTCACTAACTTTCCCATACATATCATCTAGGTTACTTGGAACACCATTGGGAAAGTGGCAACAATGGCTCATTGTTGATAAGTATGTTATGATGATGCTCTTGAGAATTATGGTGAGCATGAGTGAAAATGAAAAAGGTTGAAAAATGATAACATATGAAAAACATGGGCACAAACATGTTGAGTTAAATGGAATACTGAATAATGCAACAATAGAAATATCAACTAATAGTGCCGATGAGGGTAGTAGGTAAAATGATAAAAGGGAAAGGAATTTGGATGAATAAATTCTTTTGGTTGTTTGGAAATTGTTGGTTCCAATTTTATGCATGCTTGCATGTATACAAGAGGTTATCTTACCCTAATGCTATGTGAATGAGTTATATTTCATGAATATGTTAATGATGAAATGAATGTTTATAATGCCATTGTATTTGACAAGTTATTGTTGTGAATCTTTCTTATGGAAGATGATAGGTTAATAATTATGTAAATTTGATGAATATATGAATGACATGTTTGGGATAACATAATGAGGCTATCCAATGATATCCCCTATGATCTGAGAGAGTTATTGAGCTAGTAGGAATTCTTGTTGTTAATTATTATTATGATCACACATTTATGATATCATGAATCGATTTTTGTATTATGTCTAGGACAAAGAAATGTTGATTTTTGTATCAATAGATATACTAACTACTATTTGGAATCATTGGTCAAAGGATTGGGCATGTATTCCATTGAGTGTTTTTCCTTGGGGCTAAGAAAACACTTAGTGCATATAGTTTGTCTACTTCCACCACCTAAGTGTTGAAAAATCACACCTACCTTGTTGGATGTGCGATTAAGGATAGGCATGTTTCCTGAATGTGGGATTTCCTGAGCTTAGGGAAATTATGATGATAATGGAGATTGTGATGTGAGTTTTCGTAATAAGAAATGGTGGAAAATAATATTCTTGTTGATAGAATACACCCTGGATGTCAGTTCCCACACTCACTAGGGGGAACATGAGAAGGGGGGCTTATTTGCACTTGTACAAAAAGACTACATGGATAAGTGTGAGTGATACTAATTTCTAGCCTTATGGATAATAAAAACTTAGAAAAATGGAGTTAAATGCTAAACTGACTAAATATCGCATGGATCTGTGCTAATATCAAGCCTTGGGGTCGACAAACACTTGGATGGTTGAGCTTGAAGAAAAAGCTAAAAATTGATGGGAACTACGCTAAGTGAAAGCCTTGGGGCTGAGAAGCACTCAATTATTTTAGCTTGAAGATGAAGTTAAAGATCATAGGGATCATATTCACCATGGGGTGCTTTCCTCATTTGGAAAACCATTCAGTGTTTATGATCCAAAGAAGTAAAGAGAAACCATAGACAAGTATCATCTATTCAATTTAATGAAATTTCCAATTGAGACCATGATTTAATTTAGTTTTTTTGATATTCAACAAGAAAATTAAACACCCACGCATAGTGCATAAGCAGCACCCAGACTAGGGTGGGGCCCACAATTCTATTTTTGGGTGCATGTCTATTTTGGTTATCCCTTAATTAAGATGAACATTAAACTGTAATCTATTCTCAATGTGGACTTGAATCAGTTAACTGAAAGTGATAAATTCAGTTAGCTAGTGGATTTCGAGTTAGAGGTAGCTGGTGACGCATGCAGAGTAATTCTAGTTGTAATAGAGTTCGAAGTGCAGTGGTGCATTAGTTAATGCAAGTTGTAAATATTTTAACTCAGTTAAGTGAGTTAAAGTCAGTTGTGCTAGTTGTAACTGAAGATACACTAGTGAGAGATCAAGTTAATTAAATATTAATTAATTCATAATCAGTGATCTCAAATGCAACTGAGGATTTACTATTATTAGGTGCATGCATGTTAGATCCAGTGGAGACCTAGTTGAGTTCTAGGTGAAAGGGAAGTTGATTATTATTTGTAGGATTATTGGGTTGCACACATGCAACCAAACACCCACCAAACACCCATTGGAGTGCCCATTATACTTGCGCAATTAAGGAAGGAAAAAATTCCTATCTTTTAGGGATCTTTACCATTAGGGATTGCGCAAGCAAGGCAGGTTGTTTGGAGGTTGAGAATTGGCTATGTGTTGGTCAATTTGCACATGACAGTGTGAGACAATTAGTTGAGTACTAGAGGGTTTTTGTGAGAAGATTTTTGTATGTAATTGTTTCATAATCCATGCTGAATATACAATAGAAGATAGTGGGATTTGTAGCTGTAAGCTTTCCCTGGAAAATTATCTATGTTGTGTGTGATTGATCTTTCTTCATGTTCATGTGATTAGCGATTGTGTTTTTAATTCCGCAAAATATTTGTAGAAGTGATTCAATATTTAACTTTAGTACATTGTTAGATCAGGTGAATCCAAGATATACATGCATGTTTTATAATTTCTACATGGTATCAGAGCACAGGAAATTGCAGAAGTGAATTAGGAGCTGAGTTTGTGACTGGATAGAATTCAAATTTGTAGAAAGAATTTCTTGGTGCTATAGCTGATTCAAGATTGAAATGGCTTTCAATGGATTGAGGTTAGACTATGCACTCGAGGGTAGCTTGAACTATATTTATTGGAAGGATAGGATGGAGGTAGTACTCGAAGACAATAGCTTGAAGGAATTCATTGAAAATGATGTTCCTAAACTCGCTGTGGCAGATGCTGCAAATCTTGATGCATGGAAAAAGAAAGTGGCAAAGGTGAGGAGGATCATGTTGGAGGGATTACGAGACCACATTGTCTCAAGCCTGAATGGGAAAACCACACCATATGAAATGTGGAAGGCTTTGACGAATCTATTCCAAAGCAGCAACAACCATAGGAAATTGGCACTCAAAGATAAACTCAGGAAGATCAAGATGGAAAAGGGTGACACCATTCCAAAATATCAAAGATAAACTCAGGAAGATCAAGATGGAAAAGGGTGACACCATTCCAAAATATCTAACAAAGTTTTTCCAATGTCGGGATGAACTAGGGAGCATTGAAATAATAGTTGCTGATGATGATTTGGTGAGCTTGGATCTCTTAGGACTTCCCAAGAGTTGGCATAATTATCAATACTCTATCAATGGAAGGGAAAAATTTCTAGAATGGGAAAGATTGTGGTTAGATTTAGTGCAGGAAGAGTTCAAATGGAACACCAGAGATGGATCTTCTTCTAAGAATGGGGATGAAGAGGATTGTGATTTGGCTGCTAATGTGAGGAAGGGGAAGGGGAAGAAATTCCATTCTAAATCCAAGTCCAAGAATGGCAAGGAGCAGGACATGTACAAGGTGAAGTGTTTTGACTGTCACGAGCATGGATATTTTGCTTCTAACTGTCCACAAAAGAAGAAGAACAAGAAGGCTGGAGGATATCCATCTGGTGAGGCCCTTGACTTGAAATTTGAGCTTGAATTCTCATTGATCGCATGCATGGTGTCCAGTGCATTGGGATCTATGTGGTATTTGGATAGTGTCGCTTCCTTTCACATGACTAGAGACAAGGAACTTTTTAGTGACTTGGAGGAGAAAGATCTCCAGATGCATATTGAAATGGGTGATGATGGACGGTACAGTGCTACTGGGATTGGTACCATTACCTTTCATAGGTAATGAGGTAAAACCTTTCAATTAAAATATGTAATGCATGTACGAGGTCAAAGAAAAAATTGGTCTCAGTCGCAATGTTGGAGGATAGAGGCTATGATGTTGTTTTTAGTGATGGAAAAGCTTTCCTGCGACATAAAAGAACGGGATAAGCCAAGAGGATAGGGATTCGAGTTAAGAATCTATACAAGTTGGAGGTATATGGATGCGTAGCAATGATGGGCAAGAAAAATAAAATGGTGAGCCAGGATGAGGGTGAATTAGGCATAGGAGATTGGGCCATCTTCACCATGGAGCCTTGAAAGTCATGCAACGGATTTCTACTGGTCTTCCCAGGGGTACACTTGTGCATTCAGACACATGTAAGGGATTTACTATGGGAAAATATGTAAAGGCCACCTTTCATGAGAAGGAACACCAAGCTTCGGGGATCCTTGAGAGAGTTCACACAGAGGTGTGTGGTCCTTTCTCTATTGCTTCAACAACAAAACATAAGTACTATATAATATTTTTTGATGAATTTTCTCGTAAGTGTTGGATCTTCTTCATGTAGAAGAAAGATCAAACATTCTCCAAGTTCTGTGAGTTTAAGGCACTGGTGGAGAAAGAGTCGAGGAAGCAAGTGAAGGCTCTTAGGAGCGATAATAGTGGAGAATACATCTCTAATGAATTCAAGAACTTCTGAATAAAAGAAGGAATTTGAAGAGAACTCATAGTGCCTCATAAACCATAGTAGAATGGGGTTATGGAGAGGAAGAAAAAAACTATTATGGGTGCAACACGAGCGATGTTTCATGATCAAGGCCTACCGATGCATTTGTGGGCAGAAGCATGCAATACACTGATACATGTTTAAAATTGTTGTCCTCATAGAGTAATAGGCATGAGTACACCCAAAGAGGCTTTCACTAGTAAGAAACCTGATGTTTCACACTTTAAGATTTTTGGCTCATCTGTTTATGTGCATGTGATCAAGGACACCAGGAACAAGCTAGAACCAATAGCTGAGGTTGGGATTTTTGTGGGGTACACTGAAACAACCCATAATTATCGTGTGTATTTTCCAAACAACAGAATGAATGTTGTGCGACGAGATATCAAATTTGATGAGGGGAAAACCATGTGATTGTCCCTTGAGAGGGAGTTGGACTTGCATGCAGAGGAGGAACTATTGGTTCCCAAGGATGAGTCTCAATATGTGGATCAACCACATGAGGAGGTTCATGGAGTGGAGGAAAACACTCATGCAGAGCCATCCATCAGAAATGGCAGAAGGCGCACCACCAAAGATGATAGATTGAGACTTGATGCTACAGAGAATGTAGGAGCCCCTAATTCACAGCAAAAACAGAGACAATCTCCTGACTAATTTATTGGATACATGGCTCTTATGAGAAAATGTATTGTGACTGAACCATATTCCTTTCAGGAAGAAGTGTAGTAGCCAACTTGGGTTGATGCAATGGTGGAGGAGTATGACTCCATTTTCAAAAACAGTGCATGGGAGATAGTCCGAAGACTGGTCAACAAATCAGTGGTTGGATCGAGATGGATCTACAAGGTAAAGGAAGCTACTGATGGGAGTGTGGAGAATCACAAAGCCAGATTTGTGGCCCGGGGATTCTCACAGATCGAGGGGATAGATTATGATGAGACATTTTCACCTGTTGCAAGGTACTCTTCCATAAGATCCATCCTTGCACTCTCAGTGTAGATGGGCTAGTGCATTCGTCACATGGATTTGAAAACTGTGTTTCTCAATGGGATCATTGAGGAAGAGGTGTAAATAGAGCAACATGAAGGTTTCGAGATATTTAACAGTGAGTCGCATGTGTGTAGACTCAAAATAGCATTGTATGGGCTGAAGCAAGTACCCCGTGCTTGGTACACTTGGATAGACAACTATTTCACCAAAATGGGCTTCAGCAAAAATGAAGCAGATGAAAACCTGTACCATATTGTGGTAGAGGGTAAGATATTGATCATTTTTCTTTATGTTGATGATCTAATTTTTACTAGTGATGAGCAGCTGATACACTCATGCAAGGAGGATCTTACAAGGGAGTTTAAAATGAAGGACATGGGACTCCTTCATTATTTCATTGGATTGGAAATATGGCAGCGAGATGGTGAAATTTTTGCGTCTCAAGGAAAGTATGCAAAGGAGATAATGGGTAAGTTTAACATGGAGAGATACACACCCATGGATACTCCTCTTCCAGGAAATTGGAGGAAAGATGATGTTACTTCTGGAGAGGTAGTGGATGCTACTGTCTATCAAAATTTAATGGGTTCGCTAATGTATTTGGTGAACATGAGATCAGACATTTTGTATGCAGTTAACCAACTAAGTCAAGCTATGGTTAAGCCTACCAAGCTCTTTTGGAAGGCGGGGAAGCATGTCCTAAGATACCTGAGGGGCATATTAGAGTATGGTCTATGGTATAGATGAACAGAGGGAGTGAAGCTGCATGGCTTCACAGATTCAAATTGGGTTGGAAGTCCATCAGACAGAAAGAGCACATTAGGGGGGATATTTAGCATTGGATCGAAAACAATTTCCTAGTACAACAAGAAGCAACGATCCATGGCACTCAGTTCAGCGGAAGCGGAATACATGGCAGCAAGTCACTATTTGGATGAGAAAGATCTTGGTTGGATTGTTTGGTTCTCAGATGGATACGGAAATGATTCATTGTGATAATCAGATTTTCATTAAATTCTCGATTAATGCTGTGTTTCATGACAGGTCCAAGCATATATATATTTGGTACCATCATCTCAGAGATTGTGTGCAAAGAAGGATAATTTTGCTTCATTACATTCCCATAGAAGAACAGGATGCAGATATTCTGATGAAGGCGCTCACCATGAGAAAATTCGAATACCATAGAGACAAGATCAGAGTGAAGGATAATCCCTTTCTTGTTGAGAGGGAGTGTTGAGATTCAACAAGAAAATTCAGCACCCATGCCTAGTGCATTGCGCACTTAGTGCATTAAGCACCTGGTTGCATTAAGCACCTAGACTAGGGTGGGGCCCACAGTGCTATTTTTGGGTGCATGTCTATTTTGGTTATCCCTTAATTACGATGGACATTAAACTGTAATATATTCTCAATGTGGACTTGTATCAGTTAAATAAAAGTGACAAATTCAATTAGCTATTGGATTTCGAGTTAGAGGTAGTTCGTGAGGCATGCAGAGTAATTCTAATTGTAACAGAGTTTGAAGTGCAGCGGTGCATTAGTTAATGCAAGTTGTAAATAGTTTAACTCAGTTAAGTGAGTTAAACTCAGTTGTGCTAGTTGTAACTTAAGATACACTAGTGAGAGATCAAGTGAATTAAATATTAATTAATTCACAATCAATGATCTCACATGCAATTGAGGGTTTACTATTATTAGCTGCATTCATGTAAGATCTAGTGGAAACCGAGTTGAGTTCTAGGTGAAAGGGAAGTTGAATATTAGTTATAGGATTATTGGGTTACACAAATGCAACCAAAAACCCATTGGAGTGCCATGATAATTGCACAGTCAAGGCAGGCGAGAATACCTATCTTTTAGGATCTTTAACATCAGGGATTGCGCAAGAAAGGAAGACTACCTAAAGGCTGAGAATTGGCTATGTGTTTGTTAGTTTTGCACATGACAGTGTGAGACAATTAGCTGAGTACTGGAGGGCTCTTGTGAGAAGAGTATTGTATAAAATTATTTCATAATCCATGCTGAATATACAATAGAAGATAGTTGGGTTTGTCACTGTAAGATTTCCCTAGGAATTTATCTATGTTGTGTGTGATTGATCTTTCTTCATGTTCATGTGATTAACAATTGTGTTTTTTAATTTTGCAAAATATTTGTAGAAGGGATTCAGTATTTAAATTTAGTACATTGTTAGATCGGGTGAATCCAAGATATACATGCATGTTGTTTAATTTCTACAAGTTTAAATTTTTGATTTGCAGTGACTTGAAATTATGGTCTAATATTGTTGGAATTATGGTGTGTATGGTTTCAACTAGTTGATGTTGGCATAGATTTCATGGTGGAAACTAACATATGTTGCAATTGATGTAAACCCTATGTAGTATAGCTGATGTATTACGACCATTTTTGTAGCCTGGTTGCAGCTGGTTGAGTTGGGATTGAGCTAGTTGTGTTGGAATTGATGCCAACTTTATGATTTCAAACTTGATGGTCAGATGATGGTAGTGTGTGGTTGATAGTTCTTTAGGTGCTAGTGGTGTTTGTATTCTTGGTCATGACCTTGTGAAAGAACTGGAGGATGACTTGTTGTAGTTGCATGTTATCCTTATGATGATGATGGATATGTGCTATAATGTGTTTCAGGTCTGCTCATATGTGTTTCATCTTATGCACGTGCTAGAGGATAGTAGAGGAGTTATTGTCATTCATGTCAACCCTTGATTGTTGGCCTTCAGGTCAACTTGGCAGTGGCACTTGGGAAACATGCTTGATCTATTTATAAAGGTGTGAGAAGGCTTAGAAGTGTTTTGGTGTAACAACCCTCGTAAAAAATCCATGTAAAATAATAACCACGGTTGATGGGACAGGTATTCCAAGGTAAATGGTGGGAAAAACATCCTAGCCGGTGTTCACTTCAGTTTATTATGGATAATGAAATTGGAAAAGGCAATGGAAAAGGATTTGGAAAGGAATGAGGCATTAATTGGAATTTTATTTATGAAAAGATTGGAAAATAGGAGAAAAGGAAGGTGAAAGGTCACAGATTGCATGTGAGGAGGAAAATGACGGAAAATAATGGAAAATGAAGAAAATAGAGGCCTCATTGATAAAAAGGCTTCTGAGGATCAGTTTGAAATCTTTTGGTTTAGTTCAGTTTTGGAGCTCTCATTCTCTCTCTCTCTCTCTCTCTCTCTCATACTCTTGTCAAACACTTAGAGTATTCTTGGAGCACTATTGGAGAGTGTGGCATACTTGGATTTTTGGAGAAAGAAGGAAAAGGAACAACATGAAAGTGTAAGAGGACATCGAGATTAACATCTACATCAAATTATGAGTGTAGGTACCACATTGTATGTATGTTTTCCTCACTAGTTTTTCCATGCATGGTGTATGCATGTGGATTTTACTAGCCTTTCCATTTCCTGGATAACCATGGTGTTGTGGGTTTATTTCCATTGATTGTTTTTTGGTTGGCTCTCATGATTCCTTTAGTTGTGGTTTCAATTATTAGTTCCTAGAGCCTTGGTTGGAAAAAAACCCTGGAGCCCGATGGACAACTGTTGGGTTGAGTTACTAGCCCTAGAGACTTGGTTGTACAAATTATCCAGAGCCCTAGGTGGGTTGAGTTACTAGTCTTGAAGCCTTGGTTGGACAAATGCTCTCGAGCCCAGAAACAATTGGGGTTGAGTTACTAGTCCTAGAAGCCCTAGTTGGAAAAATAATTTGGAAGCCTTGTAACATTTGGGGTTGAGTTACTAGTCTTGGAAGCCCTAGTTGGAACAAACACTTGGGATCCCTGGAACAAATTGGATAGAGAGCAATCTATGATGGTGGTGATGTCCGACCATGAGGTGGAATCACTGGGTGAGGGTTGAGGTGGATAGCTTTAGGAATCCTTGGATTGATTTCGATTTATTAGTTTGATGATATCCCACATTCATGCTTAGAATATGGCATGGGGGTGATTGGCTGAAGTGAGACTTGGCTCAACCAATCTATGATCAGGTGGAACATGGAAGCCCCATCTATAGTTGCTTTTTACATTCAATAATGAAGAGCTCATTCCTCTGGTGTTCGGTTTGAAATTGTACTAGTTTATGTATGGATTTTATTGTTGTAGTGTCCATTGTATTTATGTTTTTATTGTGCTGGTTATAAGCATGTATTTGATCAATGTTTATGTATGGGTCTATCCATTTTTTTACCTGTAAATGAATACACAATGTATCTATGGTCAAGTATATTTTATTGTAGCTTATGATGTAGGGGGGAAATGCTTCTTAGTTATCCTAAGATAAGTATGAGACCCCTATGTTTAAATCTGTTGTTTAAACTTGTAGATGCAATGTTTGTGACATGTTTGATGAAATTCCTATCATGGCTAGAAGGGGTCCAGATGATTTCTTGATGACGTGATTTCTTTCGTACCTTAGTTTTAATTTTATTTATCATCTCCTAAAGTTTCATGAATTTCTAGGCAGTGACCTGGGCTCTGGGGTTGAAAAGGTCCCACAAATCCTGAAGTTGCAGGCATAGAAATGACCAATTGGGGACCTAGCTGCATGCTGGATATTTTGTGCCCATGAATATAGGCTCCCAACTTCTACCTTGCCTTGGCATGGCATGCTTGTGACTATGGTCCAAAAGGGTCAAAAAGTCAGTCTAACCTAGAGGTGAGAGGCTTGAAGGGTTGGGATACCTCCTGGGGATGTTGTTGATGATGTGTAAGGCTTGTTCGCCAGATTTTCGTCGGTTCTACTTCCTCAAGGTCAAATAAGAGGTTGAATATCGTATTAGTAGCCCCTCATCACATGTTTACCCCGGTTGTCCGGTTACTTGGGTAGATGTGGGAAGAGGGTGTTACAGAGTGGTATCAGAGCATGGATCAAAATGTCCTTCACTAATCTTAGGGAGCTTTAGATAGTGTTTAGGGGCCTAAATTTCGAAGGAACCTTATTCTTCTTTAGGATTTTAGTAATATTTTCTATGGTTCCTTGAATAAATAGAAGATGCACTCGTGAAAACTGATCTTTAATATTTTTTTTAATCCTATGACCTTTTTCAGCCTTAAGGAAGACTCTAAGACATTTGTGCTTAGTATGACCATTCTTATTAAAAACACTAAGGATATTATTTTTTTCATCATTGAGGTGGTTTTCATCAGAAAATTGTAATGCCCGAGTGGCTAAGGTGTTGAGAAAAGCTAGCTTTTAAGCGGGGAAATGGTGTGAATTTGTATGAAGATATTGTTTGCTGTGAGTTTTCTCTTCAACAACCTGGTGGGAGAAATAACCATCATGTATCTTTGAAACAATAACATCGAGGAAAGGGAGGTTGTCATCAATTTCACATTCCATAGTAAAATTTATGGAACTATATTGATTTTTAAGATGCTGGAAATAGAGTTCCAACTTTTCTTGACGATGAGAACAGATGACGCAAATTACATACATGAAACGTTTCCAAATATTAGGCTGGAATAGAGCTGAGGAAAAGAACTTAGATTCAAATTACTCTATAAACAGATTAGCCACTACTAGGGAAAGGGGGGAACCCATGGAAATGCCACAAGTTTGTTCATAAAATTCACCTTCAAAACGGAAGAAAGTAGAAGTAAGACAAATTTCAACCAAATAAGTTGTTTCTGGATCCATAATGTGCTTGATGATTTCAATGGCATCGTTAATGGGGATATTAGTGTAGAAGGAGACAACATCGAAAATCACCAAAATATCCCAGGATCCAGCCTTATGCATTTAAATTCATTTACAAATGAAGAAGAATATTTGATAAAGGATTTGATCCAACCAACAAGAGGTTTTAACTTATTGTCTAAAATCTTAGCAAGAAGATAGGTCAACCCTCCAATGGTGTTGACAATGGGACGTAGGGGAGCCCCTTCCTTATGCATATTTGGAAGACCATAAATCCCACGAGTGAGAGGGCTACTCTCAATAATATTCTAGATAAGGGAGCTAACATGATACTAGATTTTATGGCTAGAGAAATTGTTTTATAAATATTATTTAAGGGATTGTTATTAATTTTTCTATAGCTCACGCTATTACAAAGGTGATCTAACATTTTTCTTTGGTAATATTCCTTATCTAAGATAACATAAGATCTCCCTTTTTAGCTTTAAGAAAAATAATTTCCTCGTTATTATTCAAAGCTTTGAGAGACTCAAACTTGGGTTTTCTAAGGTTGTAATGAATTGTCACTATCTACGGACTCTACAGTTAACTGCTGAACACTTCCATCACTGAGAGAAATCTTTGGAGGACTAAGATTTTATCTCTTAGATCCCAGTTGCATGGAGGATGAGCTATGCGAGTGAATATGGCTTCCCATTCACTCCCTTAATCTTGACATGTGAGCGACTGGGGTCATATATGGACTGTGGAAACCCTAAACCCCTAGTCGCATGGATGGAGAGTTGTACGGGCGACTGAAAGGTTTTAATTGCATATATGAGCTACTTTGCATGTGACTATGGTCGAATCCTTCATGTGGTGTGCTTGTGACTAAGGCCTAAAACCCTAGATCTGAAATGGAAGATTCAGACCTTGCAATTTCACCTGAGAGCGAACCTATTCTTCTGCGGATGAGCCTCATACCTGTGCGAGCCAAAAACCAAGATAGAAGAGTGTCTCATGATTGTGTCCAAATGAGATAGAGGTAACTTATATTTATAGGATTTCATGAGGGTCCACTTGATGATACGGATGACCTGTTGAATTATACATGTGTGTGAGTTTGACGTGTTCAAATTTACATGAGAGGGTTCATAAATTCAAAAACAAACTTCTCCTTGTCCAAATGAGGTGATCATTAGGTCAAGTTTGGTCCTCTAGAAAAGAATAATTCAATGCAATCATCATCTCTGTCATATGATTTATTCAAGGTGGAATTTTACCCTAGTTGAAAAAATTAACATTCCCTCTCAACTAGGAAGAATTACACGTGCCAATAATTTTCAGTTGATCATCACATCATTTTTTCATGTTGTCGTAATGTCTTGACCATAACAAGTATCTCATCATCTCAAATCATAAAGGTCCATCTCGATACATCCCTTTCTTATTCTAGCTTATCTCTTGATTTTCCCTACTCATATGTTGAGCATTCTCAAATCTAAAAGAAGAATAATTTGTCATCAGAGGGGGGCATACTCTACCACCCTTTGTTCATCAAACTATGATCTGAAATATCTACCAGTGAGATACTACTTGGAAAAATATGTCAATGACCTAATACACAGAATCTACCAGCCAACTACTACTCAAAATATCATCAGTCGAGAGTCAATTCACATCATCATCGGAGAGCATATCATCATGGAGCACATCTCAATATGGAAACCAATGACAATGAGGAAGGTCCTATTAGAAACTCTCACCTCATGTCCATGACAGTGGGGAATTTCCTATGGGACACTCTCACCCCATGTCGAGCAATAGGTTATCAAAACACACAAGGGAGCACATATCAAAACTGGTATCACATCGGGGAGCTCATTCTCAACCTGAAATTTCATATGGGAGCAACCATCAACCCAATCCTATTTCCTGTTGATCCTCCCATCGATGACTCTAAGCAATCACGTGGTAGAACACCTACATCATAATATAGCTTGGACGAGATACCAAACTTATGAAGAGTTAAGGGTCACATGCCTACAAGCCTCCTCAACCCATTGGCCAGATGGGGAGGGACAATCCCAACAATCCCTGCTTGTGGGTATGATGCCAAATATGGTATACTCTACAACAACCAAAGGTAGGGTAGATACTCGACTTTTCGAAATGGACAAGGATCACACACACACCATCATGTTCAATATCGATTGAGCATAAATGTATTGAACTCTCATTAAGAAATATCATGGTAGATATCATACTAGAGCATAACCTAGATGCGGTCATTAATAATAATATAAACATCATCAATATATCCATACAGTCACGTATCATAGGAAGAATATGTCAAAGGTAGGGTAGATACTCGACTTTTCGAAATGGACAAGGATCACACACACACCATCATGTTCAATATCGATTGAGCATAAATGTATTGAACTCTCATTAAGAAATATCATGGTAGATATCATACTAGAGCATAACCTAGATGCGGTCATTAATAATAATATAAACATCATCAATATATCCATACAGTCACGTATCATAGGAAGAATATGTCAAAGTAAAAATTGATCATCTTATGAAAATATATCGAAGGGTTCTTGGCAGAAACTCAATGGGTATGAAGCGGCTCAATCGACTCAAGTTCTATGCACATTATATATATATATATATATGGATGGAACATCAATGCTTCAATTAATTTTTGGTTTCCAAGTATAATTCAATAATATCTCTTCACAACATCTTGAAATTCAACTAGAGTGTCCAATACTTCTTCAATATCTTCCCAATACAGATTATCCTTTCCCAACTTCAAAAATCGATTTAGCATGTCATGATTCATTATTTCAAGCTTCAGAAGCCAATGATAATGTTGTTGATAATGTGAGGATGTATTCAATTTTAAGGTCAGATATATATATTTTGCGTGCTTTCTTGGGTTTTCATCTACTTCTAAGGTGTCTTTGCATCAACAATGTTTTCGGTGATCCAGTTCAAATCATGCTAGATCATTCCTGATGTTGAGAAGATTGGAAACATTGACATTTCTCTTGTTTTCTTTAGCATGGGTTGTGCTTGAAATTTAGTTTTCCTGGATATTATCTAAACCTCCCCTCATATTCTGCAATTTGGCACATTTTACATTCTTATTTTCTCACGCCATTGAAGATAAATTAATCAGAAGTTTTATAATTTCGTATAAAAAATAACTCATTAGAGGTTTTATAGAATTTCATATAAACAATAACTCATTAGTTTCATGTAGCATAGAAAATACTATTAAACTATATTTATGGTGTGCAAATTATGTTTAATTATTTTAATAAGGATTATTTATATTTATACATATGATGTCACATGTTCAACATAAATAGCTTAATTGTTAACTTTTATTTACAAAAATACATCACATTAGCTGCGTTTGGGGTGGATCGTGGCTATATAGGAGCTTCAAGTCGTGGACTAGGAATCAAGCTGGTATTGAGTCAATTACTTCTATTTAGATTCACTAGTTTTTTTTAGCATATATAAGAACATGTATGCAAATTTGTCTCATTTTTCTTATAATGTTGATCATATTCTTTTTAATATTTTTTTAAATCTAGTTATCTGAATAGAAACATTCTCAATATTTGTTTTCATTTGAATGTTACATTTTCATTAAAAAAACATTGTAAACATTAAATAATATGAATATTTACACTAAATTCCTTTAAAAAAACTTTAGTATTAATTTCATATAGCATTAACAACACTACTAAACTATATTGATGGTATGCACATTATGTTTAATCAGGCTATTACAAAGTCTTGTTATAGGAAAATTGAAACCACCCACGGCTGTTGTGGACAACACTATTTCTCTTCTCCATAATTTGCTAAAGTTTATGGAATTTATGGTTTTATAAGACTCCATTTAGTAGATCCTTAGTTAGAATGGATCTATGTTGGTTCTTAATAATATTATTTGTATTATATAAATTTCACATCTTTATATATAAAAATATTCTATTTTTAATTTTATGAAAACCTTGATGATTTTGATATATCTCAAAAGTAATTATAACCTTTTTTTCTTTAAGATTTAATTATAAAATTATATTAAAATAAATGTTATAAAATTATATTAAAATAAAATATTTATAACATATTTTGATTGTGAAATGAGTTATGGTTTTTGAGCATGTGATATTAATAAGCCATGTTATTGTTTCAAACAATACCACATACTCAAAAATCATAATTCATTTCACTATTAAAATATGCTATAAATATTCTATTTTATTTTAATTTCATAACATTTTAAACTAAATTAAAAAAATATAGTAATAATTATTTTTGAGATATATCTAAACCCTTTATCCTCACTACTACTAAAAATATGTTGTGGATATTCCATGCAGATTAAACCAAGGTTTAATAAAATTAAAAATAAAAATACTTTATGTATGGAGATGTGAAATTTATATCAAATCTCTTGTGCAAACCTTTAAATTTGCATATCAATAATTCAATAATTAAAATAAATTTAACTTCATGTATATCATATAATGTATAATAATATATACTTTAAAAATGAAACTTGCATCCAAAAAAAACTTATAAGGATTTTATTTCTTTCATAAAATAATAAACTTAGTTACAAACATTACTAGTGATATGTTCAAATTCCTTTCCTTAATATACATGAAACATTACTCACTACGAAATCCAACATACAATATACATATTTCTCTTTGTATTATTTTCAAATCAAATAATTACTCAGACAAACCAATTTATAAAATTATTTTAGTGCAGAATGTCATCTTACAAAACCATATAAAATTGCTCACTACATGGTTTTAAAAATGAATCTTGATGGATGGCTCTTATTTAATTATAAAATATTAAGAATATAGAAAATTAGATACATATATCAAGGAACCCACATCCTTCCATGTGATCATAATAATTAATAAGATATGTTGAGGAGCAATAAATCCCTGCCCAAAAATAGGATGCTGCACTAAAATAATTCTAACTAATTCTGAGAATTTTGCAACTTCTATGAAAAAGCTACAGAATATATGAAATAGATGGAATAGATTGGGATGAGGATTTTCGAATAGATGGAATGATTCTACACCCGACACAATTACAACGATGACATTTCAGTCTTGATGAGGGCATTCAGAAAGCTTTGTGGATGTTAATTTTTAGATAAAGAGTTTGTTCATTTTTAGATGATGAGTTATGTATAATGATCTCAATGTTATGAACACTGAACACCTTGGGCAAAAGGATCAATTAGGCTCTGGAAAGGTTAGTTAAGTTAAAGGCCCATGGAAAACACATTTATTTGAATCTCTTACTCAAAATTTCATAGGGTTTTTAGCTCTGGTAAGTTTAATGTGAAATAACATTAATGAATCTAAAAAAATTCATTGTTTAGGGTTTTTTTGGCAGGGTGCATGTGTTATTTGCATAAATTTTTAAAAGAACTCAATTGCACAGAGAGCTATGTCTCGCCAGAAACTGTATCTTGCCTGAAGAGTCACTATGCTTTATTTTTAGTGGTTGTCTTGAAGCCTAGGAACTTGAAGGAAGAACATAATTCCATACAGGAGATTCCAAGGTAGCAAAGGAGAAACAACATATAAAAGGAAGCACACCTTCCAACTCTGGTTCTGTGTTTCTTTGTTACAAGATTTAGAGGTGTCTGTAATGTCATGAAAATCAACCATAATTGATTTTATTCTTTGAACTGTTTTGTAATTTCATGAAAATCAACCATAATTGATTTTTTTCATTGAACTGTGTTTTAATTATGAGGTCGACCACTTCCTTTGGTATTTTTCTCACAGGGATGTTGTTGAGGTGCATAAGCAGGTACATGAGAAATTTCTTCGAACTGTATTTAATGCCAAGTTTCCCTAAGGTACCTATCATTGTTGTCAATGCAGTCACTACACTCCAGGTAAGTAGAGATTCTCCTCTTAATTCTGAAGGCGTATTCTTGAAATTTATAATACCATAATATCAAAAGAACAACATAAGCTTCAAAATGAAATATACCCTAATATCAAATGGATAGCAAAAGATTTATATTTAGAATGCAATAAAATCAAATGGATATCAAAAGATGTAGGTTTAGAATGAAATAAAAGGTAAGTGGTGCAAAATTAAATTAATGAATTAAATTAATGTATGAAGGTTTCTTGTCATAAATAAACTCTAAGGATATCAATAAAATTAAATTAATGTATGAAATAACATTAAGAAATTCATTTCCAAAAGTTAAATTGATTACACCGTTAATTTTCATGCCTCTTCTTCAGAAACGCGTTAGCAGAAGCTGGAATTGGAAGGTGAAGACACTGAATAATGGAGCACAACGCGTGAGTAAAAGTTAGAATTGGAAGGTGAAGACATTGAATAATTGAGTGCAACTGTGTGTTAGTGAACTTCAAGAAATTCATTTCCAAAAATTAAATTGACTACTGAAATTTTGATTACTGAAATACTGTCAATTTTCATGCCTCTTCTTCAGAAACGCGATAGCAGACGCTGGTATTGGAAGGTGAAGACATTGAATAATGGAGCGCAACTGTGTGTTAGTGAACCTCTGGCGCCCCATCTTTGATCTGAATCAGTCAGTTTCTCTGAACATAGGTGAAGAGTGCCCAAAGTTCAGATACCTTGAATTCATGACCATTACCAAAGTTCAGATACCTTGAATTCATGACCATTTTTAATTACCAAAGTTAAAATTAATTAACAAATAAATTTTTAAATTTTTTGGAGTATAGTCTTGTAAGAAGAATTGCAATATGCATCATTCTATGGACACAAATCGCTTTTAAAAATAAATAAAAATAAATAACATTTAAAGTATAATGTATATATTTACATAATAATATAAATAATATACATTAATAATTTATAATAAAATTAATTAATATAGATAATTTTTGTTTTTTTCAAATTTACAAATAATACAATAAATCTCATCATTTCATATTTAATTTTCTATTTATAAAATATTCAAAATTTACTAATTAAATATGTTCAATTATAACCCTTACAACTATTTTCTTTATTTGCAGAGAAAATAAATACTATTTTGAATTGTTACACCTCATTTGGTTCTTCACAAAGTATAAATTTAAATGCTTGTGATGTAAATTTTCTTTAGAGTGTAGAATTTTTGGAGTGTAAAATTTGATGAAAGATTTGCACCTCAAAGGATTTAATCTCTCTAATGACATGGTAGATCTCAGAGGGCATGGTAGATCTGAGTAAAATAGATTTAAATTGGTAAAATATTCTTTTAAGTTTTAGTATAATTATTTAGGCTATTTTATAATTACGTAATCTATTTTAAATAAATATATATATATTTTAATAATATTTAATCTTAATTATAACAAATGTTATTCTCTTTCACTATAATTTTGAGATGCTTATATAAGTGTTATTCTCTGTCACTATAATTTTGAGGTGCTTTTATACTATGGGTTATTCCTTATTATTATACTTTTGAGGTGCTTATATATGTCAATTAGACAGACACATGTGAATAAAGATGATTTGAATCTTGAACTTCCTTACACACATAGCACTTCATTTTAGCATTACCCCCACATATGTGAATAGAGAAGATTTGAATCTTGAACTTCCTTACATACATAGCACTTCATTTTAGCATTACCCCCATTTTTTTTTGTTAATTTAAATTAAATTTAGATTTCATTAAAATTAAAATTTTGCAATTATTTTTAGTTTTTTAAAATTTCAAAACATTTCAAAAATTCTCCGTTATTGGAAAATCTGAATCCATTTGTATTTTATATTTGTGTGGCTGATTGTTCATGGGTTACAATATTGCGTTGTTGCAATGTGATCACACTTAACTCACCGTTATTGTCATAGTCTGCATGCCGTTCAACTTGCAATTCTCCTCATTGTGTGACATGTATTTTTTAATTTTATTTTTTCAAATTTGTTTGAAGGATGACGGTTTTTATTTTTAAAGCTCAAGATCCCCATTTTATGTGTTTGTGTAGCTTTTCTAGCTTTAGAAGAAACCACAAGAACTGTTGGAATTTTACTCTCAACCATTGCCATGAATAAGCAGTGGCGTAGCCCACACTTCATCAATTTTTTATTGCAGGAAGGACAACAGTAGATCCAAGGAGCCGGGGGCATTTTCACGCAACACAACAAACAGATTACAAAGCCTTTAACTCTGCGTTTATTCCCAACCATGGCATTGACTTACCTTTTTTCCCGCAAGCACATTTAGCATTTACCCATAAGCCTTTTCTGTTGTTAAATTATTCCCTGCCAATGCGATATCAACGGGACCTACCATACATCTAACCACATTGGAAACAACCATTTCCTTTGTATTTTCTCCTTCGCACTTACCAACAGTTAGCCGCCTGCAGAGCGCACTTCGCATTGTTTACCACTTACCTTTCCATAGCTGCAAGTTAAGTTATTTGACATGCGATGAGATCGTGCTATCGCACATCGCATTCGCAACCATTTATGTTTTCCCATAAAGTGCTGCAACATATGTTGTTTGTTTTGCGATGCTATCGCGCTATCACACATCACGCCCACAATCTTTTATGTTTATCCGTGTTCGCACCAGACAAAAGTTAAGCTCGTCGATTTGCAATCTGCAATGGGAGTTGGACGCGATGAAGACTCAAGCCGAATCACATAAATTTTGAGATCTGCTAGTTTGTGTGTTTGAACGCGTCTTCCCGTGTTTTAGTGTATAAGCAGAAATATGGCCCGCGTACCGATTTAATGAAGATATGGGTCTTTTGATAACCCAAGAACAATTGGTTGTTGAACGTTCGTTCGAAAATTGATTTAGCATTGATAGCATTAGGTTTCTAGGCTTTGGCCGTTTTGATATAAGCAGAATGTAATTTCATTTTGAATAGAGATAGTGATGGAATGAAAAAAAGTTTCAATCCTTCTCCTATGTATTACGCTGCCTGTGTATATGTGACTGCTTTAATTCCACATTTTATTTTGAAGTCTCTGTGTTGTGGGGGAGCATCCCTCTGTTATTGATTTCGTTCAATATTCTCAACATGGTAGCGGAGCAAGTCTAGGCTCTCGGTGAAATAAGCACAAGCTCTCTCTTCACTGTAGAAGCTGTAAGATTGGTTTGAGAAGTAGATTTCTCTAGCAGTGAGAAAGCTTCTGTTTTACACAGTCAAGAATATTGTTTGTTTGACATAGTCACAATGGCAGCAGCAGGCACAAGCCTGACAAATCCCCAACTACCATAGTTTAATGGGAGGAATTATGATTATTGGGCCATTACAATGAGAACCCTGTTTTCTTCACAAGATATATGGGAGATGGTGGAACAAGGTTTCTAAGAACCAACAGGCGCAACAACGTTAGCTACTTTGACAACAACAGAAAGAGACTTGTTGAGAGATAATAAGAAGAAGGACTCCAAATTCCTCTTCTATCTCTTTCAAGTAGTGCATGAGAGTATTTTCCCAAGGATTGTAGCAACAAAAAAGTCTAAGGAGGCATGGGATATTCTCAAAACAACCTATCAAGGCATGGAGAAGGTGAAGAAATAAAAGCTACAAATGTTGATGAGAGACGTTGAAACTCTCTGTATGAAATATTCTGATAACATAGACTCATTCTTCACACATGTGATTGGGTTGGTTACCCAGATAAGGTATCATGGAGAGATACTTGAGGAAAGAAGAATAGTGGAGAAAATATTGAGAAGTCTACCCTCAAGATTTGATGCCATAGTAGTGGCAATATAAGAGAGAAATGATCTCTCACAATTTTCAATGGATGAACTTCATGCATCCTTGATGTCTCATGAACATAGAATGAAAAGAACAATGAACTCCTCATTAGAGCATGCTTTCAAGACACAAATTTATTTTGGTCGAGGTAGAGGTTGAGGAAGATCAAACTACCGAGGAAGAGGAAGAAGCCCACAGAGAGGTGGAAGAAACAACCCTGCAAGCACCAGTGGAATGGGCAGCAATAAGAATCAAAGTGAAGGCTTAAGCCAACACAAAGTAGAAGGAAAAAGGTATGATAAATCCCAAGTCCAATGTCATTATTTGTAAAATGTATGGGCATTATGCAAATGAATGTAGAAAGAAACAATGACATGAATAATAAGCAAAATTCAAATTTTGCAAAATAAGATAAGAACCAGAGTAATGTGATTTTAACCTGTAATGTAGCACAAGAAAAACAAGAAGATGTATGGTTCTTAGACTCAGGTTGTAGTAACCACATGATTGGAAACACTGCAATGTTTCCTAATCTAGATGAAAATTTGAAATAACAGGGACTGATAGTACAGTCTCTATCAAGGGAAAAGGAAGAGTATCAATACTCACAATGAAGGGAGAAAATAAATTTGTGCCAGATGTATATTATGTACTTGGTCTGAAATGCAACCTTCTAAGCATTGGACAACTTGTGAACAAGGGCTACAATGTATTTTTTAAGAATAATGTGTGTACAATCATGGACATACCTCCAAGTAAGAGGGTCATTGAAAAAGTGCATATGAAAAAGAATAGGATGTTTCCTTGCAATCTCAGAACAAAATTTAAGGAAGGAGGTGTGGTAGCAGCAGTCACACAAGAGGTCTTTCATGAAGAAGTGAAAGACGAAAACTGGTTATGGAATTTGAGATTTGGACATCTCAATTTTGGAGGTTTGAACCTCTTGCATAGAAAAGGGATGGTAAAAGGATTACCACTCATAGAGAAACCATATAGCCTATGTGAAGGCTACATCTTGGGCAAACAACACAGAGAAGCATTCCCAACAGGGAAGCGTAGAAGGGCAAAAGCACCTTTGGATATTGTCCACTCAGATTTGTGTGGACCAATGAAAATGCCATCTTTAGCTGGAAGTCACTATGTCTTGACATTTATAGATGATTATACAAGAAAGACATGGGTTTACTTCTTGAAACAAAAGAGTAAAGTGTTTGAACAGTTCTACCACTTCAAAGCTCTTGTTGAGAAGTAGAGTGGGAACTACATAAAAGTGTTAATAACTGACAGAGGTGGAGAATATATCTCTAAATATTTCCTACGTTTCTGTAGGGAAAATGTCATACACAAGCTGTTTACCACAAGCCTGGTACACACCACAAAAAAACGGTGTTGCATAAAGGAAGAACATGACCATCATGGACATGGTCAGAAGTATGTTGAAGGAAAAACATTTACCAAATGAGTATTGGGCTGAAGTTGTGAATTTTGCAGCTTACATTTTGAATAGATTCCCAACCAAAGCTGTTATGAACAAAGTTCTAGAAGAAACACGGAGTGGAACAAAGCATTTTGTCACTCACATGAGAGTATTTGGATGTGTGGCATATGCACATGTCCCAGATCAATTAAGGAAGAAGTTGGAAAACAAGGGGGAGAAGTATATCTTTGTTGGATACAGTGATGAGTCCAAGGCATACAAACTCTATAATCCATCCACCAAGAAAGTTATAATCAGCAGATATGTGCAGTTTATTGAAGAAGAAGCTTGGGATGGAAGCTTAGAGAAAACAATGAATGTGAAGACGTGTGTCTCATGAAGAGCAAGAGGAATTGATTGCTGAAAATAATTCCTCCACGATGGTTCCTCCTCCACCCACACAAGCACAGTAGAGCACACCACAAACAAGAAATAGAATAGCCTTGAGAAATCAAGGAAGTGCTTCTCTAAGCACATAACAAGGATCAGAATCTCCCTCGAGTTCAAGTGGAACTCCAAGCACTCCAAGAAGACCAAGATTCAGAAATTTGAGTGAAATTTATGAGCAACAAGCTGATACTTATAATGGTCTGAATTCTTTATTTTCTTTTTTTTTCCATGTTGATGACCCAATTAATTTTGAAGATGCAATAAAAGAAGAAAAATGGATTGAAGCAATGAATGAAGAGATTGGTGCAATTGAAAAGAATGACACATGGGAGTTAGTGGACCTCCCACAAGGTAGAGAAGTCATTGGAGTAAAATGGGTCTATAAGACCAAGAGAAATGCTGAAGGCAAAATAGAAAGGCATAAAGCAAGACTTGTTGTCAAAGGCTACAAGCAGCAACAAGGAAGAGATTATGAAGAAACCTTTGCACCTGTTACAAGGATGGAAACAGTGTGGACAATGTTGTCCATAACAACACAACAAAAGTGGAAAGTCTACCAAATGGATGTGAAGTCAACATTCTTGAATGTAGTGTTGAAAGAGGAGGTATATGTTGAAAAACCTCCAGGCTATGAGATTGAAAGCCAAGAGCACAAAGTGTGTAAGTTGAAGGAAGCTCTTTATGGGCTGAAGCAAGCACCAAGAGCATGGTACAATAGGATATATGCTTACCTGACAGAAAATGGGTTCGAAAAATGTGATGGTCAACCTAAAATCTACATCAAAGAAAATGATGGTAATATCCTTATTGTTTTTTTATATGTAGATGATTTAATTTTCACAGGAAATGAAGTTTATCTCATTACTGATTTTAAAGAAGTAATGAAGAGTGAATTTGAAATGAGTGATTTGGGTTTATTGAGATACTTCTTGGGCATAGAAGTAAAGAAAAATGAAAAGGGAATTTTTACTTCCCAAGAAAAGTATGTTGAAGAAGTGTTGAAGAGGTTTAACATGCATCACAATAAAGCAACAGTAACTTCAAATGTCATGGGGTTAAATTTAAGCAAAGAAGATTGCAACAATAATGTTGATTCGACATTATATAAGAGCATAGTTGGCAGCCTCATGTATTTGACTGAAACTAGGCCTGATATTATGTATGTTGTAAGTTTAATTTCCAGATTCATGGAGACACCAGTGGAGACACATTGGCAAGCAACAAAAAGAATTATGAGGTATGTGAATGGAATGAAGGAGTATGGTGTTCTATCCTCCTCAACTGATAACTTTAAGTTTGTTAGTTACACTGACAGTGATTGGGCTGGAAGTGTAGATGATAGGAAGAACACATTTGGGTATGTGTTTCATTTGGGATCGGGAGCCATTTCATGGGATTCCAAGAAGAAACCAATAGTTTCTTTTCAAAAACAGAAGTAGAATATGTGGCAGCAACAACAACAGGATGCCAAGCAGTATGGATGAGAAGGATGTTGAGAGATTTATGTCATGAGCAAGACAAAGGAACCACAATTTATTGTGATAATAGCTTAGCAATAGCATTATCAAAGAATTTTGTTTTACATAAGAGAACAAAGCATATTGATGGAAAATATCATTTTATAAGAGAATTGGTTAACAATGGTGAGATTTTTTTGTAGCACTGCAGGACAGAGGAATAGTTCGCTGATATCCTCACAAAGCCATTAGCATAGAAGAGTTTTGAGTATCTCAGAAAATGTCTGGGAATGACTTATGGCGGTAGTTTTGATTAAGGGGGAGTGTTTGAATTTTACTCCCAACCACCACCATGAATAAGCAGTGATGCAACCCACACTTGATCAATTTTTTATTTCAGGAAGGACAACAACAAATCCAAGGAGTCGGGGGCATTTTCACGCAACAGAACAAACATAGTACAAAGCCTTTAACTCTGTGTCTATTCCCAACCACCGCATTGACTTAAATTTTTACCCGCAAGCGCATTTCACAACATTTAGCATTTACCCATAAGCCTTTTCTGTTGTTAAGTTATTTCCCCGTCGATGCGATATCGTCGGGACTTACCGTACATCCAACCACATTGCAAACTCCCATTTCCTTTGTATTTTCTCCTTCACACTTACCAACAGTTAGCTGCTTGTAGAGCGCACTTCACATTTTTTACCACTTACCTTTCCACAGTTGCAAGTTAGTTATTTGACATGCGATGTGATTGTGCTATCGCACATCGCTTTTGTAACCGTTTATGTTTTCCCATAAAGTGCCATAACATATGTTGTTTGTTTTGCGACGCGATCGCGCCATCACACATCGTGCCCACAACCTTTGATGTTTATCTATGTTTGTGCTAGATAAAAGTTAAGCTCACCGATATGCGATCTGCGATGGGAGCTAGATGTGATGAGGACTGAAGTCGAATCAGATAACATTTGAGTTATGCCAGTTTATGTGTTTGAACACGTCTTCACGTGTTTTAGTGTATAAGCAGAAATCTGACATGCGTGTCGATTTAATGAAGATATGGGTCTTTTGACAGCCTAATGACAATTGGTTGTTGAACGTTCGTTTGGCAATTGAATTAGCATTGATAACATTAGGTTTCAAGGCTTCGACTGTTTTGATATAAGCATAATATAATTTCATTTTCATTTGTGCCACATTAACAGGTCGCCATACTATATTTTATGTGCAACCCATATCCATATTCGACAAATTTCTCTAATATGGGGATCTGTCCTCATTCATAACTAATTGCGAAATGTAGGGATTTGCTGCTATTTTATGAACGAGATTCGACGCTTGGTTTCTATTAATTGTGGCATAAAATTCCTCATGAATTATCCTATGGCTATTATATAATGCATTGAAACATTGGCTAAGCTTCACACTAATTATCCTGAATTGGTTTTTTCTCGATTGAAGAAACTGGGTCTGGAGCAGTTCTCATGGTATATAGTCCTGCACATAATTAAATAGGGTAACTTATAGGACCAAACCTCCACACGTAGAAGTTGGACTTAGCCTACTGATTTTCCTGAATTAGCCTTACTTGGGCATTATGGGATCCATAAAATCTAGATTTATTGTTTTGGTAATTGTTGGATTGGTGGGAACAATAGAGTCATCCAATCACATGGCTTCTCATGTAAACATCACTGTGTTGAAGAATATTGCGGTAGCCAAAGGAGCTGGTAAGTGAATTAATGTAAGTAAAAATTATTTTTGGAACAACAGAGATTAATAATTTCTCTAATTGATGATTGCAGTTTGTTTGGATGGAAGCCCACCAGTTTACCATTTACAACGGGGATTGTTGGAAATATTAATTCCAACTACAACTGTAAGAAGGAGGATAAAAAAATAAGTTTGATGGAAATTTGGAAAGACATCAACAATAGAAATTCTTTGTTTTCGTCTACACTCCATCTCCCATTTAACCCTGCAAAGTTCAATTTTTTGGTTCAAAAGGCCGTACCCTGTGTTTGCTATGTTTGCATTCAAGTTTGTGGTCTGTACCACGTTACCTCCCGCCTTAAACCATTTCCATCAACCGTATTATTTGCCGCCATTTGTATTTTTATTTAAATGGGCCACATCGAGTCTTTATGGAGCCCATAGTCCACATTGACAAGACCGCGAGCCAATCAATGCCCTATCGCATAAAAATGATTTGACATGGATCAGCCCCAAACAGACCCAATAGAAAATTAAAATGTGAATTATGTTTTATAGTGCGTCTAGAAGCTGATGTCACACCAGCCAGAAATGGATGCGATAAGCATTCATCAAATCCAACCTATTTTTGTTTGAAGTCTACCGGGGTCCACCATCAGCCAATAGTGCAATGTCGCACATGTTAATGTCCACCCATATCAACGGGCGCGATTATCGTTGATATTAGATCAACGATAACCCACGGGCACAAGTAGTCCATTGTTTAAGCCGAGGGGTGCCTCCGCAGTTGACTTCGGCCATTGCGCTTTGACTGAAGATCGACGGTGGATCTTCATTGTGGGAGCACAAAGTCATTTTTTAAATCAGAGCATGATGTGCCTCCACAGTAACACACTGTGAAGAGCCAACACAGCCTGTATGTCGCTTAATGGATGCATGGGTCAGTCTCACGACCCAAGTATAGGTTGTTGAACAACCTCATTGATTTAGATTAGGTTTTACTGGTCACGACAAATTTTCATATAAGTAATGTAATTTTTTGTTTTTTATGTAAGATTGGTAGACTATTAGACAGTTAGGCTGTTAGACTGTGTGTATTGTTTTTGTAATGCCCAAATTCATAAAGAGAGACAGAGATCAAGAATCATAACGTTGTGTTTGTAGCAGCTAATCCTTTTGAAAATCCAGAACTTCATTCTGAAGACAAAATCTTCATTTTGTAATAGATTTCAAAGTTTAATGAAATAGTTGTTTTAAGTGCATCTCTATCCATTGAATCTCTATGTTTGAGTTGAGGAATTTTATTTCCTCCGTGTGTTTGGAATCATTCAGAAATTTCGACATGGTATCGGAGCTAGTCCAGGCTCTTTAAAGTTGTCAAAGAAGATGAATGAAGGAGTTTGTTGCAGCTTTTGACTAGCAGTGTGAAGGCTCAGCAAAAGCAAGGTATTTTACAAAAATAGAGTTTTGTTTTGTTGTAAAAGAGTGCAGTCCAAAGAAGTCTTTAAAAGACAGAGTTTGTCTCTTAAGCAGAGAGACAGTTTGTTTTAAAAACACAGTCAAGTTTTAAAAGCATAGTTCAGTAAGCTAGCCATGGTAGGAGCCAACACAAACACAAGTATAGGAAATACTCAACTCCCACAGTTCAATGGGAGGAACTATGAATATTGGGAAATCACAATGAGATCCCTGTTTGCCTCTCAAGATTTATGGGAGCTTGTTGAAGATGGTTTTGAAGAACCAATAGATGAAAATGCATTTAATTCCTTAACACAAGCATAGAAGGATTTGTTGAAGAGTAATAGGAAGAAGGACTCAAAAGCCCTCTTCTATCTTTATCAAGCAGTGCATGAAAGTGTATTTCCAAGGATTGCAGTAGCTAAGAGGTCCAAGGATGCATGGGATACCCTCCAGACAACCTACCAAGGAATGGAGAAGGTAAAGACAACAAAGCTTCAATTGATGAGAAAGGATTTTGAAGTCATTTGCATGAAAGAGTTTGATACAATAGACTCATTCTTTACTCTACTAATTGGGTTGGTCACCCAAATGAGATCTCATGGAGAGATAATAGAAGAAAGAAGAATAGTGGAGAAAGTATTGAGGAGCTTACCCTCAAGGTTTGATGTGATAGTCACAACCATTGAAGAGAAAAAAAATCTCTCAAAGTTTACAGTTGATGAGCTATATGCATCATTGATGACACATGAACAAATATTGGGTAGAACAACAAACTCATCTTTGGAGCATGCCTTCAAGACCTAAATTTCCTTTGGAAGAAGAAGAGGTCAAGGCATAGGAAACTACATCACCCATCATCTCTACCGCCCCCAACCTCCCTAATACTAGAAATAGCTTTGAAGTTATTGCCTCTCACGACCCTTCAGGGGCTCACCAGGCTCAACCCTCTGCCTCTAGCCCCTTACCGGACTCTCCTGCCTCGGCTCTCAAAACCCATCTTGCTAATGTATCTACTAAATTCACTCAGGCCTCCACTTCGACTGACGTCCAAATCAAACCCTCCATTCCTGTCACTTCGCTCATGGACATGGATTTCTCCCAAGCTTCTGTCCCCCCTCTTGGTCCAGAAGACGTAGATCAGAATGCCCCCACCCTCATGTATGATGAACCTGAAAGCGTTGACATAGGGGAGCTCGACATCCTGGCTCTGGAGGAAGCTTGCCATCAGAAAGAATACAACAACATTAAACCTCATCAGATAGACAATTTGGAAGTGGTCCTCTCTCGCGCACAACAAAGGAATTCACTGGGCATTCAAGCGGGGGGCCCATGGGATGGAAGAAAAATTATGAAAGAAACAAAAAAGAGAGGAATGAAGACATATTTGTAGAGAACTATTATTATAGGTGAAATACTTGTGGAATCAGGAAGATTTCCCAAGTTGACAAAGTTGTACAACGCTCTTCCGCATAGTTCTTCATGAAGCTTATCTTTTGGAATGTGAGAGGGCTCAATAGCCCCTCAAAACACAGAATGATTAAAAATATGATTCAGCAACACAAACCTTCGATTGTTTATCTTCAAGAGACGAAATGTAATAGCAAAACGCTTGAACACATTGTAGCCAAAGTTTGGGCAAATTGCCGCTCAGTAACAGTGGACGCTTCAGGCGCCTCAAGAGGGCTGGCAATCATTTGGGATCCTCAAGTCTTCTCTCTATATGATTTCCATGCTTCCCACTATTTCATTCAATAAGCCTTCCATCTGATAGGTACCAACATACATGGTCATCTAACCAATGTATATTTCCCGCAAGAAATCCAAAAGAAATTAGATCTACTCAGTACTTTAACAGATTTGAATTCCCTGAGGCGGTTCCCACTTTGGTTTTGTGGGGGGGATTTCAACATGACTACCGTGCTGGAGGAAAAATCAGGTGGAAGGCATAGGCTAGATGGGGATTGCTTAGGTTTCAAAGACTTCATTTCAAATAATCAGCTCGTGGATCTTCAAACCTCCAATGGTACGTTCACATGGACCAAAAAGTGCAGAGGGATGTAGCACATTGCTTCTCGACTAGATCGATTTCTTATGTCAGACAATGCTATTCATCTAGGGGGGGACTTCCATTCTTCCATTCTTCCCCTTGCTGGCTCGGATCATTGGCCCATCCTACTTCAATGGACCAGTCTGGGCTCGCACTGCAATAGGCCTTTTCGATTCGAATCATTCTGGTTCTCCCACGCTGGTTTTAAATAAATTGTCATCAAATCTTGGCATTCCTTTGTTCCATCGGGGGGCTCAAAAATGTTTCAATTCCAACATAAGCTTAGGAATCTCAAGCACATGCTCAAACACTGGAATAAATCTCAGTTTGGCAACATCTTCGACAACCAGAAGGAGCTAGAGCTTCAAATGAGCCTTCTACAACAGAAAATCATCACTGAGGGCAGAATAGAGGGCTATGACAGTAAAGAAGCCAATCTCCTCACAAAAATTGACAAGATTAGGCAACAGGAAGGGACTTTCTGGCGACAGAAATCTAGAGTCAGATGGCTTCAAGAAGGGGAGAAAAACACAAAGTTTTTCCACAGATCCACTATTCAAAGAAGGATGCATAATAACATTGCTTTTATTAACAAAAATCAGGGAATTCGTTTAGAGGCGCATGAGGACATTGAAAAAGAGCTCAGAGGGTATTTCAAAAATATTTTGTAGGAACCGGAAGGTAATCGAGATCAAGCTATTTGTTCTGTCACTCAACATATACCTAAAATCATAATAGAGGATCAAAATGCGACGCTACTCCAGCCTGTCACCCTTAATGAGGTTGAGCAAGCCATTGCTCAACTCAAGGATGGGAAAGCACCAGGGCCGGATGGATTCACGGCCAACTTCTTCCACGCATTCTGGGAGCTTATTAAGTTGGAAGTTTGGGCTTTAGTGGAAGAATCCCGTTCCATGCACTGGATCCTTCCTTCACTAAACTCAACCTTCTTGCTCTCATCCCCAAGGAGGAGAATTCAAGCACCTCGGACAAATATAGGCCCATAGCGCTCTGCAATTTCATATACAAGTTGATCTCCAAATTCATTGCGAATAGGCTTAAGCCACTCCTTCTTATCCTTATCTCGCCAGAGAAAACAGGATATGTGGAAGGTCATCAAATCTTGGATGGCATAATCCTATCGCATGAGGTAATACATTCACTCAAAATCCTCAAGAAACCAGGTATGCTTCTCAAACTAGACTTATCTAAAGATTTTGACAAACTAAGTTGGAATTATATCAAACAAATTCTCCTGGCTTTTGGTTTTAATGCTCCTTGGACACGGTGGGTAATGAGCCTTCTGTCTTCACCCAGATACTCAATCCTTGTTAATGGCTCTCCCTCATTACCGTTTCGGTCTTCTAGGGGCATCCGTCAAGGGGACCCCTTATCCCCCTTTCTTTTCGTGCTCATGGATGAAGGCCTTAGTCGACTTATTCATCATGCAGCCTCCTCTGGTTCAATTAAAGGGATCTCTCTACATGACAACTCCCCTATTACTCACCAAAAATTCGTTGATGATAACTTGCTCTTTGGCCATCCATCTGTTCAAGAAGCCCGGGCCTTCAAATCTCTGCTTAACACCTTCTCGGAGGCTTCTGGAACCACCATCAACTCTAATAAATCCCACATTTTCTTTTTCAACACCCCTTCCATTTCTCAACACAATATTGCCAGAATTTTGGGCTTCACGATTGATGTTCTTCCTTCCAAGTATCTTGGGGCTCCCCTAGTCGACTCGACAATTAAGCATGCCTCTTGGAGAGCCCTTCTGGATAAGCTGGAAGCCAAGATCTCCTCATGGACATACCGCTCTCTTAATATGGCCAGAAAAATCATCTTAATCAAATCGGTTCTCCAAGCAATGCCGCTTTATCTCTTCTCCATCATGGCTGCTCCAAAATGGGTGCTGAAGAAAATTCGCAACTTACAGAGGAATTTTATTTGGGGTTCTTCGGGCCTCAATAGACAATGGGCCCTTGTCAAATGGATACAAGTTTGTACTCCAAAAAATGCAGGGGGTTGGGTTTGCGAGACCCGCTTCACAGTAACCAAACCATGGGTGCTCGTATTTGGTGGAGCTAGATCTCTAAACCAAACATCCCTTGGGCTCGTCTTTGGCAGGTCAAGTACACTCCAGTCAGACCCCAGGAGGATCTCATTCGCATCAGCTCGGATGCCCCTGGTTTGATGGTCTGGAATGAAACAAAAAAACATGGTGCCTTCATCCAAGCTCACAGTTTTTGGCAAATCCATTCAGGAGACAAGGCTATATTTTGGGAAGATTCTTGGCAACAAATGCCAAAACTCTCCTTGCTATTCCATAAACCTATGTGGCAAAAATTTCTTCGGAACGCCATCCCCAATCAAGTCAATAAGTTCTGGCAACCCCATTCCTCCCATGGTCTTCAGGTTTGGAAACCAGCTCTCACCTGGCAAGAGGACTGGCAGGGGGAGACTTATGGTGACATTGAACAGGAGCTAAGCTTAAGAATAATCAAAGTCTCGGCCCATGCAGATAGGCTAAGGTGGGGATACACTCCACAAGGAAACTTTTCTACCCAAGAAGCCTATAGGTTACTCTATTGCCCTCAACAGAATCAGCAGGATCGCATATGGGCTCAAGTCTGGCTCCCTAAAACCTGGGCTAAAATCTCCACTTTCCTCTGGCTCCTCAGCAAGGGAAAAATACTCACGTGGGACAATCTTTTGAAAAGAGGATTTATTGGCCCTTCAAGGTGCCCCAACTGTAATTCTCAGGCAGAATCCATTCAACACCTCCTTGATTCTTGTTCTTTAGTTACTCATCTCTGGGACCAATTCACCTTCTGCTTCAGAAGAACTGGGAGACAGGTTGGTGATATCAATAATACCATCAGATGGTGGCCTTTGCAACCTTTCCAAAGTCAATTTCTCAATACCCTCTAGAACTTGTTCCCGGGTTTCATTTATTGGGCCACTTGGAAGGAGCGTAATCACAGGACATTCAAGGATACAACCATGCCGATTGATATCATTTGGTTCAATCTCAAGCGCAATCTTCAAGAAACTTTAGCTCTTGTTCACTGGCAAGATTCAGATATGCCTTCTACACCAGCTGAATGCCTCATTTTGAAAAGATGGAACCTCGATCTCAATCACCTTGAAAGGAAATCTCAGAACTCCTTGAAGCACTCGGAGTCGCCTATATTCTGGTCTCCACCTATGCCTCAGGCTTACAAAATGAATTTTGACGGTGCGGCAAAAGGAAATTCGGGACTTGCTGGCTATAGAGGCATTTTGAGGAATCATGTAGGAACTATAACACACATCTTCTCCGGCTCTCTTGGTCGCGACTCTAGCGATTCAGTTGAACTCGAAGGCCTTTGGCAGGGGTTATGCATTGCGGAGAAAGAGAACTTCTTCCCTTTGGAAGTTGAAGGGACCTCTCAGATCCTTATTGAGGCCGCAATTTGACTCCATTCTGGGTCTTCAGCTTCCAAAGTGGCCTCAAGTTGGAGGTTGCAGAGCAGATTGGAACTTATTGAAATTTGGCTCAAGATGCCTAAAGCTATCTCCTTTAAGCATATCAGACGCACAACCAACAAAGTTGCTGATCGATTGGCTAATCAAGGCGCTACTCAGATTACTCCTTTCTACGAAGGCTCTCTTCACAGCTCCGATGATGAACAACTCATTCAGGACTGCACTTCCTTGGTGCAACAGGATCTCCAAGCCCTAGATGTGGGTGTTCAGAATGTATGAAAGGTGGCAGAGGATTTGGGTTGGTGCGTGGGATTCTACCACCGCCACCCTTCCTCTCGTCCTCGAGACCATTAATTGCATTAACGTCAAGCCGCCCAAGGCATTAACGCAGCACAGTTGCCCATGTTTGCGTCTGCTCCACAGGGATATGGCTTCTTCCAGAAGTTTCAAGCCGACGTTGTTGCCTCCTCGCTCTTGCTGCTCCTCGGTGGTCTCAGAGCCTAGCTCCAGGACCATTACTGGACACAGATGCTCACTTTCTTGTTGTTTAGACCTCATTCCGGGTCTACACGTCTCGCAGAGCTCCCATTGCTCTCAGCGTATCAGTTTTCACTCAGTTTCTCTGCCAGAAACGTTCGACACTTCTCAGCCCTCTGTGCTCAGCTGTGGTCTGCCAGTCCAGTCCTAGCCTTCCGCTTCCTGCTCTGTCTCGCTTGATTCCCATGCCTCGGTTGCGCCAAAGGATGAGGTGTCGACACAGCTCGAGCCGTGGAGGTCCTCCCCGCCACCCTCCCTCCACCTCTCTGAGCTCCTCATCTCCTCCTTCCGATTCCCCGCGGGGTCGTTACCTTGAGACTCGTAGTGGACGTGGCTCTCAAGCTGGGCATGGGATTTCCTAGCCTGCAAGAGGCATCTCCAGTCTCATCTTGGGTCAGCAGCATAAGACACAGTTTTGTTTCCCCTGTTTACTCAATATGCCTACTGTTACAGCCATGATAACTATAAATTTTAAAGAGGAGCCTCCTGAATTGACTGCTGAGCTCACGGGTTCTCAACTGGCACAATTGGTGGCTGATAGGCCCTGCTCTCCCTCCAGAGGAGGTCAGAAATGGAAAGAGGTCGAGTGCAGCTCCTCGTAGGACCTCAAAATTGCTTCTAGTTCGGGCGACATCAAGCGAGGCTGTTTTGCTGCTCCTGTTGACAAGCCGGGTGAGGACGATACCAAGCATGGCGGTACCAGTGCTAAAGCTGATTTGTAGGTCGAGGATGACCCTTACGCCTTCGCCTGTCGTGTGGTCGAGTCTCCCCCCTCCTCTCAAGGTAATTAATGGCCAATCTCCATATTAGCATGTTTTTGGATGATCGTCGAACCAGGTTCAGCTCTGGTTTTTGCTCGCTGTCTCAGTTTAGTTTTCATCAGATCTACAGCTTGTCTAAATGTCGGTTTCCCCTTCGAGGGCGGTAGGGTTTTTTGTCTGGGAACAAATATGTCCATAAAACCTGTTCTAGTCATTGTGGGTTGATAAACTGCTGGAGTTTCACAGCTGGTTTCCCCTATGAGGGTGGCACTCTTTTGCTGAATTGCGTGACTGAGCTTCATGGATGTCTCTGTGTTTTAGTATTGTGGGATGATAATTTGTTAGAGTGTCATGGATGTAATAGAATGCCCATTTCTCGGGCCAGAACTTCTGAGGCCCTGGTCTCCATGTAATGTAATTTTTGTATACTAATAGATTAAGCTTATTCAGAAAAAAATAAAATAAAAAAATAAAAAAATAAAAAAATTTATAAATCCTTGGATTTAATGTTATAAATCTAAAATGTTAACAAACCCAAAGGTTTATTAAACCCTAACATTATAAACCCAAGGGAATAATATTAAACCCTAGGGTTAGTATTATAAACCGTGGGATTTGAATATTATAAACCCATGGGATTAATATTATAAATCCTTGATATTAATATTTTAAACCCAAAATATTAATTAACCCAAGGGTTTATTGATATTAGAAACTTAAGGGATTAATAAACCATCACGATTATTAATATTATAAATCTAAGAAATTGATATTATAAACCAAATGGATTAATAAACATAATGGATTATCATTATTATAAACTCAAATAATTAATAAATAGAAGGGGTTAATATTAGAAACCAAACAGATGAAAAAAACCGAAGAGATATGTGGGATACATATTATAAATGCTTGAGATTAATATTATAAACTCAAAATATTAATACACCCAAGAGTTTATTAAACCCTAACATTATAAACCCAATGGAATATTATTAACCCTCGTATTAGTATTATAATCCGAAGTATTAAAAACCCTAGGACTAATATTATAAACCCAAGGGATTTACATTATAAATCCTTTGGATTAATAGTATAAACCCAAAATATTAATAAACCACAGGGTTTATTAAACCCTAACATTACAAACCCAATGGAATAATATTAAACCTTAGGGTTAGTATTATAAAGAATAGCCATAATTAAATATGGTTAAGTAATGTTGTGTATTCGACAATGAGTAACAATGATTAACTATGTTGGAAAGGTTTGACCATATATGACCATGGTTGAGTTTTTTTTACCATGTTTTATTAGAATGATTACAATGGTTGACTAAGGATGGCCATAGCTTACTATGGTTGAGCAAGGTTGACAATAGACTACTATGGTTGACCATGTTTGACCATAGGCTACTATGGTTGAATACGGCTAACTATGGTTGTGTATTTTTGAGTGTGAGTGACAATGATTAACTATGATGGCAATGTTTGACCATGTAAGGACATGGTTGAGTTTGTTTCACCATGTTTGATTAGAATGTTTACAATGCAAATCTTAATATTATTATTTATCACTAATAATCTTAATATTATTTATATTAATAGTGTAAATTTTAGTATCAATAAAGTTATTTATCACTAATGATTTTAATACTATTTATATTAATAGTGCTAATTTTGGTATGAATAGTAATGTCATTCATAATATTAATCATCATATTTTTAGAGAATATAATTAAAAAAAATATTAATAAAAAACATATTTAGTTGGTAGTTAGATATTGTATTAATGATGTTTTTAATAATATTGTTATTATTATTAATAACGTTACTAATAATATTGTTTTTAATAATAATTAAAATGTCATTTTAATTATTAATATAATTTTTAGTATAAATCATAATCATCATTATTTAAATACTAATTATTAATATTATTTTTAGTGTATATTAAAATGTTAATGTTATTAATGTAATTTTTATTATTGTAGGGTTTTTATTGAGTTTATGACATTAGGGTTCTAAATTAGAAAACTTAATATTATAAAAATATGAAAATTAAAATTTAGAAAAACTTATAATGTATAAATATATAAAATCATAAAATAACAGAAATAAAAAAAATAAAACATAGTTGGTCAATATATACTTTTACCCTATTACACTAAGTATATTAATAATATTAATAAATAATTGATCACTATTAATACATTATCAATATTAATAATATTAATCAATAATTAATCAATATTAATAAAAATAATACTATTAATTAATATTAATAATATTAATAATATTAACATCAATATTAATTAATATTAATATTCATTAATTATTTATTAATATTAATCATTTAAAAATAATAATATTAATATTACTAGTACTATTTATTATAAAATTAAAGAAATTATAAAACTAATTTATGGTTTAAAAACTAATATTATTATAAAGATTAATATTATTTACCTCTTAATAAAATATTATATTATTATAAAGAAAAGATTTTTTTTACTACATTAATCAAAACTTAATAATAATAATAATAGACTAAATCGAATATAATAACTAAATACCTAAATACAAATTAAATGATAAAATTTATCTTATTATATTAAAACATAATAGCGAAAAAGACAAACTACATACCAAAATATTAAAAAAATACTATTATAGTTATATTAAAATGTAAATGGAGAGGTCTGCAAGAATTCAAAGGTCAACCTCTAGACCATGTTTTACTAGACATGCCAATATTTAAATTTTCAATGTATTTTTAATTTCACTCTTTAATATAAAATGTTTAATATAAATAAAACCTCCCACAATTGTTTTAACTTGTAACACATACCTTAATTAAGAGGAACACAACCAGATTTCAATATATTTTTAATTTCAATGCTTAATATAAATCAAACCTCCCTAAAAGTTAAATTTAAATCAATTACCATAAAAGTAGCGCATACTTTAGGTTATGGGACAAGTTTTAGTTAATGACGGCCAAGTGTGAATGTAATTTTATTTTTAATTTGATATTTATCTTTATTTTTCTCTAATATTCATACGTGGTGATACATAAAAAGCACATTAAAATTTTAATATGATTTGGTAAAAAATTATTATAATCAATGTTTAAACATATGATTTAAATATGCAAGGAGGTTATGATTTTGATTTTCATTTATTGATATTATGGCGATGACGAGAATATACTGGCATCTTTCAATTTAAATGGTAAGATCAAAAAAATTAATTAGCAAAATCATTAAAGTGGCGAATTCCAACAGGGGACGCTCGTAATTAATATAAATTATCTAAACTGAGATTAATTAATCATCCCTAAGGGTTAAAAAGGGTCCAAATGTCTCTTATCCATAAAATTGACGATAATGATAACTCTATGCCCTATGTCAAAATGACAAGTGAAAGTGGATTTACCATACTTCACCTTCTTAGTAGTCTTTTATGAAGTACAACATGTCATAGTGATAAGTTTTTATTCCATTAAATAATTTTAGCTCTAGAGCAGAGTGAGAGTTTTAGGAGGAGTACCAAAGGAATTCAACATTGCGAATGTGATAGAAGAAAATAATTTCATGGAAGGGCGAAGTCTTCCCAACTTGGTCATAAAAACCAAGTGCATCATTCATGCCAAAAAAAAAAAAAACATGCAGATTTTGTCATATAGAGGTTTTGAGTTCTTTGGCGAAAATGTATATCCATTATGAAAAAACACATCTTACATACAATTAATAACAAATAATTCTCCATCAATTACCTAATATGGATATTTTGATTTGAGGTCACATAATTCTCCACCCCTTATTGTAGGGGATCAGTTGGAGCCGAGAAAGTTCCTACTACCTCTTCTTTCTTATATGCTATTCTTTCCTATACCGCAAATTTACCGCGTTTCCTTTACAATATGTGATGCAATTGCTAGTTATAGTTATATGATGTTGTTTTATTGAAAATAAGGTCAAAATAATATATAAAATATAATAAGAAATCATAAAAGGATAAAGTTTGCTTTATCCAAGAGTTTATATATATGAGATAAATATTTTGTGAGATAGATGTGGTAAATATTAATGGTTCCTAAAGAAGTTTTTTTTCTCTCAGTTTTATATTAATATGAAAAAATATTATTTTTAATATAATATATATTTTAATCTTATATCAATTTATTTATAATATAAAAGAGAAAATTTTGAGGCCATGAATAGAGAAAAATTGGACCTTGAACTTTCGGGCACATAGCACTCAATTTTCCTATTACCAATTTTTTTTTTAACTTTAATTTAGATTTCATTAAAATTAAAATTCTACAATTAATTTTAGTTTTTTAATATTAATATTTCAAAACTTCTCCGTCATTGAAAAACCTGAAACCAATTTTATTTATTTTATATCTTATGTGGCTGATTGTTCACGGGCTACAATATTGCTTTGCTGCACTGTGATCACGCTTAACTCATTGTTATTGCCATAGTCTGCATGTCGTTCGACTTGACGTGTATTTTCTATTTATTTTTTCAAATTTGTTTGAAGGATGACGGTTTTTATTTTTAAAACTCAACATCCCATCCCCGTTTTATGTGTTTGTGTCGCTTTTCTGGCTTTGGAAGCAACCGCAAGAACCACGCCTCACAGAAAGCGTACATTTGAGTTGTTTCATCAAGTAATTTTGATGTCATTCATAAATTTATAAATTAATTTTGATTTGTGCAACCCGTAGATCCATATTCGACAAATTTCTCCAATACACGGGGATCTGTCCTCATTCATAACTAATTGCGAAATCTAGGTATCAAAGAAAGAGGTGCAGGAAGTGCTAAAATCTTTTGCCAGGGATAGGGGTCCTGGGCCGGATGGATGGCCGGCTGAATTCTTCACTAGCTTTTTTGATCTAATGGGAGATGAATTACTTGAGATGATTGAGATGATCAGGACAAAGGGCCATATCCCTGGCGACATAAGCTCCACTTTCATTGCTCTCATTCCGAAATCTTCGGAGCCTGTAACCTTCTCGGACTATCGCCCCATTGCTCTCTGCAATGTTTTGTACAAGATTTCTTCTAAGGTGATTGCAAACAGGCTAAAGAGTACTTTCTCCAGGTGGATTTCGGAAGAACAGTATGGCTTCCTTAATGGCAGATCAATACATGATGCTGTGGCCATAGCACAGGAAGCCATGCACACTATGCATGATCAGAAGTAGGCCGGTATCATTTACAAGGTCGATCTCTACAAAGCTTATGACTCGGTAGACTGGTCTTTCATTAGACTTGCTCTCTACAAAATAGGCCTGCACTTACCCGCCATTCGATGGATCATGGCGTGTATTTTTTCGGTGCATTACAGTGTCATCATCAATGGGATTCCTTCTGCTTTTTTCAACGCTGGGCGTGGACTGAGACAGGGATGCGCACTGTCTCCGCTCATTTTCCTCCTTGTCATGGATGGCTTCGGCCGTCTGATTAAGAATGCTGCCCAAGGGGACCTCTTCACAGGCATGCTGGTTTCTCCACAGGTCAGGATTACTCACTCTCTTTTTGTTGATGATTTACTGGTATTTGGCTGTATCTCTCGCAAACACTGGGCTTACCTCCACATGATGCTGGATAGATTTGGGTCAGCTACGGGGTTAACTTCCAATAAACATAAATCCATGTTGCTGTTTGACCACGGTGAGGAAGGTGAAGTCCACCATATTGCTGAGATCCTTGGGGTGCGTGCTGTCAACATATCTGAAGGTATCACATACCTGGGTTTCCGTTTAAAGCCATGTTCATATGTCAACAAAGATTGGGAATGGATGGTCGATAAATATAGGGATAAAATATCGAAATGGACAAACAGATGGCTCACACTGGGAGGTAGGTACATCCTCATACAAGCTGTTCTGTCTCAACTCACGGTATATTGGGGCCACCTGTATCTATTTCCTGCACACATTTGCGGGAAGATTAACGCGGTTGTGTCTCACTTTTTATGGTCTGGCGTGGGAGCACAAAAAAAAATCATCTTTGTAAATTGTCGGAGGTAACTAGTCCTAAGGTGATGGGTGGATGGGGCCTGCTGGACCTGCGGACCTTTATGTTTGCCCTCTTATCTAAGTCTTTGTGGAGGGCTGTGTCGGGATGCGGCATCTGATCTAACATCATGATGGACAAATACTTGGGCATGAGATCGCTGGAGATCTTCTTTCTGGGCCCTAGTATATCTTCTAAAAGGGCCTCAATGATATGGCGGAGCATATCAAAATGCCGAGAGATCATCACAAACAGTATGATGTGGAAGTTCGGTAATGGGAGGCGTATCCCCATCCTGTACAGCAACATAATGGGTGTTAAAGCTGCCTCAAACATTGACCTGGATTTCTTTCACCAGTTGGCTCATAATGGCCTAATTGTTTTATATGACTTAATAACAGATTTCGAAGTGGGTGCCCCTTTGTGGATGTCCTTTGAGGCATCTGGTTTGCAGGATATGGACAGGGAGAATTGGCAGAATCTCATCAGTTCTTATCAGGCTGCAGGTTTATGTTTTGACCCTTTGGGTGATCGTTTCGTGTGGGGAGGGACACATAGGGGAACAAACATATGTGTCAAGGACCTGTACCTTCACATAAAATCCGAGGGTCATACTGTCACTGACTTTCCTGGTTTCTCTAAGGTGTGGAAATGGAAGATTCCCCACAAGATTACTCTCTTCAACTGGCTTATCAGAAAAGACAAGATCCTCACTTGGGAGAATCTCCAAAGAAGAGGGAATCATGGACCGGGGCGATGCATAATGTGCAAAGAGGCGCTGGAAACAGTTAATCACATTTTCATTGAATGCAGGGTAGCCTATGGACTTTGGGATATGTTATCACACTGGGCTGAAAACCAACCTTGGAGGTCGCTGCCCCTGATCCAGGGTTTAGATTTTTGGGCTACGAAGGGTGATGGGAAGAAGACTCTTCCCTACTATGTTTGTTGGGAGATCTGGTGCCATAGGAACAACATGCTTTTTAATGAGGGACGTTTGGATATCTTTAGGATGTACAGGAGAATTCTGGATTGGCTACATAAAAGTCCTGGCCCGGATATGGTGAGTATGGATCTGTCCATCAGGATCAGACCTCACTGTATGCAGCTGCCGGCAGTTTTCTTCGATGGAGCTCAACAGGAAGGCGTTTGTGGATGTGGTGCTTGGATCCAAATGGAGGAAGGAGAACGCTATCATATATGTTGGAATGGGGGCCCTGGTACAAACAATAAGGCTGAGGTCATGGCCTTATGGAGTGGGCTCCATGTGGCTCATATCTTGAAGATTCCTAGCATTGATATCTACGAGGATTCCCAGATTGTCATTGAAGGAATATCAGGCAGGGCTTCCCTCAGGTTTACAAATCTCTCAGGATGGGTTGAGCGCATTCACCGCTATCTATCTCTCTTTCAGAAAGCTCCTCTCCATCATATATACAGAGAACTTAACGGGAGGGCAGATAGGCTTTCTAAACTGGGGCTGGAACAAGCTTTTGGTTTTATCACAGTCACCCGTTTCAGTGAAAACAAGGAAAGGGAATCCTTCAGAATCTCATTGTAGGACCAATACAGCGGAGCTGCTGCACATTTCTTTGGCCAGCTTGTTGTTTACAGGATTTTGACTTTTTCTGCGTGCATCAGGGGCTCTCTTTCCTTCTGGAACAGAGTTATAGGTTTTTATTTGATGTTTTTACAGCTGATCTTCTCATCATGCCGGGTCTCTTCTGTTGGTTCCTTATGCTGGGTTCTGGGATATACACATCTACTGGGGATACCTGTCACCGGGCACCTGGGTAATTGATATCAAGGACCTATTGATCATCTGCAACGACCTGTACATATCTTTCGGATGCTACAGGTTCTTCGGTGTTCCTGTATTGTATACACGCTCATGTGGATCGTCACTGGGCGTATATCATGCTCCTGACGATGGATACAATTGGAACAAGCGAGCCTGACCATATTTTTGATCCTGGATTGTTGCTGATTGTCATTTTTATTGCGCTCATTGGGTTTCCTTTTGGTTAGAGTGTTGTCTACAGGGGTTTTTTCTATCTTTGCAAATTTTAAGCTGCTTTGCTTGTCTGGCTACCAGCAGGCTTACTTTGCTCGCTTGATCGGTCATTGATGCAGGCTTCCTGTTGGTATGATGACAATTATGTTGGTCATATCCCTAGAACATACTTTTCCAGGAATTTTGGACACTCTGGAGGTTATATTTTGGTACCAAGGATCAATCGTATCTCCACTTCTTTGTTTTGACTACTCCACTGGGGTCATTTTTCTGTCCTATATGATGTCTGGGCATACTTGGATGTATCTCAGCTCGTTATTTTCAGATGGAACATATGGCTTTTTATCTAGCCATTTCCCTGTATATGAAGTGGAAATTTCTTCATTATGTATGATTTATGGACTGTTTTAGCATATTAATATAAAACAACGTTTTTTCTCTTTGTGAAAAAAAATGAACGAGATTCGGCACTTGGTTTCTATTAATTACTGTGGCATCAAATTCCTCATGATGAATTGAATTACCCACCTGTGGCTATATAATGAATTGAAACATTGGCTAAGCTTCACACTAATTCTCCTCAATTGGTTTTTTTCTCAATTGAAGAAATTGGGTCTGGAGCAGTTCTCAGGTATTCATTCCCAAGATTCATTCCCAGAATTGAATAGGGAAACTTATAGGACCAAACCTCCACACATTAGAAGTTGGACATGTAGAAGTTGGATTTGCCTAACTTGGGCATTATGGTATCCATAAAATGTACATTTATTGTTTTGGTAATTGTTGGATTGGTGGGAACAATAGACTCGTCCAATCACATGGCTTCTCACGTAAGCATCACTGTGTTGAAGAATGCGGTTGCTAAAGGAGCTGGTAAGTGAAATTTATGTCAAAATGATTTCTGGAACAGCAGAGAGCTGGTAAGTGTGTTGGGTAATGCCAAAAAAAATTTGTGGGTATTTTCTGGAACAGCAGAGATTCTGTAATAAGTTGTTTAATTGGTGATTGCAGTTTGTTTGGATGGAAGCCCACCGGCTTACCATTTACAACGGGGATTTGGATCAGGAGCACACAGCTGGCTAGTTCATTTAGAGGTAATAACTAGTTATGGTTTTTTTTTTTTTTTTTTTTTTTGTCTTTCTCGAAATTGGATCCAATAGCTGTGAGGAGTAAACCTCCCATCCTCAATAGTTAATTGATCTTTAATATTGATGTTCTCTGTTATGGTGGGTGTCTTTTTTATTTTAAAATTGATGCCCCTCGACGTTATGGTCGTTGCTGTTGAATTTTAATTTCAACTGCGGCAACGCAGAGAAGGATAAATGCTACAGGAGTTTCTCTCGAGCACACAAGCTAGAAATTAAAAATCTGCATTTAATGAAGTCTGCAAGTTGTTGTTTAAATATCTCTGCAACAGTCGCCTGAACATTGATGAGATTGTGGTTTCAAACCACAAAACTAGAAAACTTCAATGTTGTTCTTATAGCTTTTTAAATTCTGCAACCACCACATTCAAAGCTCAAATATTTACCCACCAGTTTTTACCACGTGGAATTGCATGATTCATTCGGGTTTCACTTGGCTTGTTCACGAAGTTGGAGAATCCGGACCCGATTTTTGATAGGGTGAATTTAATTTGAAATTCGCATAACAATTTGGGCCTACGTCAGCATCCCAATTTCGAATGCGAAGATCCTTTTGCAATAGAGTTTGTTTTACGGTTGAAGTCCGTAAAGTTTCATAAAGTTTTAAAAACCTTGGTAAAATTTATTTTTACTAAAGTTAATATATATTATAAATGTTTTTAACATTTATAATATATATATGCAATGTTTTATTTTTAAAATGTTATGTTCTGGAAAGTTTAAAAGGCCCGAAAGCCAAAACAAAAAAAAGGGCCGTGAATGTAATTTGTTTTTCTACTGTGTAGTTTTTTTATTAAAAGTTTATTTACATAGCAGTGTATAAAAAGGGTGAAAGACAGATTGTAAAAAAAAAAAGTCTTTACACACAACAGTGCGTTTATTTTCAAAAGAGAGAACAGAGTATTTTCTGTGTGAGACAGAGAAGAGTTTTGCTTGGCACTGTGTCTTGTAACAGTCCAACATTTTGTAATCCCTCATAGAGGAAGAAGCTTTTTATTGTAATAGATTTTTACAGTGAATGAAATAGAATTTTTCAGTGTTGAACTCTGTCTCATTTGAGTGAAATTTTAATATTTTCTCTGTGTTAAAAAAAGGGAATTTCTATTCTCCTGTGTGTTTGGAATATTCAGAGATTCCAACATGGTATCGGAGCTAATCCAGGCTATTTGAAGATCAAATACGCTGAAGGAAAAGAGTTCTTTGTTGCAGCAGCTTCTCTAGCAGTGTGAAGACTCAGACAAGAAGAATCCAAAGGTATTTCTCTATACAGTTTTTGTGTTACTGTTGCAAAACAATCAGTCATTTTATATACACAGTCAAGTGTTTTTGAATCATAGTTAAGAGTGCAGAATGGCTGGAGCCAGCGCTGGTATGGGTATGGGAAATATCCATCTCCCACAATTTAATGGGAAAAATTATGACTACTGGTCAATAACTATGAGAGCATTATTTGTCTCCCAAGACTTATGGAAATTTGTTGAGGAAGGCTTTGAAGAGCCAGCAGATGAACTTGAGTTTAATATGTTAACTCAGGCAGAAAGAGAGATATTGAAGAGCAATAAGAAGAAAGATGCCAAGGCTCTTTCTTATTGTATCAAGCAATGCATGAGAGTGTGTTTCCAAGGATAACAACAGCTAAGAGATCCAAAGAAGCATGAGAAACTCTCATGACACCCTATCAAGGCATGGAGAAAGTGAAGACAACAAAACTACAGTTGCTAAGGAGAGACTTTGAGACTTTCTGTATGAAAGAGTCAGAGACTATTGACTCATTCTTCACTCATGTGATTGGAATGGTCACACAAATAAGATTTCATGGAAAGACTCTTGAAGATAAGAGGATTGTGGAAAAACTCTTGAGGAGTCTACCTTCAAGATTTGATGTGATTGTCACCACCATAGAGGAGACTAAGGATCTCACAAAGTTTTCAGTGGATGAGCTACATGCATCACTAATGACCCATGAACAGAGATTGGGTAGAAATGAAAACTCATCTCTTGAACATGCCTTTAAGACCCAGATGTCTTTCGGAAGAGGAAGAGGGCAAGGCAGAGGAAACAAAAGAGGAAGAGGCAGAAGCCAAAATAGAGGTGGAAGGAACAACCCTTCACATTCACATGGAAGGTGCAATAGTCAAGATCATAGCCACGGCCAAGGCAGCATCCAACAGAGTGGTCAGCAGAATGCTCAAGGACAGAGGTATGATAAATCCAATGTCCAATGTTACCATTGTAAAAAATATGGTCATTATGCTAATGAATGTAGAAAGAAGCAGCAAGATATGGCAAATAGAACTAGTGCAAATTTCACTAGAGAAAATGTCAGACAAAGTAATTTGTTTTTAGCTTGTAATATGGCTGAAGAAAAGAATGAAGATTTATGGTTTCTAGACTCCGGTTGCAGTAACCATATGACAGGAAACATAGCAATGTTTTCTATGTTAGATGAAAGTGTGAAGTCACAAGTCACACTAGGAACTGATAGCAAAGTTTCTGTTATGGGAAAAGGAGATGTAAATGTTTTAAGAAGATTAGGTGCAAAGAAAACCATAGTAGATGTTTATTTTGTTCCAGGAATGAAGTGTAGCCTCTTAAGTATTGGACAACTTGTCCATAAGGGGTATAATGTTTTCTTTGATAATGATGTTTGTACCATCATGGATAAACCACCTAGCAAACAATGTATTGCTGAAGTAAAGATGACAAGGAACAGGATGTTCCCTCTCAAAATGACAGCAGACTTGAAGAATGGTGAAGAGAAAGCAGCAGTTGCACAGGAGACATTCCAAAGCGAACCAAAAGATGATAATTGGTTATGGCACTTGAGATTTGGTCATCTCAACTTTGGAGGTCTTAACTTGTTAAATAGAAAAGGAATGGTAAGTGGTTTACCATTGATAGAAAAACGGACAACCTTTGTGAAGGGTTCCATCTTGAAAGCAAACACGGAGAAAGTTTTCCTTAGGAAAAGCATAAGGAAAAGGCACCCTTAGAGATTGTCCTCGGTTATGGTGATGCAAAATCCATCGCACTCCATCGCTTGCAAGCGGCCACTACGTGTTAACATTCATAGATGATTTTACAAGAAAAACTTTGGTTTACTTTTGAAAAACAAAAGGTAAAATTAGAAAAATTTAGCAATTTCAAAGCACTTGTTGAGAACCCGAGTGGGCTGCACATCAAAGTGTTAGGTAATGAGAGGAGGTGAGGATATCTCTAAAGATTTTCTACGTTTTTATAGAAAAATGGAATCCAAAAGCGAGTTTACAACTAGATATACTCCGCAGCAAAATGGAGTAGCCGAAAGGAAGAATAGAACCATAATGGACATGGCAAGGAGTATGTTAAAGGCAAAGCATTTGCCTAATGATTATTGGGCTGAAGTTGTACATTGTGCAGCGTACATTTTGAATAGATGCCCTACAAAAGCAGTGATGAACAAAGTGCCAGAAGAGGCATGGAGTGGCACAAAGCAAGGTGTCACACACATGAAGTTTTTTGGATGTGTGGCTTATGCACACATACTAGATCAGCTAAGGAAGAAGTTGGACAGCAAGGGGGAGAAATGTATTTTCATTGGATAAAGTGAGGAATCCAAGGCTTATAGGTTATACAACCCATCCACCAAGAATTTTATTGTGAGCAGAGATGTTCAGTTTATTGAAGAGGAAGCTTGGGATGGAAACATAGAGAAAACAATGAATGTTAAACATTGTTTATCTCATGATGAAAATGATGATGAATTGGCTGAAATACATCCCCAAACAACAGCACCAACCCAAGAGCAGCAAGGCACACCCTTGAGGAGAAATGAAAGTGCTTCTCCAAGCACACCACAAAGAGGAAATTCAAGTGCTTCCTCAAGCACTTGTACATCTAATGAAAGAGGTAAGAAGTTCAGAAATTTGAAAGACATATATGAACAAGATATAGCAAATGAAGGCATCAATTCTTTTTTTGCTTTATATTGTCATGTTGATGATCCTGTTCATTTCGAAGAAGCTATTAAGGATAAGAAATGGATAGAAGCTATGAATGAGGAGATAAATGCCATAGAGAGAAACAAGACTTGGGATTTGGTTGAACTCCCAAAAGGTAAAGATGTCATTGGAGTTAAATGGGTCTACAAGACCAAAAGTAATGTTGAAGGCAAAATAGAGAGACACAAGGCAAGACTTGTCGTCCAAAAAGAAAGAGCGAAGCATGGAATAGATTATGAGGAAACTTTCGCACCGGTTGCTAGAATGGAAACCGTGAGAGCAGTGTTGTCCATAGCAGCACAAAACACGTGGAAAGTTTACCAAATGGATGTGAAGTCAGCATTCCTAAACGGAGTGTTAATGGAAGAGGTTTACATTGATCAACCTCTCGGTTATGAAAAGAAAGGCCAAGAGCACAAACTGTGTAAGTTGAAGAAAGCTCTTTATGGGCTGAACCAAGCACCAAGAGCGTGGTACAGTAGGATAGATTCATATCTACTGGAAAATGGATTTGAAAAGTGTGAGGGAGAACCCGCCCTCTACATCAAAGAGAAAGATGGAAAAATATTGATTGTATTCTTATATGTTGATGATGTTATTTTTACAGGTAATGATGATTGCCTTATTGAACATTTTAAAACAGTCATGAAAGAAGAATTTGAGATGACTGATATGGGTTTGTTGAGATACTTCTTGGGAATAGAAGTAGAACAAAATGAAAATGGGATTTTATCTCACGAGGTAAAATATGTTAATGAAGTGCGAAAAGATTTGTGTAGGAAAGCCAAAGCGACAATCACTCCCACAGTCCCACGGTGATAGGATTAAAACTCGGCGGAGAGGGACAACGGCAAGGATTTTGATTCCTAGTTTGTACAATAGCATAATTGGCGACCTCATGTGTTTGACTGCAACTAGGCCCGACATAATGCATGTTGTTAGTTTGATTTCCAGATTCATGGAAAAGCCAAAGGAAGCACATTGACAGGCAACAAAAAGAATTTTGAGGTATGTTAAAGGTACAAAAAGGTTTGGCATTTTATATACTGTTTTAGAATGTTCAGATTTAGTTGGATACACTGACAGTGATTAGGTTGGAAGTGTAGATGATCGAAAGAGCACTTCCGGTTATGTTTTTCACATGGGTTCACGAGTCATTTCATGGTCTTCTAAAAAACGGCCCATTGTAGCATTGTCTACAGAAGAGGCAGAATATGTGGCAGCTACAGCAGCAGCATGTCAAGCAGTTTGGATGAGGAAAATGTTGAGAAGTTTATGCCAAGAGCAAACAAAAGTGTAACACCCCCAAGTTCTATGCTTTTCAAATGAGACATTTGAACATAAATCCAAAGGGGAGTGGACCCCAGTGGATGATTATTGTGTGGATGTGGTTAATTTTGTAATTATGAAAAATAAATAAAATATTATGTATGCACTATGACCAAAAAGAGAATTGAGATCACTTGCCAAAATCCATGAGGATGGATAAGGCAACAAATCCCCAAAAAGCTTTCAAAAATCCTTGAAAGAAATTTATTTAGATTTAAGGAGAAATATAAATTTCCCCAATGAAGAGGAGTAGTTGGGAAGAGGTGATAAAAGCTGGAAAAGCTGAGGTAAAGCTTAAAGCAGCTTTAAGGAACCCCAAGAGGGGAAGCCTAGGCTAAACAGGAAAGAAAGCATCCTGCTATTCTGGACGCAGAATTAGAAACATGCTTTGGGGTATGAGCTTAAATAAGCTGATCCTAGACAGATTAGTGGTTGATCTGTGCTGGGAGGTGATCTCTGCTCGGGGGTGAATCCTGGGAGATAAAGAGGATTCTAAGGTTGGGAGGACTGGTCATGGTAAAGGGTGCATGCGCACATTTGGATATATCTGTAAGTCTGTGTTAAATGTATCCCTGTTTTATGAAATTGGGCTGTTATATTCCTTTATGCAAATTGTAAAATTTTGATGTTATATTCTTTTATGCAAATTATGAGATTGCAATGTTATAGTGCATTATGGAATGTATGAATTGTATGTTAAGTTGCAGTATGCCCTGTTAGATGGATTAATGGTTCAGTAAATTATGTAATTGCAAATACAGCTATTGACAGTAGAGAGAAATGGATGGGTGTAGAGATGATTACATGGTAATAATGAGGGTTGAGATGATAGATCAATTGAGTAGCCAATATAATAACTATGTAAAGATATAGATGGCTATCTTTTAAAGGAGTATTCAATTTCTGTGTGTATAAACAGAAGATGTTAACAAACCAGTACCCCTGAACATTAAGTTCCAACCAACTAAATCTATCCTCAAAATACTCATGGCGAGTATAGACCTTAAGAGAGACATGTTGAATCTCATTCGGAGTAAAATGAACCTCTTATAGAAGAGGAGTTTAGAAATTTAGGAGGAGTAATCATGAGGTATAATGGGTATTATTAATCCCATTTTTTTTTTTTAAAAAAAGGGGGTTTGGGAGACGTGACAAATGGTATCGGAGCCCTAGTTCAAAAATTGGGCAAGATATGGGCTCACAAAGAACTAGAAAACTGTTATAAATTTGGTGAAAATTATTTGATGTTAGTACTACAAGTAACAAAATCTATTTTCAGGCTCTCACCTTTCAGATTTTGTTTAGTTGTAGACTCGTTAGCTATGGAGTAGAAACCTCCAGAAACTCTAAACCCAAGATGGTTTAAATCTGAAGGTACTTAGTCTCCATAGAAATACTGAATATTAATTTACTTCCTATAAAATTACAATGGTGAAATTTTATGCTTACAGGTAAGGGGAAAGATATATTAGCAGGCCTGAAGTTATAAGACACATGTTAGAGTATGTAGGTAGGATGACATTTCTAGCTTAAAAAGAAACTCTATTTTTCATAAGGGCTATATCTTAGAGTACATATTATCTCCAGGAATCTATCTCTAATGCTTATGGGTATGTTAGAGAAACATTATAGTAGTATTGACTCTGCATGCTATGAAGCAGAAAGTGTGGAAACCAGATACTTGAAATCTAGGCTGCATCTATGAGCCTGATAATATTTATAACATTTGTAGATTGCATAGATGAGTATTCTACCTATCATCATAAGTGCTAGAAAAAAAAAAGGTAGTAATTCTATCCTATATGTGCAGTATACAAATTATCAGGTCATAGGCTGCATATTTAATTTCATTCTTACTCTTACAAAACCTGTAACATAGCCAAATACTTGTTTATAAGTAATGCTCTATAGTCAAACTCCATTAAATACTTGTAGATAAATTTTAACAGGAAAAAAAAAAAAAATTTACAAGTAAGTATTCTGGAACAAGTAGTTGACTCTTATCGAATCACAAAGTAAAGGTATCCTAGAGAAGAGTTATATAAAAATTCCGAGCAATTACAAAGTAAATTGTATTTTGACATCATTTCTAACCTTGAACTAAACATTAGAAAATTTTAGATGAAATGTGCGCAAGACCTATCATCATCAAATATATAAATATATGCTCGTAAAGTCTAAAAGTAAGTGCATATGTTTCCTGCCAAGCATAAATAGCATTACCAATGTTATATGCATGATATACTTTGGGAAAGTATTATACGATTCGGTACTTCATAGTTCCGAAACCCCCAAGGAGTAATAGGTATAAAAAAAATTTGAAATTGACATATTACCAACATGACCGCAATAACATATATATATATAGGGCAACGATGCGTGTAAGCAAAAAGAAGAAAGACGTATCTCGGCTATATATATATATAGATATATATGCATTGATAAAATAAAGTGGAAATCATATTTGTGCATATAAAATAAAAACATATGAACGCTGAAATCAATAGCGATGAAGGCGTGAGATATATATGGGTATAGATGCGGCGTTGGTTAATCTACATACACTCTTATTGTTAACCATGCCAAGGTGGACGGATAGACGGTAACGGGTACGTGGTGAGTGGATATGGCATGCCACGCGTATATAGGTATATACAAGCGCTTTTAAATAATGCATACAGACACTTGGATATATATATATATATATATATATATATGGGTTCAAAGAAACAAAAATACAAAACGTGTAAACCATACTAAGTGGTTATTAATCGAACTCAGATAATCAAATAATGATTCAGAAAAATTAAAAGTGGAAATCCTACGATTCGGTAGGAAAACTATAATGCATTGGTGGTAGGGCGCACGATTTAAACGATGAAAAACTCAAAACTGGTAGTGGGCTGCGTATGGTGCGGCCCGGTAATGCAGAGTTAATCATAATATAACCTGTACAAAATTAACGATAATTATTTGCGTGCGGGTCCATATTGGTCGCATGGCGTATAATTTATCAGCTATCAAATTGAACAGAGAGAGCAGTTCGTTTCAATAATACATAACAATATATTGCCATGCAATACCACAGTCGGCTTTTAACACGAGAAACCGATGCGGAGGTGGGTAGGATCGCTCCACCTTTTGGGCGCAAGGGACGACAGTAGAACTCGAAAGTGCCGAACCTGCGATCATTCTAATTTCATTACAGAACTTTACAACATTAAATCCTAGAAAAACAAAAAGATGATAGCATAAATGGAAAGAAGTTATCATTGGCCGCGTTCGGCGTTCGTCCTAAAGAGTATAGCAAGACCCTAGTATAAGTTGCTAAAATTAAAAGCGGGATGTCAGAGTCCTGTGGATCATACCCCAACCGAACCACGCCATCAATCAGGAATACGCATCCATACAGTGAGTACACCAGTTAGCGTGGGGTATCAATGCAACCCAGGTCTAATAAAAACCAATACAGTTAAACGAAAGGTATAGATCTCTGGTTAGAGGGGTGGATTAACTAATGTAGAAACCGGACAGTAAAAGTTCTTCGACATATTAAAAAACGTAGACATAGAGAACTGAATAAAATACAAATTGTTAGTAGTAAATACACAGCAACCCGGTCGCAAAGGGAACGCTGTATCACGCTCAGGAATTTGGAATCCTTCGACAGAACGATGGAGGACGAGTTTACAATAGGGTCGGTGGAACGCATGGGAGTAAAAGGGAAAATCGCTCAACCGGAATGGGATTTACGGAACCCTGAGCTGAATAAATATAGAAGCAATCGCTCAGAGGAATTCCTGTGAAGTAAGGGTATGAAAAAACCTAAATCCCCTGCACTATGCGTACATACAAATCCAGGATCGATTTGACTCCCAATTCGCTCAGTGACAGCTAGGTACCTGGAAGTGGGAAAATAAATTCACATCCGGTACTAAGTCTGCGTTGATAGACTTGAAGCGTACTGAGTCGAATAGAAAAAGGTAGCTAATAGCTAGACGTAACCACAGGGACGAGCTGGGGTCGGCAAGTGACGGCGCTGTATACTCCAACCACCTGTACGCATAGCGATCTCTGTATAAAATCTGTACTGAGCTAAGTAGGAATACAATCCTACACGTATTGCTGTGCAGGGACTGGAACCTGCAAATTTCAGCATCCGGTACCTCCTCTGCAGTGTGAGGCACCGTCGCTGCACAAGAAAATCAACCGAACTCAGAATGAGCTCGCACACTTAACCCCAATTGAGATCCCCAAAAATAGATTTCACCTGCATCGCGATCAGAGAGCATGAAAAACAGTAGCGTGAGTAAAACGGAAGAACCAATTTGTGAACCTTCGACACGACGACGAATAGACTCGACAGAAAAATAATAAAATAAAATAAACTCTCCGAGCGGTAGGGTTAGGGTTTGTGTAAGGCTGCGTGATCAGAAATAGCACCATCGTGAAAAACCGAAGTTAATCAACAAAGGCGGAAAACTTCCAAGGCCAAATGTCGGCAATGAAACTTAGCCGTCGCATTGCGGGGAATTCGTAGTCGATTATTGTAGAAACCAATTCCTGTCATATAAATGATGACGAAAATATCCACGTATTGTTACGGTTGCATAATAACACAAGGAAAAAAATTTAAAAGGGTTAATATAGGGTTGAGCCAGGTGGCACGTAACCAGTCGGAGGAAAACGCGGAATAGTGTGGCGCCGACGTGGGCGAGTTCAACGCTAAAGTCAAAAGAATAAATCATGAGTATGGTGCCGGTTCTATGAGCATACAATTAATTCGGCGTTAAAAAGGGTCGCATATATATATGTATATAAGTATTACATATATATATATATATATCGAAATGTCGTTTATAAAATGATCAAAAGATATATAGTGACTCCATATAAGGGTTATGTGTATAATTCAGGAAATAAATATGTTTGAATATATCGGTTTAAGAAGGAAGCTATATATACCTATGTATATGTATAGGTATACAACTGTAATAGACCTAATCGAATTCGGTGAGTGGACTCGATAAGTAGTTGTATTAATTTTATAATGTGGAAAAGTGTTAGAGAAGAGGTAGGCCATTGGTATATGTATACCTTTGGGTATATGTATAATATAAAAGATTCTTGGTATAGGTTCGAATATATATAAGTGTTATATATATATAAGGGTCGAACATATATATAAGGGTCGAATCTATATAAGGGTTAAATATATATCATGAAATATATATATACTTATCGATATAGATTCAAGATTATAAAATCTACCTAAGAGTATGTATAAGGCTGCACGATACATGGTCGAGTTCGATGGGTGGACTCAAATGTATAGGTGTTGAATATATAAGAGGGCAGATTATTAGAAAATACCCTACCAGCACATTGTGAAATAGGGTTTGAGAAAAAAAAAAAAAAAAAAAATCTTTACGTGATTGATCGACACGTTATTTTGTACATGCGGGGAGCAGACGTAAATAACACGCATGGAACCACATTCATTGGACCGCAACTTAAGAATTAGGATTGTAATAATCATATAATTATCTCTTTCAAATATCCCAATATGGTTATTGGTCGATGATTATGAGAGTTGGGAAAAAAAAAAAAATTGTGGGAATTGATGTATATATACATAACCTATTATCCTTACGTGTAGGGGTAAGTAAGTTATCCAAAGTTGTAAAAGAGCAAAACTCCAACCAATGATGTAAAAGGGTTGGTCATATATATAAGATATATGTAGATACGATATATATGTGTATAGAATAATGATCCTTGAGTTAATATTACCAAGGATTAGGTATACAAAATATGTTATACAAAGGATTCTAAGTTCATATATTTTATGTATACCCAGAAGTGCTATACATATACTCCTTAAATTAAAACAATACACTACATAGGCAAGTAGCATATGTGGTAAGTAGATCCATATAGTGATCTCTAAAACCTACCTATATAAGGATATTAACTCTATGTATATATGAATACATAGGCATATGTATGGAGTATATGGGAAATTCAAAAAAAATAAAAGGTATTACTATAATACTGAACATTAATATTGAATATTCGATGGGTAGGATATTGAATATTAATATAATATATATATATGTGACAATATATATGTAGATTATATGAATGAAGTGATATGAATAAGTCAACCTAAATTAGTGAAAGGGATTGACCAGCGTATAGAACGCAAAGACCCAAAACGGTTATTAGATTCTCCAACCACAAATTATATATATGTCGGCATACAAACGTCTAATATGTAGAATAAAAGTTGTACTTTATAAGTGTTATGGGAGAATAGTATATATCGATGCATGTAGATATATATAAATATATACACCTTAATATATATGAGGAGGTGGTATAGAGCGCACTTTAAAAGTGTTAGTAGTCCAATGGTATAGGCCTACATATATATGAATAATTATATATATATGTGCATAGATAAAACCATGACATATACGTGGAAGTTAAGAAAGAGGCATTTTAGACTTCTATGGGTATGAGATTGGATATATATATATATATATATATATATATATATATGCATAGGATTGGTAAAGTGGCACTTTAATTTGATTCCACTTTAGTGAATTCAATAAGTGCATGGGGGAAACTTTGAGAATGAAAATCTATCCTATGGAAATTAACTAGAATTGGAAAAGTTGCTAGTAGAAAATCCATAAAAGAGATTATTTTAAATTTGGTATATATATGGTAACACTCTCAAAAAAGGCTTGAACTTATATATGAATATATATAAATATAGGGATATATATATATATTCATATGTTCATCAAATTAATATTGCTAAGGCTATATATATATCATACATACATATATATATATATCATGGTTACTTATACAATAAGGTTTGGAAATATATATGATATATACAAACCTAGTGGATATATATATACATGCTCATGAGAGGTATATTGCCCAATGTTTGAGATGCAAGTAGTATATGAGTAAGTGGAAATTGTATCCTATAAATAAGGCAGGTATACTGCCATAAAAGAAAAGAGGATTGAAGTACATGTGTTAATTACAATTAAATGGTTGGTTTAGTAATTGTAGAACCATTACATGGAGTTAGGCAGGAACGAATGAAAGGAATAAATTGAAAATTTCCTGATGACTTACTTAAGGAAGAATATTCTTGTAATGGTGGAAGAATGACTTCCTAATTATTTAGTTATAATAATTTATATTCTTTCATGGAAATAAAGTATATTTTCAAAATTGGTATATTTATGGGTTGCTTTTGTTAGAAAGCATGAAAGATTTATGGGTTGCTTTTGTTAGAAAAAAAATAGAATGCTTTTATGCAATAGAAAAGAAGGAATTCTTTGATGACTCAGGAAAAAGTTGAAATACTTTTATGATTTATGAAATCTTTTCCATTTTAAGGTGATGAATCTTTGAAAAAGGGGAAACAGTGTCAAAATCATTTTTGGCATTAACAAGTATTGATATTGTGAATGTGATGAATTATAGAAATTACATTTATCACTAGAAAAGGAAACATGAATTCTCACTATAAAATTTTTGTTGGTGCAAATTTTATTAAAGTTAAATTTCTTGAGTCTTAAATTCAACGACAGAGAAATGATGTATAATCATCCAGCTACAAACCGAGAGAAAAGAGGATGAGTTGTATTTGGACTTGGGTGTGGGGGAAACCCATCAGCTCCAAAATTGTTTTCACTTAAGTGTTGAACTAGTGGATACAATTTCATGTGAGAGGTAAGCATGGAATTGTAGAGATTATTAATGAGTCCAGTTGTTACTAGTTAAATTGATTAACTACAAAAGAAACAATGAACAGATACTAGAAGTACCACTATAAAATGAGAAAGGGTAAGCATAACCATGCATAGGATACAATTGTTTTCTCTCATTATGAGTACTAATGAAAAAGTTGGAAAAATTGTGTAGCCAAGTGTGTAACAGGAAATTGGGCACTCTGGAAACGAAGAGGAAAAAGGTGAAGATAAATCACCTGGAAAATCCAGAAAAGCTGAACTGAACCAAGTTGCGTGAGGAAGGAATCTCACCTGAAAAACAAGAAAGGATAAGTAGTGTACTAAAAGTGCACTAAACTATTATGAAACTGAACGGTTTGATTAATAACTGAATGTCGTAAGTTATCGAAATACAGAATGCTATTGTGAATTATCAATTATATGTACCTGATATTACTTACATTGGTATGGATTGTGGACAGAGAAACCAGAATGACGGATCTTCCATACAGACTTCTTGTAAAGAAGTAGGAAGAAAGCCAACTGCATAAGGCATCAGTAAATATAGTGGGGGCTGGAGAGTACTCTGCTGGAAACTAATGGCTTATACATTAGCCCTACCATTGCTTATTAAATTTCCTGATATATTTCATGTCTCCTTGTTGGAAAGGAAACGTTATAATACATGATGCTTCTCACATGAGTGATTTGAATTGTGGTCCAGGTGGAACCAGAAGAGGAATTTCCTTCCAGAGTCGCTTCAAGGATGAAAGCGAGAAGAAATGGAATGGCGGAAGTGAACAATAGCTCGGGTAAAGGTGCAGTGGAGCACTTTACTGCTAAAAAGGCTACATGGCACAAAGAAGCTCAAATGATGGAAAAGCATTCATAATTATGTTCAAAATCAACTAGTAGATAGTGGTCAACACCGAGGACAGTGTTTATTTTCAGAGGGGGAATATGTAACACCCCCAAGTTCTATGCTTTTCAAATGAGACATTTGAACATAAATCCAAAGGGGAGTGGACCCCAGTGGATGATTTTTGTGTGGATGTGGTTAATTTTGTAATTATGAAAAATAAATAAAATATTATGTATGCAATATGACCAAAAAGAGAATTGAGATCACTTGCCAAAATCCATAAGGATGGATAAGGCAACAAATCCCAAAAAAAAGCTTTCAAAAATCCTTGAAAGAAATTTATTTAGATTTAAGGAGAAATCTAAATTTCCCCAATGAAGAGGAGTAGTTGGGAAGATGTGAGAAAAGCTGGAAAAAGCTGAGGAAAAGCTTAAAGCAGCTTTAAGGAACCCCAAGAGGGGAAGCCTAGGCTAAACAGGGAAGAAAGCATCCTGCTATTCTGGACGTAGAATTAGAAACATGCTTTGGGGTATGAGCTTAAATAAGCTGATCCTAGACAGATTAGTGGTTGATCTGTGCTGGGAGGTGATCTCTGCTCGGGGGTGAATCCTGGGAGATAAAGAGGATTCTAAGGTTGGGAGGACTGGTCATGGAAAAGGGTGCATGCGTACATTTGGAGATATCTGTAAGTCTGTGTTAAATGTATCCCTGTTTTATGAAATTGGGCTGTTATATTCCTTTATGCAAATTGTAAAATTTTGATGTTATATTCTTTTATGCAAATTATGAAATTGCAATGTTATAGGGCATTATGGAATGTATGAATTGTAGGTTAAGTTGCAGTATGCCCTGTTAGATGGATTAATGGTTCAGTAAATTATGTAATTGCAAATACAGCTAGTGACAGTAGAGAGAAATGGCTGGGTGTAGAGATGATTACATGGTAATAATGAGGGTTGAGATGATAGATCAATTGAGTAGCCAATATAATAACTATGTAAAGATATAGATGGCTATCTTTTAAAGGAGTATTCAATTTCTGTGTGTATAAACAGAAGATGTTAACAAACCAGTACCCTTGAACATTAAGTTCCAACCAACTAAATCTATCCTCAAAATACTCATGGCGAATATAGACCTTAAGAGAGACATGTTGAATCTCATTCGGAGTAAAATGAACCTCTTATAGAAGAGGAGTTTAGAAATTTAGGAGGAGTAATCATGAGGTATAATGGGTATTATTAATCCCATTTAAAAAAAAAAAAAAAAGGGGGTTTGGGAGACATGACAAAAAGGGACAGTGATTTTTTGTGACAATAGCTCAGCTATTGCATTGTCAAAAAATTCAGTCTTTCATAAAAGGACAAAGCACATTGACACCAAGTTTCACTTCATACATGAATTGGTTACCAATGGTGAAATAGTTTTGCAACATTGCAGAACAGAGGATCAATTTGCTGATATCCTCACAAAGCCACTTGCGCAGAAAAGCTTTGAACATTTCAGGAAATGCTTGGGTATGTAGAAAAACCCAGCACTTGAATTTAAGGGGGAGTGTTGAATTTTAACTTCAACTGTGGCAACGCAGAGAAGGATAAATGCTACAGGAGTTTCTCTGGAGCACGCAAGCCAGAAATTAAAAATCTGCATTTAATGAAGTCTGAAAGTTGTTGTTTAAATATCTTTGCAACAGCCGCCTGAACATTGATGAGATTGTGGTTTCAAACCATGCAACTAGAAAACTTCAATGTTGCTCTTATCGCTTTTTAAATTCTGCAACCACCACATTCAAAGCTCAGATATTTACCCACTAGTTTTTACCACGTGGAATTGCATGATTCATTCGGGTTTCACTTGGCTTGTTCACGAAGTTGGAGAATCCGGACCCGAATTTTTATAGGGTGAATTTAATTTGAAATTCGCATAACAATTTGGGCCTACGTCAACATCCCAATTTCGAATGCGAAGATCCTTTTGCAATAGAGTTTGTTTTATGGTTGAAGTCTGTAAAGTTTCATAAAGTTTTAAAAACCTTCGGTAAAATTTATTTTTACTAAGGTTAATATATATTATAAATGTTTTAACATTTATAATATATATATGTAATGTTTTATTTTTAAAATGTTATGTTCTGGAAAGTTTAAAAAAAAAAAAAAGGCCGTGAATGTAATTTGTTTTTCTACTGTGTAAATTTTTTATTAAAAGTTAATTTACACAGCGGTGTATAAAAAGGGTAAAAGACAGATTGTTTAAAAAATAGTCTTTACACACAACAGAGTGTAAAAGTTTGTATTGCACAGCACTGCGTTTATTTTCAAAAGAGAGAACAGAGTATTTTCTGTGTGAGACAGAGAAGAGTTTTGTTTGACACTGTGTCTTGTAACAGTCCAGCATTTTGTAATCCCTCATAAAGGAAGAAGCTTTTTATTGTAATAGATTTTTACAGTGAATGAAATAGAATTTTTCAGTGTTAAACTCTGTCTCATTTGAGTGAAATTTTAATATTTTCTCAAATTTCTATTCCCCTATGTGTTTGGAATATTCAGAAATTCCAACAGTTGCTGGTTTCTTGTTCTAATAATAACTGTTCCTGTTACAATTTATTTTTTGATATTAATTTGTCTACAAGAGTATTCAGCCAATCTGTCATATTGGCGCAAATTATTATGCAGGGTGGAGGATGGTGTAGCGATATACCAACGTGTTCGGAACGCGCACACTCTGCACTGGGCTCTTCACTGTACATGGAAAACGCAACAGCATTTACGGGTGTTTTAAGTGGCCTCCTCTCAGAAAACCCAGGTATTTCAATTAATCTACACTCCAAAGCCATATAAATAGAATGATTGTGTCAATTAAATAAAACTATCATTTTATACCATTCGTTTTTCTTTTCAAGTTTTAAATGTTATTTTCCAAAAATTTTAAACCAAGGTTGTTTTACGATGAAAATTAATTTATTTGGAAGAATCTCCAGATACAGTAGAGTGAATTTGTTTACTTTTAGTTATGCTGTATCATTGAAGTCACTGGATTTCTATAACTGAACAGATTTCTATAATTGGAATCGCGTTATGGTTAGATACTGTGATGGATCATCATTCACTGGAGATGTGGAGGAGGTAGATCCGGTATGTTAGTAAATAGATGATTTTGATTACACAATTATTTGGAGACTTGTTTTCTAGTTTTATCACATAAATATTTTAGATTATCTTTAGGTTTCCGACCAAATTAAATTATTTATATAATTTAAACCATTACTGGAATAAAACTAAATCTTATACTAATCAACTATCTTATTACTTAAAATTCACAAAAATTTTAAAATTTATTTAAAATTGATGAATATCAATTATACTAAACCGTTGCCTTTCTTACCTAATATTCATTATTAATATTTCAGAATAGCAAACTTCATTTGAGAGGACAAAGGATATGGCAAGCTGTAATGGAAGACCTATTGGCACAGGGAATGGACAAAGCAGAACAGGTATAAGGCTCTTCTCATTGTCAAAGGTGTTGTAAGGTAGGAAAATGGAATATCACTCTATCAACTGATAAATTTTTTTGCAGGCTTTACTCACTGGATGCTCAGCCGGTGGGCTAGCCACATATATTCACTGCGATGAATTTCGTGACCTTCTTCCAACCAGTGCGAAAGTCAAATGCATGCCAGATGCTGGTTTTTTCATGGACTCGTATGTCCTCAATAACATCTTATTTAATATCATATATATATATATATATATATGTTTGTTTATGCATATCTAGATAATTTTATAACATATACCGTTGTGTTGCAAATGGTGCAGAAAGGATGTCGCCGGACTTCACGTATTTAGGTTTTTCTATGATCAGATCGTCACATTTCACGTATATATATATCTCGACTCTTTTCTGCATGCATATATTACTCATTTAATTAAAATATATCGTTTCTTTTCTTCATATGGATTTCTCAACCTTATCTTTTTATTTGGCAATGTCGTGCTTTTCTTGAATTTGATATTGTATCACAGGGATCTTTAAAACACTTGCCTGCTACTTGCACATCAAACATGGCTCCTGCAAGTCTGGTAGTACGACATCATTCATTAGTTCTTTTCATTTGAAATAATGTACTGTGATGCCCTTTACCTCTAAGAATTGTTACTAACATCTAATCATATAACATGGCAGTGCTTCTTCCCGCAATATTTTTTGCAGTTGATCAAGACTCCACTTTTCGTTGTAAATTCTGCGTATGATCCACTGCAGGTACATAGAATCTCTTCACTTTTTTACAGACATTTTCAATGTCATTAAGATATTATATAATAATTGAATGCCACTTAATATTTTCTATTGCTGACCTTTTGTTTTGTAATATAGATTGGAAATATTTTGGTGCCCCTTAAAGCAGATCCCAAAAATAATTGGCCGAAGTGCAAGATGAATATCATGACCCTGGCAATTGAAAATAATGAAAGGTTACTTTTTGAATCAAAACCCCGGCTTCTTATTTTTTTGCACAATTCGAAGTAAATTATGGCTTGCTCATATAGTTTACAATTGCAGGGCTTAGAAATAATATGGTGACTACATTAACACCCTTGTCTAAGCAGAGGGGTAGAGGACTATTTATCAATTCATGCTATGCACACTGTCAAACAACCGTACAAGCTCTGTGGAACTCACCTCATTCTCCAAAATTAAATTCCAAGGTGCGTCGTTATAATAAGCGTTAGGGTTTTTAAAAGTTGAATGTCGTTATAATAAGCGTTAGGGTTTTTAAAAGTTGAATGTTTAACTCAGTGATTTCCAGCATTAAAAAATACAAGTAGATATTGATGTATTTGTTTACTGGCAAACCATCGCAGAAGCAGCTGGAGATTGGTTTTTCGATCGCAGTGTTGTTAGTGATACTGATTGTCCATACCCTTGTGACTCAACTTGCAACTAACTTTTATAATTGAAGTTGAGGCTTATTTGCCATGACCTTAGAATGACGAGCATGAAAAATGATGTCATCTTCAATCTCATTATTTGACCCAAAAATATATATATATATATAATTTTTTTGAGATTATATTTTAATATGAATATTCTTTACCATTTCAGAGTATTAATTTTATGCAAAACTTGGTCAAAATTTTGAATTTTTGAATAAATTTAAAAATTTAATAATGAACTACATTTGAATACAAGAAGTAATTAATAGATTAGATAACCTTGGAGCAAAATAAAAATAAATGCATAAATAATTTTGGATAAAATATTAGTTTATGCACATTTTATTCCATTTTTAGCTAATAAGACAACATAAAAAGGGGAAATTAAATTAATGTCTAATATATTTATATTAAATAATGTATCTATACAATATAAATATTTTTTTTTTTTTTTTTTTTTTTTTTTTTGTAAAACAACTAATTATTGGAACCAACTATTTATTTAACTTCAAATTAATATACTTCATCTGGTGGTAAAATATTCATATGTAATAAAATATATAATATAAAAAGTTGCAATATCTAATATATTAAAATTTAAAAATTAACTACACAAAAATTCAAGTATAAGTGTAAAAAATTCCTAGGATTTTTTTTTAATTATATATTTAAGTTATGATTAAAAAATTATAACTCTAAATCATCACCTCACTACTACATGAAGGGCATTTTTATGAATTTTTTTTAAGACAATAGAAATCTTTAGTCTTAAAAAGTCACTTTTTATTTTAGTCATTTTAAATTAAAATTTAATATCAATTGAATTGTCCTAAATATAAAATTTAATACAAGAAGAGTTTGAGACAAAAAATGTTTTAAGACAAAAAAAATTTGAGACAAAAATATTTTAAGACACATCTTTATATTTAAGACAATAATAGTTTATGACAAAATATTTTAAGACAAAAACAATTTGAGACAAAAACAATTTAAGACAAGAAAATTTTAAGACAAAACTTTATATTTAAGACAAAAATATTTTAAGAAAAAAACAATTTAAGACAAAAATTTTGTAAGACAAAGCTTTATATTTAAGACAAAAACAATTTGAGACAAAAATATTTTAAAACAAACTATTAAGACAATGGCCACTTAACAATGGTAATTAAGACGAAATTCATTTAAGAAAATTAACAATTAAGACAAAATCATATCAATTGAAGACAATATTATCTAACATGACTTGCAAAGTTGACTCTAATAGTGCACCCTAAGTCTGTGAGTGTGCACGGTACTACTATCTCACGATTATATCAAGGTTTCTATTTCATTTATCATTCAAGTTATCTTATATAAAGTCAAAAATTTGTTGGGCTCTTCGTTTTGGTGGGGTAGCTGACTCTAAAGAACGCGACAACTTTTTCTAGCAAGATTTCTCAGACATCAGTCCCTCTTATTTCCCTTCAATCTCTATTTATACGATTAGAGACAACTTGTATGTCATTGCATTCGACACTACTACATGAAGAGGGTTTTTAAGACAAAAGAAATATTTTGTCTTAAAATTTTCGGTATGAGGCACTAGTAAAAAAGACAAAAGTAAAGGATTAAGTGTTTGTCTTTGTGTTGTTGATGGGTTCTTCAGGAAGTAGAGTGACGGAAGCTAAAAACAACTGATGGGTTTTAGGGCAATGGAGGCCAACAACAGAGGTGCTTGGTGAGAGGAGCGACGAAGGCACTTTCACTGAACATGGATAGGAAATAACATAGTTGGAGTACTTTTCAGGGTCTCCATCGATAGTGTTTTAATTTCTTCTTTTTTATTGTTTTATTTATTTTGAACGCTACTTCTATCTTTTGGTTGCTGTTATCAGTACATTGTTGTGCTGAAACTTCTGACGGTCATTGACAACATGGATTAGATTCACTTAAAGTATGGTGGAGACGAATTACAGAATATCCGCTGGTAAAGAATATGCCTACTTCAAAATCTCTACGAAAACTTTTGCGAGAAGCAAACACCAAAGATAAAAGATAGGATTGTGGAAGCATTAGTCACAAAACTCACAAGTGCAATAATTTTGGTTGTAAGTGTGGAGGTAGATGGATTAAATGTAGAATTTACTGGTGAAATTACTTCTTATTGAAAGTCTTCGGTATTTATTTTGGTGGATCTATAGTATTTTACATTTATGTTTTTTTTTCACGAGGGGAAAGCTCACGGGAAACACAGGTGTACTTCCCCAGAATTTCTGGATGGTACGCGCGGTAAATCATTCGGCAGACTTTCGGCGCCTGACCCCAAAGGACTCAAGGATCGAACCCGTGACCTCCCTCAACGGAGAGGCCCAAGTATTGGCTCACTACCACTTGAGCTAACCCTTGGGGCTAGTATTTTACATTTATGTTAATATAGGACTCGTTAAATATTATCACGAACAAGATATCAAGTGCATGAAATGAGAAATGTTTCATTATTTTCACTGTTGCATTGTTGTACATTATAGTTCCACATGCTTCTGAAATATAAACTCTTGAAGAAGCAGGTATGAAATCCTTGATACATGTAATAGGAAGTACATAATATACGGTGCATGGAAGGAGAAATGTTTCATTATTTTCATTGTTGCATTCCTATACATTATAGTTTCACATACTTATGAAAGAAAAAATGTTGGAAAATGAGGTATAAAATCCTTGATACATGTAATAGGAAGTACATAATCTACAACTTCATCCTTGAGGAAATATTTATTCCACATGCTCCCAAATTCCGGTAGGCATCATGTTTTCAAAATTTCTATGTTTTGTATGGAAACAAATTGTTGTCCTTTTCAATCTATCTAGTCCTCCAAGCTTCATTTTTCTAAACTTTGAAACAAAATAGGGTGCACAGAATCCACTTGTTTCCCATCCAAAATCACAGCATGATGAAAATACTAGGGGATTATTTAAATTTCCATTGAAGAAAGCAATTTTTACATCCGTTTGATGGAATTTCCAACCGTTCTGAGTTGCTAATGCAAAGAGTGTCTGAATGGTAGGCCATTTTGTTGGGGGGGGCTGGGGGCAGGGGATTGTCCTCATAATCAAACCCTTCTTTCTATGCAAAATCTATTGCCACAAGCCTATACTTATGCTTGTCAAGTGAGTCATTTGCTATATAATTGTTTTTGAAGACCCACTTGCAGCCTATTGGTTTGGTTCCCAATGGAGGATCAACTAGCTTCCAGGTGCCATTCTTGATCAAAGCATCATATTATTTCTACATAACTTCTTTCCATTCATCATGAGAAGCGACTTATTTGAATGAATTTGGTTCAAAATATGTAGATAAATTTAGTTCACAATCATAAGAAGCATCTATATCAACAGGTGAATCGGGATTGTCTACATCACTTCCATTCTATCTAGCTAGGATTCTTGTTCTGGTCTTTCCCAAATGACATAATATTTTGGTACCCCTTAAAGTAGATCCCAAAATAATTGGGAGAAGTGCAAGATGAATATCATGGCCTGCTCTCCATGGAAATTGAAAATAATGGAAGGTTACCTTTTGAATCAAAACCCTCTCTTCTTCTTCTTTTCATACTTCGAAGTAAGTTATGGCTTACTCATATAGTTTACAATTGCAAGATTTAGGAATGATATGGTGAGTGCATTAACACCCTTGTCTAAGCCAAGGGCTATAGGGCTATTTATCAATTCATGCTATGCACACTGTCAAACAACCATTCTCCAAAATTAAATTCCAAGGTGTGTCGTTATAATAAGCGTTAGGGTTAGGGTTTTTAAAAATTGAATGTTTAACTCAGTGATTTGGGTTTTTAAAAAGTTGAATGTTTAACTCAGTGATTTTTAGCATTAAAAAATGCAAGTAGATATTGATGTATTTTTTACTGGCAGACCATCGCAGAAGCAGCTAGAGATTGGTTTTTCGATCGCACTCTTGTTAACGATATTGATTGTCCATATCCAACTCGTAACAATAACTTTTATAATTGAAGTTAAGGTTTATAGATGAATGAAAAATGGTCATCTTGATTCTCATTATTGAACAACTCTTGTTTGTAATTTCCTTTTCAGAGATTATATTTTAATATGAATATTCCTTATCATTTTGGATTATGATTTTCTTAACAACATTCTTTTTCAATATATATAATAAAAATTATTTTTATTGTATTTTTGTGATATAAAAAACAATGTTATTGTAAAATGTATTTGTTACAATTTTTTAAATAAAATCATCGTTTATACAAAGAAGAATAATGTTCGCCTAAGTTAGTATTAATATATTTTTAAGTAATAAATATAATTATTTTTTTGTTATTTTATATGTAAAAAATTATTTTTACCATTTATAAAAAAATTTGAATTATTTGATAATATTTGTATTTATTAATAAAAATATATTTTTAAAATATATAACTCTTCCGGAAAATCACATAATAAATTTGGGAATCGACGCGTTTCGAAATACCAACTGTAGTTCATTATCAAAATAATAAAATATATAAAATTAGAAATATATTTTTAATATTTATTTAAAAATTAAAATCAAATAAATGAATATTTATATTTTACTTTATTAAAAATAACAAATTTATCTCAACAAAAAAAACTTTAACTAATCAATGTATATGGAATGAAAGACATAAATGCTTATTCATATTACATTTGGCAAAAGGATATAGATATACATAAACACTCACTTATGCAACTTTATAATGAAAAAAATATAAGTGTAAAAGCACAAAGTTAAAATTGTTTATTTTGTTTTATTTTATTTTGAAAATTACACAAAACCCACATACACACAACCTTCCCCTATTTTCTACTTTTTAAGGATTGTTTTACTTATGATCCTAGAATTTCCACAAGATCCGCTCAAAGTTTCTTATTTAGACCTTTATTACCAAAAGATGAGAGGAAATGCCTTTTATCTTTCGAATGGGAACAATAGAAGAAGAAGGTTTTAGGGTTGAGAATTTTAAATACCAAAACTACAAACTATGGAAGAAGCAAATGGGATAATTTATATTAAAAAAAAAAAATTCCTATTATTAGGAAGAATAGTAAATAATACAATGACAATGAAAGATAAAGAATGTGAATTTCTTCACACAAAGATGCTAGGAAAATTAAGAATGTGAATTTCTTCACACAAAGGTGCTAGGAAAAGTAAGACTATGCTTGGTAGTATTAAAGGAATTCAACACTTTGAAAGAAAAGACAATGGAGGGCTGATGATGGCATTGGATAAATTATATGAAAATCCCTCATATCGAACAAGGTATTTCTTTTGAAGCGTTTATTTAATATGAATATGTCATAAGGTGGATTTCTTGTTCTTCATTTAAATAAATTCAACATGGTCACTAGTCAATTAAGTTTTGTGGAAGTAAAATTTGATAACGAGGTCGGGGGAACTTTTTATTTTGTGCTCATCTATAGAAAGCTAGAATAGTTTGGTGATGGCCGTGATTAATTCTATCTCTATTTCAAATACTTTAAAGTCTAATGATTTTGTTGGTTTTATCCTTAGCGATGAAATGCAGTGGAAAATCATAGGTGAGGCATTAGATAATGTTGATTGTAGAGAATAGGGGAAGACAGAGGGAGAGAACAAACATCCCAAGGAATCATAGAAATGATAAGAAGGGTAGATCCAAATACAAATGGAGGATGGAATGTTGGCATTGTGGGAAGAAATGACACAAGAAGAAAGATTATTAGTCTCTAAAAGAAAAGAAAAAAGAAAAAAAAGGAGATGGGCAACAAAAGAACAATAAAGAAGAAAGTGTAGAAGATGATGTGCTACAGGATACTTTAATCCTTTTAATATATAACATTGTTGATTCTTGGTTAATAAACTTCGGGCCTTTATTTAATGCTACACCCCATAGAAAATAAAGGCAGGAGCAACACAAACACAAACACAAGTATAGGAAATACTCAACTCCCACAGTTCAATGGGAAGAACTATGAATATTGGGAAATCACAATGAGAGCCCTGTTTGCCTCTCAAGATTTATGGGAGCTTGTTGAAGATGGTTTTGAAGAACCAATAGATGAAAATGCATTTAATTCCTTAACACAGGCATAGAAGGATTTGTTGAAGAGTAATAAGAAGACAGACTCAAAAGCCCTCTTCTATCTTTATCAAGTAGTGCATGAAAGTGTATTTCCAAGGATTGCAGTAGCTAAGAGGTCCAATTGATGAGAAAAGATTTTGAAGTCATTTGCATGAAAGAGTTTGATACAATAGACTCATTCTTTACTCTACTAATTGGGTTGGTCACCCAAATGAGATCTCATGGAGAGATAATAGAAGAAAGAAGAATAGTGGAGAAAGTATTGAGGAGCTTACCCTCAAGGTTTGATGTGATAGTCACAACCATTGAAGAGACAAAAAATCTCTCAAAGTTTACAGTTGATGAGCTATATGCATCATTGATGACACATGAAAAAATATTGGGTAGAACAACAAACTCATCTTTGGAGCATGCCTTCAAGACCTAAATTTCCTTTGGAAGAAGAAGAGGTCAAGGCATAGGAAACTACATCACCCATCATCTCTACCACCCCCAACCTCCCTAATACTAGCAATAGCTTTGAAGTTCTTGCCTCTCACGACCCTTCGGGGGCTCACCAAGCTCAGCCCTCTGCCTCTAGCCCCTTACCGGACTCTCCTGCCTCGGCTCTCAAAACCCATCTTGCTAATGCATCTACTAAAGTCACTCAGGCCTCCACTTCGGCTGACGTCCAAATCAAAGCCTCCATTCCTATCACTTCGCTCATGGACATGGATTGCTCCCAAGATTCTGTCCCCCCTCCTGGTCCAGAAGACGTAGATCAGAATGCCCCCACCCTCATGGATGATGAAACTGAAAGCGTTGACATAGGGGAGCTCGACATCCTGGCTCTGGAGGAAGCTTGCCATCAGAAAGAATACAACAACATTAAACCTCATCAGATAGACAATTTGGAAGTGGTCCTCTCTCGCGCACAACAAAGGAATTCAGTGGGCATTCAAGCGGGGGGCCCATGGGATGGAAGAAAAATTATGAAAGAAACAAAAAAAAGAGGAAGGAAGACAGATTTGCAGAGAACTATTATTATAGGTGAAATACTTGTGGAATCAGGAAGATTTCCCAAGTTGACAAAGTTCTACAAGGCTCTTCCGCATAGTTCTTCATGAAGCTTATCTTCTGGAATGTGAGAGGGCTCAATAGTCCCTCAAAACACAAAATGATTAAAAATATGATTCAACAACACAAACCTTCGATTGTTTATCTTCAGGAGACGAAATGTAATAGAAAAACGCTTGAACACATTGTAGCCAAAGTTTGGGCAAATTGCCGCTCAGTAACAGTGGACGCTTCAGGCGCCTCAAGAGGGCTAGAAATCATTTGGGATCCTCAAGTCCTCTCTCTATATGATTTCCATGCTTCCCACTATTTCATTCAATCAACCTTCCATCTGATAGGTACCAACATACATGGTCATCTAACCAATGTATATTTCCCGCAAGAAATCCAAAAGAAATTAGATCTACTCAGTACTTTAACAGATTTGAATTCCTTGAGGCGATTCCCACTTTGGTTCTGTGGGGGGGATTTCAACATGACTACCATGCTGGAGGAAAAATCAGGCGGAAGGCATAGGCTAGATGGGGACTGCTTAGGTTTCAAAGACTTCATTTCAAACAATCAGCTCGTGGATCTTCAAAACTCCAATGGTACGTTCACATGGACCAAAAAGGCCAGAGGGACGTAGCACATTGCTTCTCGAATGGATCGATTTCTTATGTCAAACAACGCTATTCATCTAGGGGGGGACTTCCATTCTTCCATTCTTCCCCTTGCTGGCTCAGATCATTGGCCCATCCTCCTTCAATGGACCCGTCCGGGCTCGCACTGTAATAGGCATTTTCGATTCGAATCGTTCTGGTTCTCCCACGCTGGTTTTAAAGAAATTGTCATCAAAGCTTGGCATTCCTTTGTTCCATCGGGGGGCTCAAAAATGTTTCAATTCCAACATAAGCTTAGGAATCTCAAGAACATGCTCAAACACTGGAATAAATCTCAGTTTGGAAACATCTTCGACAACCAGAAGGAGCTAGAGCTTCAAATGAGCCTTCTATAATAGAAAATCATCACTGAGGGCAGAATAGAGGGCTATGACAGTAAAGAAGCCGATCTCCTCACAAAAATTGACAAGAGTAGGCAACAGGAAGAGACTTTCTGGCGACAGAAATCTAGAGTCAGATGGCTTCAAGAAGGGGAGAAAAGCACAAAGTTTTTCCACAGATCCACTATTCAAAGAAGGATGCATAATAACATTGCTTTTCTTAACAAAAATCAGGGAATTTGTTTAGAGGCGCATGAGGACATTGAAAAAGAGCTCAGAGGATATTTCAAAAATATTTTGCAGGAACCGGAAGGTAATCGAGATCAAGCTATTTGTTCTTTCACTCAACATATACCTAAAATCATAATAGAGGATCAAAATGTGATGCTACTCCAGCCTGTCACCCTTCATGAGGTTGAGCAAGCCATTGCTCAACTCAAGGATGGGAAAGCACCAGGGCTGGATGGATTCACGGCCAACTTCTTCCACGCATTCTGGGAGCTTATTAAGTTGGAAGTTTGGGCTTTAGTGGAAGAATCCCGTTCCATGCACTGGATCCTTCCTTCACTAAACTCAACCTTCCTTGCTCTCATCCCCAAGGAGGATAATTCAAGCACCCGGACAAATACAGGCCCATAGCGCTCTGCAATGTCATATACAAGTTGATCTCCAAAGTCATTGCGAACAGGCTTAAGCCACTCCTTCCTCTCCTTATCTCGCCAGAGCAAACAGGATATGTGGAAGGTCATCAAATATTGGATGGCATAATCCTATCGCATGAGGTAATACATTCACTCAAAATCCTCAAGAAACCAGGTATGCTTCTCAAACTAGACTTATCTAAAGCTTTTGACAAACTAAGTTGGAATTATATCAAACAAATTCTCCTGGCTTTTGGTTTTAATGCTCCTTGGACACGGTGGGTAATGAGCCTTCTGTCTTCACCCAGATACTCAATCCTTGTTAATGGCTCTCCCTCATTACCGTTTCGGTCTTCTAGGGGCATCCGTCAAGGGGACCCCTTATCCCCCTTTCTTTTCGTGCTCATGGCTGAAGGCCTTAGTCGACTTATTCATCATGCAGCCTCCTCTGGTTCAATTAAAGGGATCTCTCTACATGACAACTCCCCTATTACTCACCAACAATTCGTTGATGATAACTTTCTCTTTGGCCATCCATCTGTTCAAGAAGCCTGAGCCTTCAAATCTTTGCTTAACACCTTCTCGGAGGCTTCTGGAACCACCATCAACTCTAATAAATCCCACATTTTCTTTTTCAACACCCCTTCCATTTCTCAACGCAATATCGCCAGAATTTTGGGCTTCACGATTGATGTTCTTCCTTCCAAGTATCTTGGGGCTCCCCTGGTCGACTCGGAAATTAAGCATGCCTCTTGGAGAGCCCTTCTGGATAAGCTGGAAGCCAAGATCTCCTCATGGACATACCGCTCTCTTAATATGGCCAGAAAAATCCTCTTAATCAAATCGGTTCTCCAAGCAATGCCACTTTATCTCTTCTCCATCATGGCTGCTCCAAAATGGGTGCTGAAGCAAATTCACAACTTACAGAGGAATTTTCTTTGGGGTTCTTCGGGCCTCAATAGAAAATGGGCCCTTGTCAAATGGACAGAAGTTTGTACTCCAAAATATGCAGGGGGGTTGGGTTTGCGAGACCCGCTTCACAGCAACCAAACCATGGGTGCCCGTATTTGGTGGAGCTGGATCTCTAAACCAAACATCCCTTGGGCTCGTCTTTGGCAGGTCATGTACGCTCCAGGAAGACCCCAGGAGGATCTCATTCGCATCAGCTCGGATGCCCCTGGTTCGATGGTCTGGAATGCAGCAAAACAACATGGTGCCTTCATCCAAGCTCACAGTTTTTGGGAAATCCATTCAGGAGACAAAGCTAGATTTTGGGAAGATTCTTGGCAACAAATGCCAAAAATCTCCTTGATATTCCATAAACCTTTGTGGCAAAACTTTCTTTGGAACGCCATCCCCAATCAAGTCAATAAGTTCTGGCAACCCCATTCCTCCCATGGTCTTCAAGTTTGGAAACCAACTCTCACCTGGCAAGAGGACTGGCAGGGGGAGACTTATGGTGACATTGAACAGGAGCTAAGCTTAATAATAATCAAAGTCTCGGCCCATGCATATAGGCTGAGGTGGGGATACACTCCACAGGGAAAATTTTCTACCCAAGAAGCCTATAGGTTACTCTATTGCCCTCAGCAGAATCAACAGGATCGCATATGGGCTCAAGTCTGGCTCCCTAAAACCTGGCCTAAAATCTCCACTTTCCTCTGGCTCCTCAGCAAAGGAAAAATACTCACGTGGGACAATCTTCTGAAAAGAGGATTTATTGGCCCTTCAAGGTGCCCCAACTGTAATTCTCAGGCAGAATCCATTCGGCACCTCCTTGATTCTTGTTCTTTAGTTACTCATCTCTGGGACCAATTCACCTTCTGCTTCAGAAGAACTGGGAGACAGGTCGGTGATATCAATAATACCATCAGATGGTGGCCTTCGCAACCTTTCCAAAGTCAATTGCTCAATACCCTCTGGAACTTGTTCCCGGGTTTCATTTATTGGGCCACTTGGAAGGAGCGTAATCACAAGACATTCAAGGATACAGCCATGCCAATTGATATCATTTGGTCCAATCTCAAGCGCAATCTTCAAGAAACTTTAGCTCTTGTTCACTGGCAAGATTCGGATATGCCTTCTACACCAGCTGAATGCCTCATTTTGAAAAGATGGAACCTCGATCTCAATCACCCTGAAAGGAAATCTCAGAACTCCTTGAAGCACTTGGAGTCGCCTATCTTCTGGTCTCCACCTATGCCTCAGGCTTACAAAATAAATTTTGACGGTGCGGCAAAAGGAAATCCAGGACTTGCTGGCTATGGAGGCATTTTCAGGAATCATGAAGGAACTATAACACACATCTTCTTCGGCTCTCTTGGTCGCGACTCTAACAATGCGGTTGAACTCGAAGGCCTTTGGCAGGGGTTATGCATTGCGGAGAAAGAGAACTTCTTCCCTCTGGAAGTTGAAGGGACCTCTCAGATCCTTATTGAGGCCGCAATTTGACTCCATTCTGGTTCTTCAGCTTCCAAAGTGGCCTCAAGTTGGAGGTTGTAGAGCAGATTGGAACTTATTGAAATTTGGCTCAAGATGCCTAAATCTATCTCCTTTAAGCATATCAGACGCACAACCAAGAAAGTTGCTGATCGATTGGCTAATCAAGGCGCTACTCAGATTACTCCTTTCTACGAAGGCTCTCTTCACAAATCTGATGATGAACAACTCATTCAGGACTGCACTTCCTTGGTGCAACAGGATCTCCAAGCCCTGGATGCGGGTGTTCAGAATGTATGAAAGGTGGCAGAGGATTTGGGTTGGTGCGTGGGATTCTACCACCGCCACCCTTCCTCTCATCCTCGAGACCATTAATTGCATTAACGTCAAGCCACCCAAGGCATTAACGCAGCACAGTTGCCCATGTTTACGCCTGCTCCATAGGGATATGGCTTCTTCCGAAAGTTTCAAGCCGGCATTGTTGCCTCCCCGCTCTTGCTGCTCCTCGGCGGTCTTAGAGCCTAGCTCCAGGACCATTACTGGACGCAGATGCTCACTTTCTTGTTGTTTAGACCTCATTCCGGGTGTGCACATCTCGCAGAGCTCCCATTGCTCTCAGCGTATCGGTTTTCACTCAGTTTCTCTCCCAGAAACGTTCGGCACTTCTCAGCCCTCTGTGCTCAGCTGTGGTCTGCTAGTCCAGTCCGAGCCTTCCGCTTCCTGCTCTATCTTGCTCAGTCTTTCTCGCTTGATTCCCATGCCTCGGTTGCGCCAAAGGATGAGGTGTCGACGTGACTTGAGCCGTGGAGGTCCTCCCCACCACCCTCCCTCCACCTCTCCGAGCTCCTCATCTCCTCCTTCCGATTCTCTGCAGGGTCGTTACCTTGAGACTCGTAGTGGACGTGGCTCTCAAGTTGGGCATGGGATTTCTCAGCCTGCAAGAGGCATCTCTAGTCTCATCCTGGGTCAGCAGCATAAGGCACAGTTCCGTTTCCCCTGTTTACTCAATATGGCTACTGTTATAGCCACGATAACTATAGATTTTAAAGAGGAGCCTCCTGAATTGACTGCCGAGCTCACGGGTTCTCAACTGGCACAATTGGCGGCTGATAGGCCCTGCTCTCCCTCTAGAGGAGGTCAGAAACAGAAAGAGGTTGAGTGCAGCTCCTCGCAGGACCTCAAAATTGCTTCTAGTTCGGGCGACATCAAGCGAGGCTGTTTTGCTGCTCCTGTTGACAAGCCGGGTGAGGACGATACCAAGCATGGCGGTTCCAGTGCTAAAGCTGATTTGCAGGTCGAGGATGACCCTTACGCCTTCGCCTGTCGTGTGGTCGAGTCTCCCCCCTCCTCTCAAGGTAATTAATGGCCAATCTCCATATTAGCATGTTTTTGGATGATCGTCGAATGAGGTTCAACTCTGGTTTTTTCTCACTGTCTCAGTTTAGTTTTCATCATATCTACAGGTTGTCTAAATGCCGGTTTCCCCTTCGAGGGCGGTAGGGTTTTTTGTCTGGGAACAAATATGTCTGTAAAACCTGTTCTAGTCATTGTGGGTTGATAAACTACTGGAGTTTCATAGCCGGTTTCCCCTATGAGGGCGACACTCTTTTGCTGAATTGCCTGACTGAGCTTCATGGATATCTCTGTGTTTTAGTACTATGGGATGATAATTTTTTAGAGTGTCATGGATGTACTAGAATGCCCATTTCTCGGGCCAGAACTTCTGAGGCCCTGGTCTCCATGTAATGTATTTTTTGTATACTAATAGATTAAGCTTATTCAAAAAAAAAAAAAAAAAAAAAAAAAAACAAAACAAAAACACATTATAAATCCTTGGATTTAATGTTATAAATCTAAAATGTTAACAAACCCAAAGGTTTATTAAACCCTAACATTATAAACCCAAGGGAATAATATTAAATCCTAGGGTTAGTATTATAAACTGTGGGATTTGAATATTATAAACCCACGGGATTAATATTATAAATCCTTGATATTAATATTTTAAACCCAAAATATTAATTAACCCAAGGGTTTATTGATATTAGAAACTTAAGGGATTAATAAAACAAAGGGATTAATAAACCATCACGATTATTAATATTATAAATCTAAGAAATTGATATTATAAACCAAATGGATTAATAAACATAATGGATTATCAATATTATAAACTCAAATAATTAATAAATAGAAGGGATTAATATTAGAAACCAAACAGATGAAAAAAACCGAAGAGATATGTGGGATACATATTATAAATGCTTGAGATTAATATTATAAACTCAAAATATTAATACACCCAAGAGTTTATTAAACCCTAACATTATAAACCCAATGGAATATTATTAACCCTTGTATTAGTATTATAATCCAAAGTATTAAAAACCCTAGGACTAATATTATAAACCCAAGGGATTTACATTATAAATCCTTTGGATTAATAGTATAAACCCAAAATATTAATAAACCACAGGGTTTATTAAACCCTAACATTACAAACCCAATGGAATAATATTAAACCTTAGGGTTAGTATTATAAAGAATAGCCATAATTAAATATGGTTAAGTAATGTTGTGTATTCGACAATGAGTAACAATGATTAACTATGTTGGAAAGGTTTGACCATACATGACCATGGTTGAGTTTTTTTTACCATGTTTTATTAGAATGATTACAATGGTTGACCATGTTTGACCATAGGCTACTATGGTTGAATACAGCTAACTATGGTTGTGTATTTTTGAGTGTGAGTGACAATGATTAACTATGATGGCAATGTTTGACCATGTAAGGACATGGTTGAGTTTGTTTCACCATGTTTGATTAGAATGATTACAATGAAAATCTTAATATTATTATTTATCACTAATAATCTTAATATTATTTATATTAATAGTGTAAATTTTAGTATCAATAAAGTTATTTATCACTAATGATTTTAATACTATTTATATTAATAGTGCTAATTTTGGTATGAATAGTAATATCATTCATAATATCAATCATCATATTTTTAGAGTGAATATAATTAAAAAAAATATTAATAAAATACATATTTATTATTATAAAGAAACATTATTAATATTATTTATCAATATTAATGTTAGTATGATTTATAAAGAAACATCCTGATGATGAATTACAGTTGGTAGTTCGAAATGCCTGGTTCCAAACATTCCTTATGTGATTTCCCGGAAGATTTATAATTAAAATGATTTATATTAACAATATTAGTGTAATTAATCATATTAATATTATTAATAAAATGTTATTAATATTATTGTTATAATTTAAATGTTATTAATAATTTTAATAAACCTTAATTATGTTTCAAACTTATTGTTATTAATACAATTATGAACATTAATTTTAAATAAAGCTCGTAGATATTGTATTAATGATGTTTTTAATAATATTGCTATTATTATTAATAACGTTACTAACAATATTGTTTTTAATAATAATTAAAATGTCATTTTCATTATTAATATAATTCTTAGTATAAATCATAATTATCATTATTTAAATACTAATTATTAATATTATTTTTAGTGTATATTAAAATGTTAATGTTATTAATGTAATTTTTATTATTGTAGGGTTTTTATTGAGTTTATGACATTAGGGCTCTAAATTAGAAAACTTAATATTATAAAAATATGAAAATTAAAATTTAGAAAAACTTATAATGTATAAATATATAAAATCATAAAATAACTTAAAATAAAGAAATAAAAAAAATAAAACATAGTTGGTCAATATATACTTTTACCCTATTACACTAAGTATATTAATAATATTAATAAATAATTGATCACTATTAATACATTATCAATATTAATAATATTAATCAATAATTAATCAATATTAATAAAAATAATACTATTAATTAATATTAATAATATTATTAATATTTTTTTTTGTAAGTAAGTTAGGATCATTATATTATAATATGAACAGAGATTACAGCATGGAGGCTCGAAGACTTATGGCTGTGACAGTACAGTGGCCTGCTTCTTTTAGAGCTTATAAAGGACTGAGTTTGACTAAGTTGAAAACTAGCTAGATTTACAACCATCTTAGCCCTTAGAAAAAACATCGAGGCTACCACGCAGGGTTGCCCATGAAAACCAAAACCAGAACAAAACTGTGCTGACGGCCATAATGACCTCTTACAAGCCGATTGCTTACTGACAAACTGACATAAGTATAGAAAGAAATAGATTGACCAATTGAAAATAACACACAGAAGCTGCTGAGCCATTAGAGAGTAGGAGTGGAAGCTCCGGAGTGTCCCGCCTCGCCTGGAGTCATGCCCTCCCCGCCTGTCACTGGAGCTCGGGGCTTGAAGCGTCTGATAACAGTGGCCTGCAAGTCATCCGTGGGAATCTCGATGGAGACGTGGAGGATATGGCGGAGGTAAATTTCGAAGCGTCAGACGAAATTCTCCAGTGCCTTGCCATGCTGGCGTAGTTCCTCTGCTAACGAGTTGAACGCAACTTCCAATTTATCAAGGCGGGCTGTGTTCCGAGCTGATGCCATAGACGTGGCCGCAAACGTTTCCTTCACCGCTGCTCCCTACATGGCTATCGCTTTGGCCAGCATTGTTTTCACTTGCCAAGCTACGACTTGGGTTTGCAGAAACTGGGTTTGGCGCATGGAGGGAGTACCTGGATCGACGAGCCAATCAACTTCCTCGCTAATGGTATTGTCATCCGTCTTTGTCCGAGCAAGTTCCACTTCCCCTTCCAGAACCTCGATTGTTTGCTTGCCGCGTTTAGAAACAGATGCATCATAGCAGTCCTTGGCCCTCTTGAGGGCATGAGAGGCTTTTATGCTTCGCAAATTCAAATCAGCCAAGGCATCTGGGTCTGTGATAGCAGAGATATCGCTCAGAAAACTGGAGCCTAATTCAGACGATGAGTAGAGAGGCCACTTTCTGAAGGAGAGAATGAGAATGAAAGGCCGAGCAGTTGAGTTAATAAAGAGGTGGGAGTCGGGGTGATGAGTGCTATGGAGTGGCCATTTAAGGCCATAATGCAGGGCATGTTGCCAATTGGTCCTTCCACCAAAGCTGGGTGGATGATCGGGGATTTCCGTCCTTCGATCCGACCCTTCGCACGCTGACAATCTCCGCTTAATGCATTTGGTTATGCTCTTTCCTTTGCTATCATTCCCCCTCATTAAGGATTGCTGAGCCCAAGGGTGTCTCGTTATCCGATCCGGCTTGTGCCGCCTGACGTGCGCAATCACCTTACCGTTACTCCTGATCTACTGACGACGGATGACCTGCCATTCATCCTACGGAAGTACGAGCGTTTAAGTCTTGCCTTGAGATGGTGTAGCATTGATCCCGAAGCTGTTCATTCGTGAGATCATGCCAACACGTGTCCCAGGCGTTTGTCGGGTTGTCAACATCATAGTTCGCAAGGTGGTCCGCGAGCGAGTTGGCCTTCCTTCGCACAGATTGCAGTATTATACCGCTAAGGGATGCCAAGTGCTGTGCAATGACCTCCGTTACCGCAACTAACCTCCAGTGCTTTACTGCTTTACTCGGCGTCGTTCCATGCTGGATTTTCTTGAGTGTGGTTATGGCTAGTTGGGAATCGCCTTCCACGATGACCAGACCTTTGCCAAGTCGAATTAAGAGTCGCAGCCCCTGTTCTAAGGCTGTGAATTCGACATCGTTATTTGTGGTTTCGCCCATATTCCTGCTCAGGATGTGTATAATGTTTCCCGTGTCATCTCGTAGAACACCACCTACCCCGACTAGGCCTGGGTTTCCTCTCGCGGCGCCATCGAAGTTCAACTTGCAGTATCCTTGGGGCGGACATTGCCAAATTGCAGGAGGAGGAGCAGGTCGGAGGGCAATTTCCTTCAGGAGGTGTTCCGCCGAATCGATGAGCCCGAAGATGCCTAGAATTCTGCGGTCGTTGGGAGAAATCGTTTCAGCCTTCTCTTCTCTACACCAGGTGCGGGTTGTTTTTGTTAACCCCTGCATAATGACCAGTTTTAATTCATCGAGTTGCCGAATGCTTCGTTTTTGAAAAATACGATTGTTTCTTTCTTTCCAGACATTCCAGATTAGGAATCCTGGACTTTTTCTCCATAGAGTATTTACCATGGTGCTGTTAGAGTAGTGTGAATGCCAGCTAGTTATAGTGTCATGGATGGAGTTTCGCTGTCTGTCCGACTGGCGGAATATTCCTTGAAGCCATTCCCATAGATTGTTTGTCCAGACACAACCATTGAAAAGATGATTGGTGGTTTCCTCCTGTTGCTTACACAAGGGGCATCGGGAGGGCCCTATGAACCCTCTCTTTGTGAGATTTTCCCAGGTTAAGACCTTCCTGTTTTGAATGAGCCATAAAAATGCCTTAATTTTGGGCCAGAGACTTCCGACCCAGACATTTTCATACCATGCTACTTTGTCACGCTCCTCTCTGTTGTCCAAATAGTAACGAGCTTCCTTTAGGTTGAAGGAGCCTCCTGTGAGCTTGCCCCAACGGAGGATGTCCGGAATAATATTATTAATATTAACATCAATATTAATTAGTATTAATATTGATTAATTATTTATTAATATTAATCAATTAAAAATAATAATATTAATATTACTAGTACTATTTTATTATAAAATTAAAGAAATTATAAAACTAATTTATGGTTTAAAAACTATTAAAAACTAATATTATTATAAAGATTAATATTATTAAACTCTTAATAAAACATTATATTATTATAAAGAAAATATTTTTTTTACTACATTAATCAAAACTTAATAATAATAATAATAGACTAAATCGAATATAATAACTAAATACCTAAATACAAATTAAATGATAAAATTTATCTTATTATATTAAAACATAATAAGGAAAAAGACAAACTACATACCAAAATATTAAAAAAATACTATTATAGTTACATTAAAATGTAAATGGAGAGGTGTGCAAGAATTCAAAGGTCAGCCTCTAGACCATGTTTTACTGGACATGCCAATATTTAAATTTTCAATGTATTTTTAATTTCACTCTTTAATATAAAATGTTTAATATAAATAAAACCTCCCACAGTTGTTTTAACTTGTAACACATACCTTAATTAAGAGGAACACAACCAAATTTCAATATATTTTAAATTTCAATGCTTAATATAAATAAAACCTCCCTAAAAGTTAAATTTAAATCAATTACCATAAAAGTAACGCATGCTTTAGGTTATGGGACAAGTTTTAGTTAATGACGGCCAAGTGTGAATGTAATTTTATTTTTAATTTGATATTTATCTTTATTTTTCTCTAATATTCATACATGGTGATACATAAAAAGCACAATAAAATTTTAATATGATTTGGTAAAAAATTATTTTAATCAATGTTTAAACATATGATTTAGATATGCAAGGAAGTTATGATTTTGATTTTCATTCATTGGTATAATGGCCATGACGAGAATATACTGGCATCTTTCAATTTAAAGCGGTAAGATCAAAAAAATTAATTAGCAAAATCATTAAAGTGGCGAATTCCAACAGGGGGATGCCTATCGTCGTAATTAATATAAATTATCTGAACTGAGATTAATTAATCATCCCTAAGGGTTAAAAAGGGTCCAATTGTCTCTTATCCATAAAATTGACTATAAAGATAACTCTATGCCCTATGTCAAAATGACAAGTGAAGGTGGATTTACCATACTTCACCTTCTTAGTAGTCTTTTATGAAGTACAACATGTCATAGTGATAATTTTTATTCCATTAAATAATTTTAGCTCTAAAGCAGAGTGAGAGTTTTAGGAGTACCAAAGGAATTCAACATTGCAAATGTGATAGAAGAAAATAATTTCATGGAAGGGCGAAGTCTTCCCAACTTGGTTATAAAAACCAAGTGCATCATTCATGTCAAAAAAAAAAAAAAAACATGCAGATATTGTCATATAGAGGTTTTGAGTACTTTGGCGAAAATGTATACCATTATGAAAAAACACATCTTACATACAATTAATAACAAATAAATTGTTCCACATCAATTACCTAATATGGATATTTTGATTTGAGGTCACATAATTCTCCACCCCTTATTGTAGGGGATCAGTTGGAGCCGAGAAAGTTTCTACTACCTCTTCTTTCTTATATGCTATTCTTTCCTATACCGCAACTTTATGGCGTTTCTTTTACAACATGTGATGCAATTGCTAGTTATAGTTATATGATGTTGTTTTATTGAAAATAAAGTCAAAATAATATATAAAATATAATAAGAAATCATAAAAGGATAAAGTTTGCTTTCTCGAAGAGTTTATATATATGAGATAAATATTTTGTGAGATAGATGTGGTAAATATTAATGGTTATTAAAGAAATTTTTTTTCTCTCAATTTTATATTAATATGAAATAATATTATTTTTAATATAATATATATTTTAATCTTATATCAATTTATTTATAATATAAAAGAGAAAATTTTGAGGCCATGAATAGAGAAAAATTGGACCTTGAACTTTCGGGCACATAGCACTCAATTTTCCTATTACCAATTTTTTTTTTAACTTTAATTTAGATTTCATTAAAATTAAAATTCTACAATTAATTTTAGTTTTTTAATATTAATATTTCAAAACTTCTCCGTCATTGAAAAACCTGAAACCAATTTTATTTATTTTATATCTTATGTGGCTGATTGTTCACGGGCTACAATATTGCTTTGCTGCAATGTGATCACGCTTAACTCATTGTTATTGCCATAGTCTGCATGTCGTTCGACTTGACGTGTATTTTCTATTTATTTTTTCAAGTTTGTTCGAAGGATGACGGTTTTTATTTTTAAAACTCAACATCCCATCCCCGTTTTATGTGTTTGTGTCACTTTTCTGGCTTTGGAAGCAACCGCAAGAACCACGCCTCACAGAAAGCGTACATTTGGGTTGTTTCATCAAGTAATTTTGATGTCATTCATAAATTTATAAATTAATTTTGATTTGTGCAACCCATAGATCCATATTCGACAAATTTCTCCAATACACGGGGATCTGTCCTCATTCATAATTAATTGCGAAATCTAGGGATTCGCTGCTATTTTATGAACGAGATTCGGCACTTGGTTTCTATTAATTACTGTGGCATCAAATTCCTCATGATGAATTGAATTACCCACCTGTGGCTATATAATGAATTGAAACATTGGCTAAGCTTCACACTAATTCTCGTCAATTGGTTTTTTTCTCAATTGAAGAAATTGGGTCTGGAGCAGTTCTCATGGTATTCATTCCCCAGATTCATTCCCAGAATTGAATAGGGAAACTTATAGGACCAAACCTCCACACGTTAGAAGTTGGACACGTAGAAGTTGGATTTGCCTAACTTGGGCATTATGGTATCCATAAAATGTACATTTATTGTTTTGGTAATCGTTGGATTGGTGGGAACAATAGACTCGTCCAATCACATGGCTTCTCACGTAAGCATCACTGTGTTGAAGAATGCGGTTGCCAAAGGAGCTGGTAAGTGAAATTTATGTCAAAATTATTTCTGGAACAGCAGAGAGCTGGTAAGTGTGTTGGGTAATGTCAAAAAAAATTTGTGGGTAATTTCTGGAACAGCAGAGATTCTGTAATAAGTTGTTTAATTGGTGATTGCAGTTTGTTTGGATGGAAGCCCACCAGCTTACCATTTACAACGGGGATCTGGATCAGGAGCACATAGCTGGCTAGTTCATTTAGAGGTAATAACTAGTTATGGTTTTTATTTTTGTCTTTCTCGAAATTGAATCCAATAGCTGTGAGGAGTAAACCTCCCATCCTCAATAGTTAATTGATCTTTAATATTGAGGTGTCTTTTTTATTTTAAAATTGATGCCCGTCGACGTTATGGTCGTTGCTGGTTTCTTGTTCTAATAATAACTGTTCCTGTTACAATTTATTTTTTGATATTAATTTGTGTACAAGAGTATTCAGCCGATCTGTCATATTGGCGCAAATTATTATGCAGGGTGGAGGATGGTGTAGCTATATACCAACGTGTTCGGAACGCGCACACTCTGCACTCGGCTCTTCACTGTACATGGGAAACGCAACAGCATTTACAGGTGTTTTAAGTGGCCTTCTCTCAGAAAACCCAGGTATTTCAATTAATCTACATTCCAAAGCCATATAAATAGAATGATTGTGTCAATTAAATAAAACTATCATTTAATACCATTCGTTTTTCTTTTCAAGTTTTTGTTGGAATGTTTCCGAATTCCAAAATAATAGAAGTCTCTTTTTCAACACAGAGAAATATTCAAAATTTCATTCACAATGTTTTAGAATTCCAAAATAATAAAAGTCCCTTCCTTAACACAGAGAAATATTCAAAATTTCATTCACAGTGACAGAGTTTTCACATAAAAAAAATCTATTCCATAAAAAAAACTTGTTACAAATTCTTCCTCAAGAGAGGGATTACATTTGCTGGACTGTTACAAGACACAGTGCCAAACAAAAAAAACTGTTCTCTGTCTCACACAGAAAAATACTCTGTCTTTCTAAAACAACATACACTGCTGTGTATACTCTGTTTTTCCTAAAACACTTTGTTTTTTTACAAACGCACTCTGCTGTGCATAAAAACATAATATCTAAAAACATGACTCTGTTCTGTATATTAACAAAATATCTCAGATTGAATTTAATGTCATTCGTTGACAAAAAATCACCGCTTAAAAATTCATTAATGGCATCATAACTTCTGCCGGCATCGCTTGAAAAATGCATTGATGACAGATTTGGTTTGGTGGCATTGTTTGGCAAATTTTCTTCCCGCACTGCTGTGCATACACTTCTGTTCTGTGTATTAAAACATATTACAACTGCACTTTACAAAGTGATAGGCATATATATATATATATAATATAATATATATAACCCAATATTAAAACAAATATATTGCTGTCATAAAACAAAACATTAAACTAAAACATAAAACCAACTATCGTTTTAAAACAAGTGCATTGGGCAAACATTATTACATCCAAAGTATTGTGGGCACATTATATGTGGGCCCTCCGCTGATGACGTAAGCAACTCCCGGGGGGGTTCGCTACTCCGCCTGCCCATCATGCTAGACCCCCGCGGAATTGAGTACCGCTTGGCCTCTTCGCTGCCGTCTTTTGGGCAGTTGGAAATTAATTCCAACACTCCCCCTTAATTTCAACTGCTGGGTTTTCCTGCATACCCAAACATTTCCTGAAATGTTCAAAGCTTTTCTGCGCAAGTGGCTTTGTGAGGATATCAGCAAATTGATCTTCCGTTCTGCAATGATGCAAAACTATTTCACCATTGTTAACCAATTCACGTATGAAGTGAAACTTGGTGTCAATGTGCTTTGTCCTTTTATGAAAAACTGAATTTTTAGACAATGCAATAGCTGAGCTATTGTCACAATAAACCACTGTCCCTTTTACCTGTTCTTGGCCTAAACTTCTCAACATTTTTCTCATCCAAACTGCTTGACACGCTGCTGCTGTAGCTGCCACATATTCCGCCTCTGTTGTAGATAACGCTACAATGGGTTGTTTCTTAGAAGCCCATGAAATGACTCCTGAACCTATGTGAAAAACATAACCGGAAGTGCTCTTCCGATCATCTACACTTCCAGCCCAATCACTATTAGTGTATCCAACTAAATCTGAACATTCTGAAGCCGTGTAAAAAATACCAAACCTTTTTGTACCTTTGACATACCTCAAAATTCTTTTTGCTGCTTGCCAATTTGCATCCTTTGGCTTTTCCATGAATCTGGAAATCAAACTAACAGCATGCATTATGTCCGGCCTAGTTGCAGTCAAATACATAAGGCCGCCAACTATGCTTTTGTATAAACTAGGATCAAAATCCTTGCTGCTGTCCTCTCTGCTGAGTTTTAATCCCATCACTGTGGGAGTGATTGTTGCTTTGCATTCCTGCATGTTAAATCTTTCAAGCACCTCATTAACATACTTTGCCTGTGAGATAAAAATTTCATTTTCATTTTGTTCTACTTCTATTCCCAAGAAGTATCTCAACAAACACATATCACTCATTTCAAATTCTTCTTTCATGACTGTTTTAAAATGTTCAATAAGGCAATCATCATTACCTGTGAAAATAACATCATCCACATATAAGACTACAATCAAGATTTTACCATCTTTTTCTTTGATGTAGGGGTGGGTTCTCCCTCACACTTTTCAAATCCATTTTCCAGTAGATAGGAATCTATCTCACTGTACCACGCTATTGGCGCTTGCTTCAGCCCATAAAGAGCTTTCTTCAACTTGTACACTTTGTGCTCTTGGCCTTTCTTTTCATAACCTAGAGGTTGTTCAATGTAAACCTTTTCCATTAACACTCCATTTAGGAATGCTGACTTCACGTCCATTTGGTAAACTTTCCACTTGTTTTGTGCTGCTATGGACAACACTGCTCTCACGGTTTCCATTCTGGCAACCGATGCGAAAGTTTCCTCATAATCTATCCCATGCTTCTGCTTATAACCTTTGACAACAAGCCTTGCCTTGTGTCTCTCTATTTTTCCTTCAGCATTACTCTTGGTCTTGTAGACCCATTTAACTCCAATGGCATCTTTACCTTTTGGGAGTTCAACCAAATCCCAAGTTTTGTTCCTCTCTATGGCATTAATCTCCTCATCCATAGCTTCTATCCATTTCTCATCCTTGATAGCTTCTTTGAAATGAACAGGATCATCAACATGACAATATAAAGCAAACAAAGAATTGATACCTTCATTAGCTATATCTTGTTCATAAATATCGTTCAAGCTTCTGAATTTCTTACCTCTTTCAGTAGGTGTACAAATGTTTGAAGAAGCACTTGAATTTCCTCCTTGTGGTGTGCTTGGAGAAGCACTTTCGTTTCTCCTCAAGGGTGTGCTCTGCTGCTCCTTTGTTGGTGTTGCTGTTTGGGGATGTATTTCAGCCAACTCATCATCATTTTCATCATGAGATAAACAGTGTTTAACATTCACTGTTTTCTCTATGCTTCCATCCCAAGCTTCCTCTTCAATAAACTGAACGTCCCTGCTCACAATAAACTTCTTGGTGGATGGGTTATATAACCTGTATGCCTTGGATTCCTCACTGTATCCAATGAAAATACATTTCTCCCCCTTGCTGTCCAACTTTTTCCTTAGCTGATCCGGAATGTGTGCATAAGCCACACATCCAAAAACATTCATGTGTGTGACACTTTGTTTTGTGCCACTCCATGCCTCTTCCGGCACTTTGTTCATTACAGCTTTTGTAGGGCACCTATTCAAAATATACGCTGCACAATGTACAGCTTCAGCCCAATAATCATTAGGCAAATGCTTTGCCTTTAGCATACTCCTTGCCATGTCCATTATGGTTCGGTTCTTCCTTTCGGCTACTCCATTTTGCTGCAGAGTATATCTAGTTGTAAACTGCTTTTGAATACCATTTTCTCTACAAAACCGTAGAAAATATTTAGATATATACTCACCTCCTCTATCAGTCCTTAAGACTTTGATATGCAGCCCACTCTGGTTCTCAACAAGTGCTTTGAAATTGCAAAATTTTTCAAACACTTCACTTTTGTTTTTCAAAAAATAAACCCAAGTTTTTCTTGTAAAATCATCTATAAATGTTAACACATAGTGGCTGCTTGCAAGTGATGGAGTTTGCATCTGTCCACATATATCTGAGTGGACAATCTCTAAGGGTGCCTTTGCCCTTATGCTTTTCCCGGAAGGAAAACTTTCTCTGTGTTGTTTCCCCAAGATACAACCTTTACAAAGGCTGTCCAGTTTCTCTATCAATGGTAGACCACTTACCATTCATTTTCTGTTCAACAAATTAAGACCTCCAAAGTTGAGATGTCCAAATCTCATGTGCCATAACCAATTATCATCTTTTGGTTCGCTTTGGAGAGTCTCTTGTGCAACTGCTGCTTTTTCTTCACCATTCTTCAAATCTGCTCTCATTCTGAGAGGGAACATCCTGTTCCTTGTCATCTTTACTTCAGAAATACATTGTTTGCTGAGTGGTTTATCCATGATGGTACAAAAATCATTATCAAAGAAAACATTATGCCCCTTATGAACAAGCTGTCCAATACTTAAGAGGTTACACTTCATTCCTGGAACATAATAAACATCTGCTATGGATTTCTTTGCACCTAATCTTGTTAAAATATTTACATCTCCTTTTCCCATAACAGAAACTTTGCTATCAGTTCCTAGTGTGACTTGTGACTGAACACTCTCATCTAACATAGAAAACATTGCTAAGTCTCCTGTCATATGGTTACTACAACCGGAGTCTAGAAACCATAAATCTTCACTTTTTTCTTTAGCCATATTACAAGCTAAAAACAAATTATTTTGGCTGCTATTTTCTCTAGTGAATTTTGCACTAGTTCTACTTGCCATTTCTTGCTGTTTCTTTCTACATTCATTAGCATAATGACCATATTTTTTACAATGGTAACATTGGACATTGGACTTATCATACCTTTGTCCTTGAGCATTCTTTTGACCATTCTGTTGGCTGCTGCCTTGGCCGTGGCTGTGATTTTGACTGTTGCACCTTCCATGTGAATGTGAAGGGCTGTCTCTTCCACCTCTGTTTTGGCTTCTGCCTTTTCCTCTTTTGTTTCCTCTGCCTTGCCCTCTTCCTCTTCCGAAAGACATCTGGGTCTTAAAGGCATGCTCAAGAGATGAGTTTTCACTCCTACCCAATCTCTGTTCATGAGTCATCAGTGATGCATGTAGTTCATCCATTGAAAACTTTGTGAGATCTTTAGTCTCCTCTATGGTGGTGACAATCACATCAAATCTTGAGGGTAAACTTCTCAAGAGTTTCTCAACAATCCTCTTGTCTTCAAGATTCTCTCCATGAGATCTTATTTGTGTGACCATTCCAATCACATGAACGAAGAATGAGTCAATGGTATCTGACTCTTTCATACAGAGAGTCTCAAAGTCTCTCCTCAACAACTGTAGTTTTGTTGTCTTCACTTTTTCCATGCCTTGATAGGCTGTCATAAGAGTCTTCCATGTTTCTTTGGATCTCTTGGCTGCTGCTATCCTTGGAAACACACTCTCATGAACTGCTTGATACAAAAAGAAAAGAGCTTTGGAGTCTTTCTTTCTATTGCTCTTCAACATCTCTCTTTCTGCCTGAGTTAACATATTAAACTCATGTTCATCTGCTGGCTCTTCAAAGCATTCCTCAACAAATTCCCATAAGTCTTGGGAGACAAATAATGCTCTCATAGTTATTGACTAGTAGTCATAATTTTTTCCATTAAACTGTGGGAGATGGATATTCCCCATACCCATACCAGTGTTGGCTCCAGCCATTCTGCACTCTTAACTATAATTCAAAAAACACTTGACTGTGTGTTTAAAATAACTCACTGTTCTGCAACAGTAACACAAAAACTGTATAGAGAAATACCTTTGGATTCTTCTTGGCTGAGTCTTCACACTGATGGAGAAGCTGCTACAACAAAAAACTCCTTTCCTTCGGCGTCTTTGATCTTCAAAGAGCCTGGACTAGCTCTGATACCATGTTGGAATGTTTCAGAATTCCAAAATAATAAAAGTCTCTTCCTTAACACAGAGAAATATTCAAAATTTCATTCACAGTGACAGAGTTTTCACATAAAAAAAATCTATTCCATAAAAAAAACTTGTTACAAATTCTTTCTCAAGAGAGGGATTACATTTGCTGGACTGTTACAAGACACAGTGCCAAAAAAAAAAAACTGTTCTTTGTTTCACACAGAAAAATACTCTGTATTTCTAAAACAACATACACTGCTGTGTATACTCTGTTTTTCCTAAAACACTCTCTGTCTTTTTACAAACGCACTCTGCTGTGCATAAAAACATAATATCTAAAAACATGACTTTGTTCTGTATATTAACAAAATATTTCAAATTGAATTTAATGTCATTCATTGACAAAAAATCACCACTTAAAAATTCATTAATGGCATCATAACTTCTGTTGGCACTGCTTGAAAAATGCATTGATGACAGATTTGGCTTGGTGGCACTGTTTGTCAAATTTTCTTCCCGCACTGTGGTGCATACACTTCTGTTCTGTGTATTAAAACATATTACAATTGCATTTTACAAAGTGCTGGGCATATATATATATATATATATATATATATATATATATATAATATATATATATATATAATATAATATATATAACCCAATATTAAAACAAATATATTGCTGTCATAAAACAAAACATTAAACTAAAACATAAAACCAACTATTGTTTTAAAACAAGTGCAATGGGCAAACATTATTACACCCAAAGTATTGTGGGCACATTATATGTGGGCCCTCCGCTGATGACGTAAGCAGCTCTCGGGGGGTTCGCTACTCCCCCTGCCCATCATGCCAGAGCCCCGCGGAATTGAGTACCGCTTGGCCTGTTCGCTGCCGTCTTTTGGGCAGTTGGAAATTAATTCCAACAGTTTTAAATGTTATTTTCCATAAATTTTAAACCAAGGTTGTTTTACGATGAAAATTAATTTATTTGGAAGAATCTCCGGATACAGTAGAGTGAATTTGTTCACCTTTAGTTATGCTGTATCATTGAAGTCACTGGATTTCTATAACTAAACAGATTTCTATAATTGAAATCGCGTTATGGTTAGACACTGTGATGGATCGTCATTCACTGGAGATGTGAAGGAGGTAGATCAGGTATGTTAGTAAATAGATGATTTTGATTACACAATTATTTGGAGACTTGTTTTCTAGTTTTATCACATAAATATTTTAGATTATCTTTAGGTTTCCGACCAAATTAAATTATTTATATAATTTAAACCATTACTGGAATAAAACTAAATCTTATACTAATCAACCATCTTATTACTTAAAATTCACAAAAAATTTAAAATTTATTTAAAATTGATGAATATCAACTATCTTATACTAAACCGTTGCCTTTCTTACCTAATATTCATTATTAATATTTCAGAATAGCAAACTTCATTTGAGAGGACAAAGGATATGGCAAGCTGTAATGGAAGACCTATTGGCACAGGGAATGGACAAAGCAGAACAGGTATAAGGCTCTTCTCATTGTCAAAGGTGTTGTAAGGTAGGAAAATTGAATATCACACTATCAACTGATAAATGTTTTTGCAGGCTTTACTCACTGGATGCTCAGCCGGTGGGCTAGCCACATTTATTCACTGCGATGAATTTCGTGACCTTCTTCCAACCAGTGCGAAAGTCAAATGCATGCCAGATGCTGGTTTTTTCATGGACTCGTATGTCCTCAATAACATCTTATTTAATATCATATATATATATATATATATATGTTTGTTTATGCATATCTAGATAATTTTATAACATATACCGTTGTGTTGCAAATGGTGCAGAAAGGATGTCGCCGGACTTCACGTATTTAGGTTTTTCTATGATCAGATCGTCACATTTCACGTATATATATATCTCGACTCTTTTCTGCATGCATATATTACTCATTTAATTAAAATATATCGTTTCTTTCCTTCATATGGATTTCTCAACCTTATCTTTTTATTTGGCAATGTCGTGCTTTTCTTGAATTTGATATTGTATTGTATCACAGGGATCTTTAAAACACTTGCCTGCTACTTGCACATCAAACATGGCTCCTGCAAGTCTGGTAGTACGACATCATTCATTAGTTCTTTTCATTTGAAATAATGTACTGTGATGCCCTTTACCTCTAAGAATTGTTACTAACATCTAATCATATAACATGGCAGTGCTTCTTCCCGCAATATTTTTTGCAGTTGATCAAGACTCCACTTTTCGTTGTAAATTCTGCGTATGATCCACTGCAGGTACATAGAATCTCTTCACTTTTTTACAGACATTTTCAATGTCATTAAGATATTATATAATAATTGAATGCCACTTAATATTTTCTATTGCTGACCTTTTGTTTTGTAATATAGATTGGAAATATTTTGGTACCCCTTAAAGCAGATCCCAAAAATAATTGGTAGAAGTGCAAGATGAATATCATGACCTGATCTCCCTGGCAATTGAAAATAATAGAAGGTTACTTTTTGAATCAAAACCCCTGCTTCTTATTTTTTTTCACAATTCGAAGTAAATTATGGCTTGCTCATATAGTTTACAATTGCAGGGCTTAGAAATAATATGGTGAGTGCATTAACACCCTTGTCTAAGCCAAGCGGTAGAGGGCTATTTATCAATTCGTGCTATGCACACTGTCAAACAACCGTACACTACAACATAAAGGGGGGTTTTAAGACAATATTTAAGACAATTTTTGGGTAAATTGTCTTAATTTGAGACAAAAGAAAACTTGTGTATTGTCTTAAATATTGTCTTTAAGCGGGTGTCTCAAATTAAATCGTCTTAAAATTAAATTGTCTTAAAATATTGTCTCTATAAAGACAATATATAACACAAGCATTTTTGTCTCTCTAGAGACAATTTCATTTTTGTCTCTCCAGAGACAATAGTTGCACTACAACACAAAGGGGGGTTTTAAGACAATTTTTGGGTAAATTGTCTTAACTTGAGACAATTTCATTTTTGTCTCTCCAAAGACAATAGTTGGAATTAAAGACATATTGTCTTTATAGAGACAATGTCTTTTATCCTATCTATTGTCTTTCTAGAGACAATATAAAACAATGACTCCAGAAAAATATCTCACCATTGAAATAAATCAATATAAAAATATTTAATTAAAAAAATCAACAATATCATTGAATAATTCATGTTAGGGTGCAGTGGAATCGAACCACCAACCTCCTGCATGGCAGGTTCTCTTCCAATGAGCTAGCACCCTTTAAAGAATTATGTGAGGAGTTATGACAGTCCTTGAAATTGTATAATCAGCATTGATTTTTAAAAAATGTTCAACACATAATTAGAGCAAAACAAAACCAAAGCATTCTCATAAGTAAACCCTGTTATGTACCCCTTTCAAAATTGTTGTACTATCATTTGAAGAACCATATGATTGCTCCTAGAAGAAGAACAAAGATTGAAGAAGGTTAAAGGTGAGGGACCTAATAGAGAGTTCACCAGAGAATAAAGAATTCATTGCAAGGCAATAGGTATGGGTAGTACAATAACTGGACATAGAAATTCAAGAGTAATGCACAAGATTCTGAAGGTCATTCTCAAACCAACAAGCCTAAATATTGTAACTATTACTGAAAGAATAATCACATAGAACAGTAGTATTTTCTAAATAAATACATGAAGCGGAGAGGAATAGAGCTAGAGGTAGAAGTAAAGGTAGAGGTGATAGGCATAGAAGCAATTTTGCAAAATGTAGTCAAACTGTAAACAAGAATGACACTAAAATAGACTATCTTCTCATGCTTGCACAAAAATAAGTAGCAACACTTAGTGTGTCTGCACTGTGAAATAGACTATTTTCTCGTGGTTGCACACAAATAAGTGGCAACACTAAGATGTGTTCGGTATCTCATTTTCAGACCTACAAAATAAAGTATCAAGGAAAAGGAAGTTTTTCAAAACTTGATGAATGTTGAAATAAAGTGAGACTAGGTGATAACAAAATACATACCAATGAGAGTTTTAGGTCATGCAGTTAAAATCATGACCTAACCTGGTCATGCAATTAAAAGCATGACTCTTTTATCTTGGTTTACAAATCTCTACCATTCCTCTCGTATCACAGAATATATCTACTGAATAACTTTCCTTAGCTGCTCTGCACCAACATATTATTACCATCTTAGGAATGATTGCACAACTTATTAAGAATAAGAAGAATCTCAAGAAACAATTTTATTTCATTCCTACTATTTGTGATTATTTATGAAACTTACCGCTTTAGATGCTATAAGAACCCTACTAAGAGTTCTCTTAAAAACCAAAGATGTGCATGTCAATTCTCTTCAAAGAAAAAAGATACAGATTATAAAAGGTTTGAAGTCCATAAATCACGCTCTTATTAGTCTTCTTCTGGACCTGAATTCAATATAATATCTAGATATGTTTTCAAGAAAAGAACTAAAGCGACAAAAGAATCAAAATGCTTTATATGTGCGAAAAGAATTTGTTTAACTCATCATATGAAGTAAAAAAATGGGAAATTACTTTTGATTTTGATCCATATGTTGAGTGTGACGTGAGTCCAATGTAATCATACCAATCCGTCGATGCCTGTCAAGGATGGAACCACAGGAACTGTGGTCATCCTTACCACACCGGATGCCCAAAGAGCAATGCTTTCATACCAGGTACCGTTTTCAACACTTCAGCTCTTGACTTGATTTGGAAATTTGATTGGAAATATGAACATTCTCTTGATTTTTTCTTTATCACTCAAGCTCAGCTGTTAACTCGTCTGATGAGCTCATTTTGAAGCTCAGACAATGCCCTTGGTAAACTGTGTAGAGTTTTAGCAGTTTTAATAATTAATGATAAAGCTACATGCCCCTTTGTTTGCAGGGCATGTCTTCCATCATAAATTTCGATTCATCTTTATCTGATTTGATTTCCAAATCAAGAATTTTGGTAGTGGAGGGTTACTTATGGGAGTTCCCTCAGACAATAGATGCTATTGCCCAGGCATGTGAGGCTGCACACAAAAATGATGTGCTCGTTGCAATTACTGCAAGTGATGTGTCATGTACAAGAAGGCACCACAAGAAATTTTGGTATGAATCATATTCAGAAGATTTTGATGATGTTCTTTCTCTTTGGTAAAATAGAGAACATAAACTCTAGAAACGAAATTATATGTAGGACTTAAGCTAAGTATATTTTTATTCACAAAAGCAAAGTGAGTGTGTTTGTTTTAGAACTTTGAAAGGATTCTCCTTACCTGGTGTTCACTACTTTATTTGCCTTATTTCAAGAAACAACGCTGTGGATGTTCCAGTAACAAAGGCAGAGTTAGTTGGAGGGGAATTGGTGACCCAGTTCCATATAGAGAGTTGAGAATGGTTTCTTTTTGTTATCAAATGGGAAGAAGCGTCAAAGGAAAAAAAAACGTTTCAGTTCCTTACTATTTGCTTTCATTTTGTAACATCATGCCCATGATGTTATTTTGTGCAGGGATATTATAGTTGAGCATGTTGATATTGTGTTTGCAAATAGTAACGAAGCAAGGGCTTTGTGTGGTTTTAGTTCAAGAAAAATTCCAGTGTTAGCTGCAAAACATATAAGTTATTATTCTCCTCTTATATCTGTCACAGATGGTGCACATGGCTCCTACATTGCAGTAAAAGGTGAAGTTATGTACATACCTCCTTCGCCTTGTGTTCCTGTAGATACTTGTGGAGCAGGTGATGCTTATGCTATTCCGTACAACCATTGGCAAGGCCAGTACATGCCCTTCGTGGTACTTTATTGCTTCACCTTCTTATTTTCAAACTTTGGTCCAAACACCACCACTTGCATCGTCTCGGGGGAGATTTTCCCGGAAAATCTACGTTCTACATGCCACGGCATATCGGCCGCTGCAGAGTCAAACAGAACCATTTCATGGAGAGTATACTGACCAAGAAACATCATTAGGTGTTCACAAAACTGATTGCCAAAATTCAATAGTTCATAGGGGACAAAACATTGAGGAAACCATTCAACCATCTAAATCTATTAATGAATCAGAAATATCAAATATTGATTTGCAGCTTGCAACTGCTGTGAGTATTACAATAAAATCTCTTGCAGAATGTACAATCTTGCAGGAAATATTTGAATTCCATAGTTTAGAGATTTCAGAAATGAAAAATTCATTTGAAAAAATAAGGAGTTTCTTTGATGTAGGAGGAGAGAGATTCAACTATACAACAACTTGCTATTACCCATGATCAGTTTAGAAAGTTGGTCCAGCAGCAAGAGAGGATGACTGAGAATAGTGAAGAGCTAGTTGATCGTCTGCGGGATGCAGAGCCTAGTGAAGTTGGAGAACAAAACATGCAATCTTTTGTGGTGTTGGACATCCTGGTTACTGACTGTAGCAAGTTCATGAAACAATTGCAGAAAGCATTGGATGAAAGGTCGCAGTTTGAACCCACTATAAGAGAACTTGAGTCTGTTTTGTTTATTCAAGATATGAATGCTAAGTCTGTTGAGCTATCTCAGAAATGTGCACAACTTGAATAAATTAGTGGTAAGTGCACAATACTTAATGAAAAATGCGCTGAAATGGCTTTTCAAGCAGCTCAAAATGAAAATGAAAGAGATTCCTTACATTTGGAGGTAGATGCCCTTAGGAAATCTCTTTCAGAAAAAGAAACATTAACGAAAGCCTCTTCAGAATTCCATTCTGACTTGAAACACCAGTTTGACACTACCATAGAGAAGTTAATAGCTGCCATTGAGGAAGTCATTCAAGATGAGACTTTGGCAGCGATTCCTTGCTTGGAGAGAATGTCTTATCTGGAGACAAGCCTCCTTTTGCTTATTGATAAGTACAAGGTAGCTTTTTCACAAATGAACCTGGTTCACAAATGCTTACTTGAGCTTGCTTCTAATTATGGAAACTTGTTGGAAAAAGAACCTACACTTTTTTTGGATGTGTTCCTCAGAGAAGTATTCAGTTACAAATAAAAGGAAGTAGACCAGTTAAATGAAGAAGTAAATGCAATGAATTTAATTAAAACTCAGCATGAAGAAGAAATTACGGAACTGGAGGACCGTTTATATAAATTTGATGAAAATATTAAAGAAATGAGCATGGATAACAAAAAAATGAGAACTGATCTTGAGCAGACAGAAATAAAATTGTCATCAGTCAGAGAAAAGCTTAGTCTGGCCATCGCTAAAGGAAAAGGATTGGTTGAGGAACGCAATACACTAAGACAATCATTAGTGGACAAGTCTAATGAGCTAGAAAAGTGTTTGCAAGAATTGCAGAAGAAAAATGATACATTGCTTGAAACTGAAATGAAAGCTTCTAAGCATGTTAAAGTACTGGAATTAGAGCTAGAAGATATTCAGAAATCTGCAAGTGCTTTTTGAGAATCCGTTTCTAACAAGGATTCACTTCTTCAGAAAATAGAAAATGTCTTTGGGGAGATGAATTTGCCAGAGGCAATCCACTCCAAAGAAATAATTGATAAAGTTGAGTGGTTTGCAAAAATCATCTCTTGGAGTAAATAACAATATGTTTGAAACAAGTGTGGATGATGACAAAACTCGAAAGAGTCATCTTCAAGATCTAAAAGAAGAGTACGAGGAACTACAAAATAAATACCGTAGTGTAGTTGAGCAGTCAGATATACTGGAGAAGTCTTTGTTGGGAAGGAACCATCTTATTCAAAGATGAGAACAAATCCTTGAGAATGTTGATATGCCAACATCTATGTGATCAGCTGATCCAGAATTTCAGATTGAATGGCTCAGGAGATCACCAACTCAGGTCCAACAGGATGCAGCTCATTTTAAGCATGCAATTGAGAATGCTCAAAGAATTGTTGACTTATCTAACTTTGAACTGGAGGACTCGAAAAAGAGAGTAGAAAGCCTAGAAGAAAGTCTCTTGAAAGTAAACCATGAAAAACAAGAATATGTGAAAAGCCTCGAGGAGCTTAATTCTAAATTTGAATCTCTAAACGAGCAACCATTTCAAGAAGCATCCCGGAAAGAGAGTTTATGTGATGATATTGTTGATCAACCTATGAGTGAGTCTGTTGTGGAATCAAGCATTGCTGATAGGAGTTTAATTACAGAAGAATGTATGCAGAGACTATTGGATATGGTTATTGAAACATTGAAAGATCAAGATATTCAAGAGTTATCTTTATTCTACAATAATGGGGAGTATCTTGAAGGATGTATTAGGAAACTCATAGCAAAGCTAAATGATTTATCTGAAGTAGCTGAAAAGCTCAAGGAAAGTGGTGATGCAAAGATGATGGAGCTTCAGGGTCTCTAGGCTGCAATGACTGAAAAAAATACAGAACAAGAGGAAATGACTAAAAAGCAAGAAGAAGTATGTTTAGCAGTGGCATCACATAGAGCAGAGATAGAAAGTCATATACAAAAAATAGAATAATGGCTAGGAGCTAGAGACAGTGAAAAAACAAAAGGATGCTTTACAGGTACATTTTGAGGAGGAAGAAGAGAGATCATCAGTAATAAGGGAGAAACTGACTATGGCAGTGAAAAAAGGAAAAGGGTTAGCTCAACAACGAGAAAATTTGAAACAATATTTGGATGAAAAAGTAGTAGAACTTGAGCAGCTAAAAACAGAGTTACAATTACTTGACTCCATGATTAATGAACATGGGCAGAGAATCAGCAAGTTGTCAAGTGAGCTGGAGCGCTTTGAAAGTCCAGAGACACATTTTTTTTTCCTTAAAAAATCATTTTGCCGAGCTAGAGAAAAAGTTACTTGATAGCAACAGTACAACACAGAGTATAATGAAGACATTAAACGCTATTGAGTTTACAGGTGTAGTTATATATATATATATATATATATATATATATATACCTAACCAAACTTGAAAACGAATTAAAAATCACCACTGTCAAAGCTATTTTTGGAACACTGTCAATCCTCTCATTGTCCTATATTTTTGCGAACCTATTGCTATGAAAATGTTTTACTTGTACTTCACTAATATTAAAATATGCACACATACATAACCCAAACACACATGCGTATAGTTCAACTTAAAAGGTAAAAGGGAACAATAGGGCATACGAAGACTACCTATCAGAGAGGAAATACATATACATCATATCCAGGTCTGGCAGGATATTTCCACATACACATCATATCTAGCTCTAGCAGGATATTTCTACAGACACATATTTAATTCCGCACATACCCAGAGTATATCAATTAACCCAATGGTCTGAAATTTCAGAAGTCATGTAAGTTGCTTTTGGTTGACCAATCAGTAGACTCGTTTAAGTTTTACTTATACAACTATACAACTACTGAATTCAGAGGTCTGAATCCTCCTTCCTGGAAGCAAAATGATATTGCATTCACAAAGACAGTTTGACTTCCAAAAGCGGCATGCTTCGATACAAATAATGTTTAGACACCTTTCTAATAATTTGAAATATGAATTTCAAATGTAACATTCTTGCGATCAAGAGATCACGCAAAAGCAAGGGTAAACAGTCAAAAAACAGTTAATTTCCACTTTCTTGTGTGGAATTTCTATTTTTATAATTTCCACTTTCTTGTGAGCACATATCACCATTATTTTAATAAGAATATTCTAATACAAGACCAATAATCAACTATGGACTTTCGACACGTGGACCTCCTTATAATTTGATCGAATCATTCGACGAGGACACTTCCTCCTACTCGACAATAACGCTAAAGTCTAACACCTTTGCTTGCTTACCACACAAAATCCAATGGTGTTAAGCAGATAAAAAGCAAAGACGCAACAACTCGCTAAAAGATTCTGATTTGTACGACATTGGATGCAGTCGTAATGAGAAAATGCAAAACTTATTTTCTGAGTTATACTTATTAAATGTTGTTACGTATATATTGTTCATTATTATATTTAAATTCGTTTAAAATGTTAAATTCGTTTAAATTTAACAGTAAATAGTATATGCCTCATCACATTTAATAACATATAAGAGAATGGAGTTGTCTGTAGTGCGACTTTTTGGAGTTTCAGGAATCAGAATCCGGTGAAAATAATTGAGGTAAAATTTTGATTTCTGTTATTTAAACTGGTTTTTTGACTGTTTATATGGATCAGGTGAAGCAACGTACTTACACATTCTCTAAGAAGGCAAAAACAGGTGGAGGTGCACTATTCTGATCTGCTCCAAAACGTTTTCCAAAGCCCCTAGAATTTAATTCAAATGATCCTAATATTTCAGCAGTTGTGGAGAAGGCTCGGTTACGATTTTCTCATGCAAGGACTATCATACTTTTCACTTGTCTCCTTGGTCTATTTCTTTCTGTCTCTGATATAGAAAAAATTCAAAGGGAGTAACCCTTGGAGCCTCCACCCAAACCCCCTCAAGAAATAGAGATGAAGAGGAAAATTACTTCAATGACGACAGTGATGACGAAGAGGATACTGCATCTGCTCGTATAGGACGTGTACCCAATGAACAGGGACATGCTGTTGTTGTGAATGGAAGTGCTTGTTTTTCATCTTTCAGGGATGGGTCCATTGCTTTGGTTGATTATGATGGTATAAAGAAGGTTTTATGCTTAACTCGGAGAAAAGAGAAATATCTTGTTGTTGCTGTTGTTCGATTTCTAAGAACAATACTATATCGAAATGATGCTTATCTTAATCGCCACATTCTAAATCAGAACCTTTTTGAACCAGTAATTCAGGCTTTTACTGCTAATGGAAATCGATTCTTAATTCAACAGTTATTGAACTTATAGAATATATCTGTAAGGAAAATATTAAATTTATGGTTGAATACTTGATCAATAAATTTTCTGATCAATTAGAAAAGTTAGATTGTGTGGGTACTTTCCAAGCACTAAAGCTGAAATATGAGCAAACTCTTGATGGAGTAACTACAAGAAGTGTGTTAGGAGGGAAGGGTCCAAATCATTCAGGTCAGATGAATAACATTGATGATCAGGGAAAGAGAGTTTATGGAGCTCATTGATGATAAGCGACTAGAGCTTATGGAGGCAGCTGCATCAGCTAAGGGCCTCTCCTCAATATTTCTGCTTGATAGTGAGACATTCCAAAAACTTGAATCATTCAAAGATACATTGGGAAAATTTCCAGCGACTTCAGTTAAAATGAAGAGACCATTTGTTGTTCGTCCCTGGACAGATTCTGAGCAGAATGTTGGAAATTTATTTATGGTTTGGAGAATTATAGTTACATTTGTAGATGTTCTTGGTCTTTAGCCATTCACTCTTGATGAGTTTGTTCAAGCCTTTCATGATTATGAACAGAGATTAGTTGGAGAGATTCATATCAATCTCTTGAAAACAATTGTTAAAGACATTGAAGATGTGGCACAAGCTACTTCTAATGGGCTTGGAGCAAACCAGAATAGTATTTCGCTTGATGGAAGGGGAATATTCTGATCTGAGTGTTGAAGAGCATTTAAATGCTCTTGTTTGTTTAATTGGTGTTGCAAATGAAGGCAATACCATTCGTGTTGTGCTTGAGGAACAACTAGAAGCTGCAAATGCTTTGAAGCACCAAATGTGGGTAGAGGCACAAAGTGATAGAAGATGGCTAAAAGAAGAAAAACTTTCTAGAGCTCAAGCTCTTGGGGGAATAAAGTTTGAAGGAACTAATGTTAATCCCGCATTTGAGGGTGGGCAGAGCCATTTTCTTGGAATGGATATCAAGGGAACTGAGGCATCTGTTTTCTCTCAACCCAAATGTGAGGCATCAGCAGACCTGATCTCAGTTCCAAACCATTTGTCAGCATCAGCAAACTCTAATGCAGCAGTCGAAAAATGTTTTCCATTGCAAGAAAACTCATTTATCCAGGACACTTCCATTGCACAACAAACTGGATACACGACTGAAAAAATCACGTGCACAGTTAAAAGCTTCTATAGGACTGAAGGCAGAAGGGTTATATGTTTATAGGACAATTCCGCTGAGCTAAGATCGCAGAAATAGTTGCTATTGGTAATTTGTAACATGTTCTTCAGGGAATGATCCTGGATCTGGTAGAATTTTTTTTTTTTGAGTCTCATGAGGATGGCATCTGGAAGGTCATTGACACTGCTGAGGCATTTGATGCTTTGTTATCATCTTTAGATATTTAGGGTGTTAGGGAGGCCCATTTACATGCTGTCTTGCAAAAACTGGAGAACCCATTTAAACAAGCAGTGAAAACAGTTCAGCTTTAGGAAAGCACAATGATGTTATTAATGGACTGGGGGTTAAAATAGAAATTTCTTACAAGCCATCCTGTCCTGGCTATGTAATGGAGGATGGGGATCTCAGTGCCATTGATCATGATTCTTCGGATTCCTCAGAGCTTTCTAGATCCTTTACAATTGAACTTGGAACAAACAGGGCTTGAAAAATGGCATAGGTGGCAGTCATTGCAATACTTGGGCGTTCGATTCATCTTCAGTGATCCTCCATATGGTTATTTTAAGTAATCTGGAATAGACCAAAAGTTTTCCCCTGACGTAATAGAGAAGCTTCGAAAGAATATTGACACCTAATGTTAACCAAATGAATGTGAAATGATAGTTTTGTTTACCAAATGAATGCACAATGATAAAAACTACGGTTTGGCCCTGGGGAAGTTGAACATAAGCTACTCATAACTGCAATTTATAGCCTAAATATTAGCCAGAGCCTTCACCCTGGAAAGTACTCAACGAAGATTTTAAACATTGTAAGCCAAGCAACAACATTTTTATAACCTATGCATGTACAAAATAACAAAATCCCAGCTAAGAATCTTACCGGTGAAGAAAACCCGAAGAAGATTTTGTCGTATTGAAGGCAAATGAAGTCTGCGGACAATCACCTACGAGCAGGAATCCAGGTGAACAGAGGAATATGTTTTTCTCTCAAAAGTTAATAGGGTTAGAAACCATATAGAGCAATAGTAACAACAGGAATAAATCTTCATTGGCAGAAAAGGGATGAAACTGATTCAAGTAACAACAAGCAAGATGAGGAAGAGAAAAATTGCTCACCAGCGCAAAGAAAAATGACAGAGGACAACTTTTCAGGAAAGGGCTGAAACTAAAGTAATAGCACTGAAAGCAGGATTAAATTTTCAATGGCAGGAAAGAGAAGAAAGTGATGAAATGAAAGACGTGTAAAGTAAAAAAAAATTCAGCCGCGCAAAGCAAAATGATGGAGGAAAACTTTTATTAAAATAAATAATATTAAAAATTATAAAATATTAGTGGTAAGGCTAAACTCCAATTTGTTAAAAAAAAAATTATTAAAATAAATAATATTAAAAATTAAACTAGGTACAATTTTTAACTTAAATATGAATAATAGTTAATTAAACAACAAAAATTGAATGTGAGGATAATAGACGTACTTATTATTATTAATTATTCATTTTAGATTTATTTTAATTTTGTATTTAATTAGTGTTGTGAGGATAATAAAAATATTATTATTATTAATTAATTATTTTAGACTTATTTTAACTTTCTATTTATCAAGTGTTATTGTAAAATCTATTTTCACTCAAAAACAAGGTTGGCACTTTAATATATTTGATCTTTCTAGAAGCCTAAAGGCATCAATAAAAATTATATAAGACCTCCCTAATGCAATCAAGTATGTTGACATAAGGAGGAAAAGGGGACATGAGGTCTTCACATAAGGGAAACATCCATTAACCCTTAAGATGGGTGATAAATATCCTCAAATTTGTGAATAATGATATCAATAAACTCAAGTAGTTGTAGGTACCCCATAATTTTTTGGAGAACTTCACTTAGAGCTCAAAATACCATATTAAAAGTTAATCATAGTTTAGAATGTCTTCACATGTGTTGTTAAGAGACACAAAGCAAGAAGAGGTAGATATACCGCATTCCTCTAGGGTATAAGATAATATGATTTCCCCTTAACATTGTCATGAAGAATATTATGATCTAAGAGAAGAAGAGCTAAATAACCATCTCATGGACTTAGATCGAGTAAAATGAAGTATTGTTTGCGTGGAGCATCCACTTGAACTAGAAAAATGAAAAGATGATGTCAAATGTAGAATTTCCTTGAAATTTTGCAACTACTATAGTGAATAATCTGAAAACTGAAAACTAGTTTCTTTTCACTAAAACTCATAATTTATGTAATTCAAATTTGGAGCGGAATAGACAGAAATAACAACAATCACACAATTCAAAACACGTTTTTTTAGGGAACCCAACCAGGAAAACCCTCTGCTTGCTTGAGAATTTTATTGAAGAAAAAAAATTGAGCAATAAATCTCTTACAAAATAATTATTTCAATTAGAAAACACACTTGTCTTCCCTACTTGTTCTAAACATGAAACCCTTTCAAGATTGTTAATCTTTGTTGCCCTCTACCAATTTGTGCACAAGCTTCTCTTGCACACTCTCCTCTCTCAAACTCCACGCACAACCATGTACAACCTTCCCATAAACCTGTGAGCTCTATTATCTTGTATTACCAACTCGTGCTCACAAGACAATGATCAAATTGTGCTTTCATTCCTCCTTATAAGAACCTCGATTAGGATATTACTAGCAAGTTCTATTTTAGGAGAGTAGAACTAGTCATTGACTAGTTAACAAAAGCTCATTAATTGTGTTAACTATTTCTTCCTATACTTTAGGAGCCTGACTCAATCAACTCGTACATTAGCCAAAATAACTTGCACTAGAAGAAAATAAACTCGGTCTTCCACTAATTAACACTAGTCAGTTGAAATGGTTAAGTAGACTTATGTAAGAAGATATGATTATCGAAAAAGAAGGTTGTAGGAGGCGGAGCTGAACAGGTGGCGGCGATGGCAGAACTAGGGTTCGGGCTGCTTGGCGTTCATGGTAGGGTAGCAGCCCGCCCCCGTGACCATACTAAAAACTGCTATAATCTTCAGATCTTTGGTGATTCCAAAATTATCATTGACTGGTTCAACTTACACACATCCTGTCACGTGCACACACTCTAGAGCATATTGGATGTAGTGCTTCAACTCAAAACACATTTTGATTTCATCTCATGTCAACATATTTACAGGGAATGGAACGCGATTTCTGATCTCCTATCCAAGGAGACGGCGCACCTACTGGGAGACCATATGGAGATACAGAAGCAGAACGATGGGGTGAAAATCACAACAAAGGCATCTCTTGATTGATTTTTGGCTACTTATATCTTGAGTGTGAGGGCCAAGTGTCAGGGAAACACAAGGGAGCACTAGTTTCAAATGCATGGAAATGGAGTATCAGCCAGTTCCAGGTGTGCTAAGAAGGGAGTGACACGGTATTCTAGGAAGTGCCAAGGCATGTTAGAGTGCTAGGGAAGCATACAAAGATGTTCCAAGTGCCAAGGTGTGCCAATGTGTGCTAAGGAGTGTTAGGTAGTGCCAGGAAAACATAACAGAGCACTAGGTCAAAATGCATAAATGAATGAATAAGAGTGTGTGACAGGGAGCGTTAGCGAGTTCTAGGTGTCTCGAGGAGGGAGTAACATGGAATGATAGGCAATGTTAAGTCATGTTATAGTGTCACGACGACATGCATCCAAGATGTGCCAGGTGCCAAGGTGTGCCAACATGCGCTAGGAAGTGTTAGGGACTGTCAGGGAAACACAACGGAGCATTTACGTTGAATTGCCAACATATATGGCTAGGAGCATTTAAAACATGTAAGGCTAATTTGATTTCATGAAGAAAAGAAACCATGCATATATGGCTAGGTTGAATTGCATCATGTGGAGTTTCCAAGAAGAGGCTCACACGCAAGGTGTGGGAATAAAGGTTTATTTTCTCTAAAATAGTATGATGCATAGAGAGGCTAAAATAAAAAAGGATAAGGTGTATAAAAATATCAAAAGGCCCTCAAGTAAGGCATCGCTTCCTAGGCTAGATTAGAGCTCTAGGCATCCTCCAATTTTGAACAAAATACGATGGTGGAATTTCACATAAATTGATGCCCTAACTATCACACCAAGAGGGAACCCTTGATGCTCCTTTGACTTGAGGATTTCTTGAAGGTTTGCACTTTGTAGTTCATCATTCAAAACCTGTTATCTTAACTATAAATGATCATTGGATGAGCCTTTACCATGGTATATCTCCCAAAACTTAGTCTCTTATAGTATTTCTCTCAAAAAACAATTCATGGAAAGTCACCCTAGATTCTCCCAAAGCTCATACTTTAATTGAATTTTTACTTGCCTCACTTTGAAGCCTAGTGGTTAAGGGGTTAGGGATTGGGGGCTTAAGGGTTAGGGTATTTAGGCGCATTTAGGGGTTAGGGGCATAATGAGTTAGTATTTAAGGGATTAGGGATTAGGGTTAGGGGAATAATGAGTTAGTGGTTAAGGGGTTATGGATTGGGGGGTTAGGGGTTAGGGGATTTAGGTGCATTTAGGGGTTAGGGGAATAATGGGTTAGTGGTTAAGGGATTAGGGATTGGGGGCTTAGAGGTTAGGGGATTTAGGCGCAGTTAGGGGTTAGGTGAATAATGAGCTAGTGGTTAAGGGATTAGGGATTAGGGACTTAGGGAATTTAGAAGTTAAGGATTTTAGGGGTTAGGGGTGAGGGGTTAATGGGTTAATGGTTAAGCGTTAACAGTTTAGGGGTTAAGGGGTTAAGGGGTTAGGGATTTAGGTGTTAGTGGTTTATGGGTTTAAGGGTTTAGAGATTTAGGGTTTTGGGGGTTAAATAGGTTAGGGTTTTAGGGGTTTAGGGGGTTAAATGGGTTAGGGGTTGGGAATTAGGGCTTAATGGGTAAAGGGTTAGACATTTAGGGTTTACGGGGTTAAATGGGTTTAGGGGTTTAGAGGTTTAGGGGGTTAGGGGATTTAGTAGTTAAGGATTTTAGGGGTTAGGGGTTAAGGGGTTAGATGTTTAGGTTGTTAAATGGGTTAGGGGTTTAAAGGTTTAGGGGGTTAGGGGATTTAGGAATTAAGGATTTTAGCGGTTAGGGGTTAAAGGGGTTAGGGGTTAGGTTTTGGGGGTTAGGGTTTGGGGGTTAAATGGGTTAGGTTTCTAGGGGTTTAAGGGGTTAAATGGGTTAAGGTCGGGAATTAGGGTTTAAGCGGTTAGGGGTTAAAGGTTTAGAGGTTTAGGGTTTAGGGGGTTAAATGGGTTAGGGGTTTAGGGTTTAGGGGGTTAGATGCGTGAGGGGTTATAGCCATTTATTAGGTGAACAAGGCATAATATAGTTGTAGTAAACATAACTTGGTCAAGTTGTTATAGTCAAGGCAAGACTTGGTTGGGATCCCAAGTTCCAAAAAAGTAAGGGTAATTGTGAGGGCATGAGAACTAAGGAGTGTCATTGTGTGCCAAGGAATGAAAAGGCATGCTAACACATGCTAGAAAGTGTCAATGGATGTTGAGGAGTGTTAGGGAGTGCCAGAACATTGCAAGGGAGAACTAGGTCAAAATGCATGGAAATGAACGAATAAGAGTGTGTGCCAAGTAGTGTCAATGAAATCCAAGTGTCTCAAGTATAAAGTGTGTTAGGGGAAGGCCGAAATAAGACTTGTAGGAGGTAAGCCTATGGTTACATAAAGGGTTGCACAAAGTAGTTTCGGACAAAGGGAAACTTTGGGTTGGGCACAACATTTATTTTCCAATGACTTGGTTGGGTTCCCAAGTCGCAAAAAAAGTAAGGTTATTTATGACGGCATGAAAGCTAAGGAATACCAAGGTGTGTCAGGGAATTCCTAGAAGTACTAACACATGTTAGGCAGTTCCAAGGCATGATAGGCATGCCAAGATGTGGCAGGTGCTAGGGTGTGGCATGAATACATGCTAGGGAGTGTGAGGGACAAGTGTCAAGGAACACAAGGGAGCACTAGTTTAAAATTCATGGAAATGAAGTATCAACCGGTTCCAGGTGTGCCAAGAAGGGAGTGACACAATATTCTAGGAACTGCCAAGGCATGTTAGAGTGCTAGGGAAGCATACAAAGATGTTCCAAGTGCCAAGGTGTGCCAATGCATGCTAAGGAGTGTTAGGGAGTGCCAGGAAAACATAACATAGCACTAGGTCAAAATTAATAAATGAATGAATAAGAGTGTGTGGCAGGGAGTGTTAGTGTGTTCTAGGTGTTGGGATTCAACAAGATGATGAGCTTAGTGAAAAGAGTCGCCTTCACTAAGTGGGCCCGCAGGCTATTTTTGGCGCAAATCTATTTTTAGACTATGTCTATTTTTAAACATGGAGACCATATTTCAGAAGTTGCAGGATGCTATTTGTAGATGGTTGGTAAAGTTGGAAAAATAGATGGATTTCTATTTTTAGACATATTGGGCGAAGTCTATTTATAGATCGTTGATCTAAAAATAGAAGTGTCGATTATTATTAGGTCTTAATAATAATTAGACCCTAAATAACAACTTATTCGCTTGGAGCACTTAATTTCAGTTAACAGGTGTAGTAGATCAGCTAGCTAAAGGAATTACGCAATTCCTAAGGTTTACTGGTGTTCATGCATGGAGGACTCAATTCAGGACTCAAGTGGCAGAGTTATGATGGAGTTGGTGAAGTAATTCATGGAGTTTGTTTAAGTTTAACTACATCCTTGGAGTTAAACTCAATTGAACTAATTGTGTCTATTTCTAACAGATTGATACATTAGTGGGAGTGGAGTGAATTAATTAGTTAAATTAATTCACAAATAATAACTCATTAATCAACTAAATAGAGACAACAATTAATTACTTGCATGGGAGTTCCAATGGAGACTCAGTGGAGAGATAGGTGAAAGGGCAGTGTGACTATCAGTTGTGACTATGTTGATGCATTCAATGCATCACACATCCATTGGAGATGCCAATGAGGATTGTGCAGTCAAGGCAAGGGTAATTTGAAGTCATTCAGAGCTATTCAAATCAAGGTCAACCCAAATAAATCTGATTTGGGGGTTCCACTGCAACAACATTTTCCCCACAACAAGCACAAGATCAAGCCAACATGTGTGATGTGTGCGTTTAAAGAGATGGATAGGTAGGTTTACCCTTACGAGAATATCGCACCTTAAAATCTGACCACGATTACTGAGTGCAAGCATTTGCGAAATGGCATTATGAGTGGAGCCTTTTCCAGAAGAGATTATTCATTTACATTACAATATATACAACATGCAGTTAGTGTTCCATCCATGTTAGCACACACACTTGATGGTATCAATCATTAAACTGGTACAAAAAAAATGATTTTATATATTCACATACGGGACAGTCACAAGATGTCAACAAAATCACATACTTATCGAAATCCTCAACCAGGAATATGCTACATTGCTTCTTAATGTGCTTTCAACTAGGTAGGCATCAATGACAATCATTACAATGAGTTAAAGGGATCTAAGAGAGAATTATGTAAGGAGTTCCTTCTAGGTAAAGGCCATTGGTATTACTATCATTAAAGGGGGTGGCCTACAAGGATACATTGGTAGCTACTGATGCAAGAGCATAATTTCAACAATTTATTTCAAAATTTGTATTTGTCCTCCATAAGGTCTTAGAGATTTATAGAAGAGGAAGTTGGTTTCCTTGTTGCCCTATAATTTTGTAGAATTTCTAACTTCATATTTGGGATAGGAAATTTTAGTAATTTTAGGCATAAGTTAAGATGTTTTATTTTTTATTTTTAAGGCCTCCTAGTCATTAGGAAAGTTGAGTCTTATGATTAGGATTACTTGTGGCATCCTATGTATTTTTCAAACTCCAATACACCAAGGCAAATATGTGGAGGACATTTGGGGGAAATGTGATTGTCCATCAAATGTAGATCAGATTTGGGGAACTTGTAGCTCTTTTCCTTGGACCCTACTAGTTCTTAGAGGCTGTATTTGGAGCGGTTAGCAGGAAAAAGCATAATATGCCCAAGAATATTAGCGTTGGAGCACCTATGGTTTGGGATAAAGGATAAGGAGTTCTAGGAGTTAATGGGTTTAAGGATTTAGGAGCAAGGGGTTAAGGGTAAAGGGTAAACGGTTAGGGCTTATGGGATTTGAAGGTTAGGGGGTTTAAGGGTTAGAGGTTAATGGATTAGTGGTTAAGGGATTTAGGGGTTAATATCAACCATCGAGGGCTTACATGTCAGGGGATTTAGGGGTTAAGTGCCTAAGGGTTATGTTATTTAGGTGTCATAAGGTTAAGGGGTTAGGGGTTAGGGGTTATGGGTTAAGGGTCAAGCTTTAAGAGGATATGGGATTAGGGTTTATGGGGTTCAAGGATTCTAAGTTAGTGGTTAGGGGTTAAGGGGTTAATGGCTTTGGGTTTAATGGATCAAGGGGTTAATTTGTTATGAGTTATGGGTGTAGGGATTAAGGGATTGTGGCTTCGGGGTTAAAGGGATAGGGACTTTAGTGGTTATGGGTTAAGTGCGTATGGGTTGTGATAATGTGGCCCCTAATCCCCTTGTCACAACTATTGGGGGTTCCCCTATCAATTTCTCTCATTACCTTACCTATAGGTTCCCTATCCCCTATGCCATAAGGCCCTAAGGCTCCTTCTCATTCTCTAATGTTAGGATTGTAGATCTTAGTAAACCATGCTCGAACCTCACACTTCTACCCATCCATGCTACCCTTATGTCCCCTTGCCCCGCTCAATACACCAAAAGACCCCCCTCCCCCAAAATTCATGAGAATTGAACATTTGGAGGCGATAATTTAACAACAACTTCACAACTACTCCATTTATAATGGTGTCTTGGAGCTATTAGATGTCATTTCATTGAGCTACAGTGATAGGTGAGAGCTATGCATAGCTCACTAAAGGTGTATCAAGAGACTATTAGTCTATTGGCTATAGAATTTGACTCTTTTTTTGTAACTTAGCGAAATGGAAAAGATGTGGAGACAATCTCCATTCTTCTTCTTTCATCGGGCCATGTAAAATAAATGAAGCAAATAGTCTCAGCCCTTTGGAGAAGGAAAGTTGAGAACAATAATTAGCATGAAAAAACAAAGAATCCATTGAGTTAAGCTTAGAGGGGTCTCCCTTTGTAAAAAAGCATCCATAAGCTTGTTAGAGTTAGTATGAATCTTTACTAGAGGTTGAGTAGTCTTCACATCGCCAACCACATCCAATAGAAAGGTACCAACCCCTACAATAAAAATGATGTCTCCAAATAAGGTGTAGTTAATACGAATAATATCACCTTATGAATCTATTACAATATGATTTGGAAAGTACGTTTCCATACATTTGTGAAAGAAAAAATCCACTTGGTTAGCAAAAGGAAGTCTTTTTTAAGACCACCAGAAACCCCCTTGAAGGAGACAAGAAGGGTTTGAAACCATATAGTACAAGTCGATCTATGAACCCTATTTCTGATGTTTTCTATGCATGTGTTTGTTCACTCGGTTTGACATGTGATAGACAATATATGAAGCCTTTTTTTCCACATATCATCTTCATTAGATATCATGTTACTAAGAATGAAGTGTCTGGATTAGAGTTAAAGTTCCTATTTTAGTTTGTTGTCTTTTTTTGTCTTTTAGAGTACAAATATTTCGGGTATATTGTGCTAAGGTAGTTTGGCTTTCAAATATTCAAGGAATATGTGAGCTAACTATATAAGAAAATATTGTAATATTTGAAATAACATGATGAACTATTTAGCACAATTTATGGTGTTGGATTGATTGAGATTTTTATTTTTGGATGGATGGATGTACATCTCTTTAGCCAATAAACAAAACTCATTAAGCATTGTTGCAAGTATGTTATTGACATGTTGAAGTGCCATTGAGACTTAGAGGTAGAAGATTTAGACTTGTATATTTTCACCTATCCAGGTGTGATGATACCTTGTGGAGGTAAGCAAAATTTCCATTTTTTAAACTTTTGGATATATTCTATACGCTCTTGAGAGAATTTCAACCTTTTAAATAAAACTACAAACAAATGTACATTCATGCAATAATTACTAATTGATTTGGGGGTGACTCAAAAAATTGTAGCATGTTGGCTTGTTGAATTTGTTAGTAATTTAATTAGGGCTTGATAAATTTGTAAGCTTCAGTGGGATTTATTGCAGTTGTATGTGTTTTAGAGAAGCGAGTTTGGAGTGGTGGTTGTGCTTTCTTTATTGAATTTGATTTCTTTCGTTCTTCTTCTTGTGCATGCCCACTGTGGTATATTCTCGTTAGTGGTTGAGGGGTTAGGGATTGGGGGCTTAAGGGTTAGGGGCATAATGAATTAGTATTTAAGGGATTAGGGATTGGGGTTAGGGGAATAATGAGTTAGTGGTTAAGGGGTTATGGATTTGGGGTTTAGGGGCTAAGGGATTTAGGCGCATTTAGGGGTTAGAGGAATAATGAGTTATTGGTTAAGGGATTAGGGATTGGGGGCTTAGGTGTTAGGGGATTTAGGCGCAATTAGGGGTTAGGTGAATAATGAGCTAATGGTTAAGAGATTAGGGATTAGGGGCTTAGGGCTTAATTAGTGGATTTAGCAGTTAACGATTTTAGGGGTTAGGGTTGAGGGGTTAATGGGTTAATGGTTAAGCGTTAACGGTTTAGGGGTTTAGGGGTTAAGGGATTAGGGGTTTAGGTGTTAGTGGTTTAGGGGTTTAAGGGTTTAGAGGTTTAGGGTTTAGGAGTTATATGGGTTAGGGTTTTAGGGGTTTAGGGGGTTAAATGGGTTAGGGGTTGGGAATTAGGGCTTAAGGGCTTAGGGGTTAAGGGTTAGACGTTTAGGGTTTACGGGGTTTAGAGGTTTATGGGGTTAGGGGATTTAGCAGTTAAGGATTTTAGGGGTTAGGGGTTAGGGGTTAAGGGGTTAATCGGTTAGAGGTTAAGGGGTTAGAGGTTTAGGGGGTTAAATGGGTTAGGGGTTAAGAGGTTTAGGGGGTTAGGGGATTTAACATTTAAGTATTTTACGGGTTAGGGTTTGGGGGTTAAATGGGTTAGGGTTTTAGGGGTTTAGGGGTTTAAATGGGTTAGGGGTCGGGAATTAGGGTTTAAAGGGTTAGGGGTTAAGGGTTTAGGGGGTTAAATGGGTTAGGGGTTTAGCGTTTAGGGGGTTAAATGGGTGAGGGGTTATAGTCATTTCTTAGGTGAACAAGGCATAATCTAGTTGTAGTAACCGTAACTTGGTCAAGTTGTTATATTCAAGGCAAGACTTGGGTGGGTTCCCAAGTTCCAAAAAAGTAAGGGTAATTGTGAGGGCATGATAACTAAGGAGTATCAATGCGTGCCAAGGAATGAAAAGGCATGCTAACACATGCCAGAAAGTGTCAATGGATGTTGAGGACTGTTAGGGAGTTCCAGGACATTGCAAGGGAGAACTAGGTCAAAATGCATGGAAATGAACGAATAAGAGTGTGTGCCAAGTAGTGTCTACGAATTCCAAGTGTCTCAAGGATAAAGTGTGTTAGGATAAGGCCAGAATAAGACTTGTAGGAGGTAAGCCTATGGTTACATAAAGGGTTGGAAAAAGTAGTTTCAGACAAAGGGAAACTTTGGGCTAGGCACAACATCGATTTTCCAATGACTTGGTTGGGTTCCCAAGTCACAAAAAAATGCAAGGTTATCTATGACGACATGAAAGCTAAGGAATACCAAGGTGTGTCAGGGAATTCCTAGAAGTACTAAGAGATGTCAGGCAGTTCCAAGGCATGATAGGCATGCCAAGATGTGGCAGGTGCCAGGGTGTGGCATGAACACATGCTAGGGAGTGTGAGGGCCAAGTGTCAGCGAAACACAAAGGGGCACTAGTTTAAAATGCATGGAAATGAAGTATAAGCCAGTTTCAAGTGTCTTAAGAAGGGAGTGACATGGTATTCTAGGAAGTGCCAAGGCATGTTAGAGTGCTAGGGAAGCATACAAAGTTTTTCCAAGTGCCTAGGTGTGCCAATGCATGCTAAGGAGTGTTAGGGAGTGCTAGGAAAACATGACAAAGGCGCACTAGGTCAAAATTCATAAATGAATGAATAAGAGTGTGTGACAGGGAGTGTTAGCGAGTTCTAGGTGTCTCGAGGAGGGAGTGACACGATATGATAGGCAGTACTAAGTCATGTTATAGTGTCAGGGCGACATGCATCCAAGATTTTAGATATTCACATATGAGATAGTCACAAGATGTCAAAAAAATCACATACTTATCGAAATCCTCAACCAACAATATGCTACATTGCTTCTTAATGTGCTTGCAACTAGGTATTACTATTGTTAAAGGGGGTGGCCTACAAGGATACATTGGTAGCTGTTGATGCAAGAGCACAATTTCAACAATTTATTTCAAAATTTGTATTTGTCCTCCATAAGGTCTTAGAGATTTTTGGAAGAGGAAGTTGGTTTCCTTGTTGCCCTATAATTTTGTAGAATTTCTAATTTCATGTTTGGGATAGGAAATTTTAGTAATTTTAGGCATAAATTAAGATGTTTTCTTATTTTTAAGGTCTCCTAGTCATTAGGAAAGTTGAGTCTTATGATTAGGATTACTTGTGGCATCCTATGTTTTTTTCAAACTCCAATACACCAAGGAAAATATGTGGAGGACATTTGGGGGAAATGTGGTTGTCCATGAAATGTAGATCGGATTTGGGGAACTTGTAGCTCTTTTCCTTGGACCCTACTAGTTCTTAGAGGTTGTATTTGGAGCAGTTAGCAGGTAAAAACATAATATGCCCAAGAATATTAGTGTTGGAGCAATTATGGTTAAAACACGAGATTCAAAGTTCAAATCCCCTTGAGTTGCCAACCTAAAAATAATATTTTTTTATCTATTTATTTATTAAATTTTTAGAATGTGGTTTGATGAAAAAATAAAAATATAATATAAAAGAAATAAATATGACATGATTAAATTTCATGTGGTTTGAATATCGATTTTCAAAAATAAAAAATATAATTTTATCCACTATCCACTCATGATATTTCAATGCAAACTTCCCAATGATAATGATTTTGTCTTAATTGCTAACTATCTTAAATGAGTTTTGTCTTAATTGCCATTGTCTTAAGTTGCCATTGTCTTAAATATAAAGTTCTGTCTTAAATATTTTTGTCTCAAAGTGCTTTTGTCTTAAATCTAAATTTTTGTCTCAAATTGCTTTTGTCTTAAAATATATTTGTCTCAAACTGCTTTTGTCTTAAATATAAAGTTTTGTCTTAAAATATTTTTGTCTCAAATTCGGTTTGTCTTAAATATAAATTTTTGTCTTAAAATACTTTTGTCTTAAATTTTTTTGTCTTAATTTTTTTGTCTCAAATTGTTTTTGTCTTAAATATTTTTGTCTCAAATTGTTTTTGTCTTAAATAGAAAATTTTGTCTCAAATTATTTTTGTCTCACACTATTTTTGTCTTAAATCTTATATTTAAGACAATTCAATTGATATTAAATTTTAATATAAAATAGCTAAAATAAAAAGTGACTTTTTAAGACAAAAGATTTCTTTTGTCTTAAACAAATGTCTTAAAATGCCCTTGGTGTAGTAGTGGTACAAGCTCTGTGGAACTCACCTCATTCTCCAAAATTAAATTCCAAGGTGGGTCGTTATAATAAGCGTTAGGGTTTTTAAAAGTTGAATGTTTAACTCAGTCATTTCTAGCATTAAAAAATGCAAGTAGATATTGATGTATTTGTTTCCTCTTATTCGCAGACCATCGCAGAAGCAGCTGGAGATTGGTTTTTCGATCGCAGTGTTGTTAGTCATATTGATTGTCCATACCCTTGCGACTCAACTTGTAACAATAACTTTTATAATTGAAGTTGAGGTTTATAGAATTTCCATGACGTGATAATGACCAGCATGAAGAATGGTCATCTACATTCTTATTATTTGACAACTCTTTTTTGAAATTTCCTTTTCAAAGATTGTATTTTAATATGAATATTCCTTACCAATTCAGAGTATTTTTTTTCTTATTCAAAACCTAGTTAATAACAATTATTGAATTCTGAAACAAATTTATAAATCTAATAATGAACTACATTTAAATATGGGAAGTAATTAATAGATTAGATAACCTTGAAGAAAAATAAAGATAAATGTATAAATAATTTTGGATAAAATATCAAGTTATGCACATTTTATTCCATTTTTAGCTTATAAGACCAAATCAAAAAGAAAAATTAAGTTAATGTCTACTATCTTTATATTAAATAATGTATCTATACAATATATATATATATATATATATATATTTGTAAAACAATTAATTATTGTAACAAACTATTTATTTAACTTCAAATTAATATGAAATATTCTTAATGTAGTGGTAAAAGATTCATATGTAATAAAATATTTAATATAAAAAATTACAATATCTAATATATTAAAATAAAAAAAATAACTACACAAAAATTTAAGTATGAGTGTAAAAAATTTCTAATAATTTTTTTTTAATTATATATTTAAATTATGATTAAAAAACTATAACTCTAAATCATTATCTGATGTATTCAATACTTTTCATTACAGTTAGAAAGCAATTTCCTTCTCTAAGTCAAAGTAGTAATCTAGTATACCTTTAATTAGCACATAACTAGCAATTGCACCATATGTTGCAAAGGAAACGCTGTAAAGCAGTAACATAGGAAAGTGCAGTATAGAAAAAATGCTCTCACATAAATTATGCAAGTAGGAAAGAGTAGTATAGAGGAACTATTCTAACATGAATAGTGGCACCAGTCTAATTTTTTAAATTTATTAAAAGTAATGGACCATTTTTCTAAATAATTTTTGTTTATATATAAATGAATATTATAAATAATAATGAGAAAGTTATCATTGAGGAACTTATTAGAATTGGAATAATCTCAAATCCTTAGGAAATTTGTGGGTGGACACGTGGCACTAATATAATTTTTTTAATTTATTAAAAGTCAATGCAACAGGCACTACAGTTGATAAGCATGTGTTGAGCATATTCCTTTGAGAATCAATCTAGGCCCTTGAGAAAAATTCAACAGATCCTCATCCACCTTAAGAAATGCCAATAACTAGTACAACTATATTTTTAGTCCAAGACTTCATAAATATAATCAAGAAAACTATTGCAATAGAAAGAATGTATGCACAGATTTACCTCATTAACCATGTATAAAAAGGTCATGGGTCAACTTCAACTTAAGAAAAAAAAGAATTACACATCTTATTGTAAAATTGACCATTTTGCTAAATAAAATATGTTTATATATAAATTAATGTTATAAATAATAATGAAGAACTTATCACTGAAGAACTTATTAGAATTAAAATAATCTCAAATCTCAAAAAAATTAGTAGGTGGGAAGTCCCATGGCACAAATATAATATTTTATTTATTAAAAGAAAAGGACCATTTTGCTAAATAAAATTTGTTTATATATAAATGAATATTATAAATAATAATGAGGAAATTTTAGCTGAAATTTATTAAAATTGGAATAATGTGAAATACCTAAAAAAAATTGGTAAGCAAGAATCAATAGAATCTAACAAATTCTATAATAATACACTACCATAGTTGATAGTTGATAAGCGTTAAAACTAAGTATATGTTGAACATAGAATCAATCAAATTGATTAAATCTATTTGAAAAGTGAAAATTTTAGATGTGTTGTTGATCCGCGTTGGTGTACGCATACACTTTTTTTTAAATGACGGCATAGTTTATTTTAAAAGGTAAAGACTAATGTGTCAGACGTAAAAAATATAAGATATTACATTATTTAAACCTTTACAATGCCCTTTAGATTATGAATGTCAATGTAGATCGCTAAAATAAAAGTTAAAAGATTATAATTATAACATAGATACTAGAAAAAGGTAATGAAGGTTATAATTGATAAGTTATTCTATTAGGAAAAGGTCTATTCCAATGTTATTTTGATGAGAATTCCATTTTGATAGAGCCACGTTCCAAGTATTATAAATTTTTATAATTGTAATGAGATAATTTTAAAAATAAAAACGTATATGAAACAATTGTCAAAGTCAAGTTGGAGCGTTTGCACGTGACAGAGTATTCAATTCTCTCTGAGGCAGAGAAAAATTTATTCTATTGCTACAGTCCTTTAAAGAATTTTGTACGTACAAACAACAAAGCAATGACGGGAACTGGCAATTTCTTGAACGATCTCATCTCACAACTTTATGGTAATGAATTGAACGAAGAAAGGATATATTGCCAGAATAAGAATTAACTGACAATCGCGATTATTTACATGAGAGTTACCAAGGAGACGAAATGGAGGGGAAACCTGTGAAACGGGGAAAGCTGTGATGCCTTGAAACCTCCGAACAAGAAAATAATATTAATTAAATTAGTAAACATAGACAGATTCAGCATAAAACAAATATAGTATGAAACGGTTCCAATCACACCACTTCTTCTCGATCTTGAAAAATTATACACGATTAACGAAATCATACCTCATACCTCAGAATCTGCCATTTTCGAAACAATGCAAATCGCTAACCTTGGCACATGATTTTCTTAGCATGGAGATTTTAGTGAGTTTCTCAGATGTTCGCCGAGCAGAGATCGAAGTCGCGGTAGAAACAGAAGAAGGGCTTGATGATGCCGTTGCCGAGAGGGTTTGGGAGCACATAACCATGTAGGCCATGGAAGGTGTCTAGCATTCCCTGCTGTAGCTCTCGAAGCTTTCACCATGCATTGTGGCTCTCTATTGAAAATGGGAGCTCTGAGCCAAAAGCACAAACGCCTGGTTGGATCGCTAATTTTGCTAATTCTCTGCTAATTCTGCCATTACCGATGCCTGTGGCCTCTCTTAAAACTGTGTCTTTGGTAACCTATGCCATTACTGATGCTCGGCAACAAAATTATTAACTGAAAAAGTAACAGTATTTAATCGTAAGGCACACAATAGTTTAATCGTTTAACATTAACATCAATGGTCTATAATGATACACGTAACATTTTAGGAAATTTGTTTTCAAATAAGATGCTTTAAAGTGTAATTAGCACATAATACAACACGTTGGTAAGCTAGCACAGTTAGTCACTATAACATTAAGGGGGGTTTTAAGACAATTTTTGGGTAAATTGTCTTAACTTGAGACAAAAGAATACTTGTGTATTGTCTTAAATATTTCCTTTAAGCACGTATCTCAAATTAAATCATCTTAAAATTAAATTTTCTTTATAAAGACAATATATAACACAAGCATTTTTGTCTCTCCAGAGACAGTTTCATTTTTGTCTCTCTAGAGACAATAGTTGCACTACAACACAAAGGGGGGTTTTAATTTTTTTTTTTGGGTAAATTGTCTTAACTTGAGACAAGAATAAACTTTGATATTGTCTTAAATATTGTCTTTAAGCAGGTGTCTCAAATTATTGTCTCAAATATATAGCACAAGAATTATTGTCTCATAAGAGAATCATTTTTGTCTCTCCAAAGACAATACTTGGAATTAAAGACATTGTCTTTATGGAGACAATGTCTTTAATCCTATATATTGTCTTTTTAGAGACAATGTAAAATAATGAATCCACAAAAATATCTCACCATTAAAATAAATCAATATAAAAATATTTAATTAAAAAAAATTGCAATATCATTAAATAATTCACGTTAGGGTACAGTGGAATCCAACCACCAGCTTCCTGCATCACAGGTGCTCTTCCATTGAGCTAGCACCTTTTAAAGAATTATGTGAGGAGTTATGGCATTCTTCAAATTGTATAATAGACATAATCCTTGTAAAATATATAATCATGCAAGCCCTTAGTTTTAACTTAATAAAAAATAACTCAATGGAGTTAGCTCACTATGACACCCTTGTAGCTTGACTTGCACAGAAAACTAATAATAAACAATAATCTACAAACAACTTAATCTAGCCATACAAGGAAAATTAACTAGAATTGGCACAAGCAATACAACCACCACCCAAAGAGCTACACCAGCTTGCTAGTAGGCATTGATGACACATATGATGTAATACAACAATTGTATCAACTTTGTAGAATTTCCATTAATATTAATATTCATAGTTAATGGAGAAAAAGAGAAAAAACAACCTAACTTGTTTTATTGATTGATAATGTCAATCTTTAGAAAAATAAGTACAAACCTGTAGGCCTTGAAATCTTTCATGACATCAAGGAACTCATCATATTTCTCTCCATTGTTCTTGAATATCTCTCTTTTACTGCCTTGAGATATGCCACAACATCATCTGTTGATAACATTTTTGATCCTTTAGAATGTTGATGTAGTCCCCAGCAATGTTAGAAAGTTGATGTTGTCCCGAGCAACAAAAATAAGGAGGTTGCTCATCATGTCTTTTGTACAAAATTGCAAACAACTGCACTTAGCAGCATCAATTATGAACGAAAAGAATGGGCTAGAAAGAAACTAAGAAACTACTATTTTATCAAACAAATAGACAAACCACACATATTTAAGTTCTATATTAATAAAATATCGGGAATCTGTCCCTTTGAAACCAGGAACTCTAAAATATTTAGGAAGTCCATATGAACAAGAATATACCATATGTAATGGTTATTTAAGGATCTCTTCAAAAAAATTAAGAAATAAAAAGTTTATAAATTTAGGTATAACTTATCCAATTATATCTCTAGGTATTGCCTAGCCAGGCCCGTCTACTGACTGTATAGTTTCCTCAGATAACCAAGACAAGCCCTCTTAGTCATAGGTACACTGTTGATGACATTATCAGGCACTGCATTTTCATCTTCACAGTGATCGTAGAAGCCGAAGATCCTGCTTCTCCCTCCTCTACTTCCAAAGCCCCGCATTTATACCCAATCATAAGCAATTCTCTTTCTTTTGTTATTTTACTTGTACTTCCTTATTTGTTGATATCCTTAAATATTTTAGATTTTAGAAGTAGCCTTGGCAGTCCAAAAATGTGTTTATTCCCGACTGTACTTTTGAGTCCCATTGACCTTTCTTGGTCCTTTGTGGACATTTATAAAATTATCTAACTTACCTTATCTTATGCAAAGAAATATTCTGGCCCTAGGGCACCACCATACAATTTTCAATTAACATGTTTTTATCTCAGCTCATTGGATCTTCCACTGCCATCTACATGAGAGCAAGAAAGAGGAACACTTCATCCTCAAGTGTCTGATCTGTTAAAATATTGGAGGGCTATTTAATTGCCTTTTCATATTTTAGGTAGTCTCAAAACTCTTTATCCAGGTCCTTACATTTCCAAGACAAGAGATTCTTGGCCTTGTGCATGAAGGAGGTCGTTGGATTCAGATCTTGCTAAGTCCACCCTTTTCAACCCCATCCATACCCTTTTCGGCCAATTACAAACTTCTTTAAGGAACTTCCAGTAGAGAGAGGCACCAAGAGGCAGGTATACAGAAGTACTACATCATATATTAGATCAGAGAGACCCCAGGAAGCCACCAATGCTCAACCCTTCCAGTCATGTCACATTAGCTTCCAGGACAACTCATATCACATCAGTAGTTATGGTACTTCATCCAGGTCTCAGTCACAAGATTCTACATCGAGACAAGACATAACTCATACCTGATCACCCATCTCTTCCAAATCTTCAGACCATTTATCTATCATAGTTTCTAATTCCCTTCAGAATCGAGTCAGAAAGAGGATTTCAATGGATGTTGATTTCCCCTATGCGAAACATTTCCTCCATAGGGAAAATGCTCCTTGGCCTTCAATTCTCTGCCCCACACTTGCATGTATCTCCATCATCGCTTTCTCTCATTCTGTTAGAAAATGGGTTTTGGATTCTTCTTGACATAGGATAGATTTGCTTCTATAATATTTTCCCAGTGACTGCTTTAGTATTCCCTATTTGTATTCTCACAGTTGTACTTATCAGTCCCATTGACCTATTTGTGGTAATTTCTTGAACATTCAAGAAATTAACTTATCTCTTCTAAATCTAAGGCTGTCAATATAATCCACTCAATCATATCTCTAGATATAATATCTCAACTCACTGGTTACATTTAAAATCATTCATTTTTGTATAGGCATTATGGTTCCACAGTAAATGAACAACTTCTTGTTATAAGGCACTACTATATACATGAATTTTCTACCCAGTGCAATGTCCCCTCTCCCACCCACCCTCTAGAAGCATTCTCCAAATGGAATGAGACAAGAGCACCCCAAGAGCACACTCCTAAAACACCCCCTTACAATAGTTTTTTTAGGAGTGCTTTCCCAACCCAAGATGGGGTACTCCCTCAAGTTCCTCTAAAGCATGCGCTGAAGAAAGGTGATTTCCTCATTTTTTCTATCTTTTTTTTCATGCAAAACCCATGAGCAGGCCCCATTAGGACCCACAACCTATGGAAGATGGAGTGGGCTTATAGAAGCCCCAATCTCTCTTCTTTTCTCATTCTATTTATCATTTCATTCACCTTGGTTAGGAATTTTAGACATTAGGGCACTGATGTTTAGGAGAACGATTTATGGATTGAAGACTACGTAACTTTAAGGTGAAGCGTACCTCCTGACAATATATATCTAAGCCTATGTTTTGTTTTCTTTTGAATTGTTTATTTTGTAAATTATGCACTCGGCCTATTCTTTAAACAATTATACAAATGTTACAACTCTTTGGCCATGACAACCTATTTCATTTTCTAGTCGAATTCCTATTATCTGATTTACACACTAGATGGTTGAAGTCACATCAACTAGATGGATGATTCTCTAATGATTAAACTACTATTGATGCCATTTCTAAATCTTTAATAATTTAGTATTTGTCTAGAGTGGCACTAAAAACTATGTTTTCATATTTTATTCAACTAATTGACCATTTTTCACATTGTTTTATACATGCATACACACACATACACTAAACAGTCCAAAGACACTTCTCTCCAAGGATATTTTGGGAAGGAGAGCTACCTCTAGTGCTCCCCACTTCCTTTCATACTCTATCAACACTAGTAACACATGCTAATACCAAACCTACCCCAATTCATTCATGTTTCAATTAGACTAATATCAAAATTTGAAGACTACTAAACTCATATTACAAATTTCAAAAAATAAATAAATTCCCAAAAATGAACATCTTGGAAAATGTAAGGTCTTTGCACATATACTATTTCATTGACCAACTTAATTAATTTAAGTCATTAAACTCATTACCATTATAGAAAACATAAACCTTTGGAAACTTTCACAAACCTCATTTCCTTCTTTTCTCACCTTAATCATTAATATTGAAATAAGTATCTCAGAAATCAAGAAAGGAAAAAAAAAACAAAGAAAATAATCGACAAGACAATACCTAAGGTAGTTTTTCAGGCCGCTCACTTTGTTTTGATTTCTTGTCAACTACACAAAAATAAGAATACAACCCCATGCCAACTATAGAAATTAATATTTCAAGAATATTCCGCCAACTAAATGGATCATGAAGTAAAATGTAACCAAATGCGAGAACCAAGCAAGTATTCAAGTGTCCTAGAAATTGATATGTGACTGGAGATGTCTTGCCAATCACAAGGAATGTACTGAAGTTGATAGATACATAGATCAAATGGGATGAAACAATGAAAATATGTAAACATTATTAGGAAAAAATTTCTAGTAATTTGACGAAAATATACAGAATACACCGAATTTGTCATTGTCGTCATACTCAACCTTTTGTTTGTTGTGTTTTCAATTGTCTAATACCTCATAAAGACCATTGAATTTACCTGATTATTCCTCCTTTGAAAAGTAAGTTTGTTCAATGTCTCTTTAAGTGTTTTTCTTTATCATTCACAAATCAAATTCAAAGTATTTTATTTCTACATTAGATCCATTTGTTTTCATAAAGGAAATTTTCATTAAATTCTTCGTTTCCTGTAGGAAAAATTGTAGTTCCGTTCTTCATTTTTCCTAAAAGAGAAATTGTTCTTAAATTCGTCGTTTCTAAATGAAGAAAGCATTTGTTTTTTTGTTAATTTAATGCATATAGTTTCCTTTTTGCATTCACATTAAGGGGATTGAAAAGAAAAACCTACATTTGCATATAGTGAATTGCGTGTTTTGCATAGGAACAAGTTAGGAAAGTTGCATACTAGTTTGTGCTCTTTGTTGTTTGTTCTCAAAACTGATTGTTTTTCCCTTTAGTAGCTAGGATTTTCATTGAAACAGTTAAAATGAAATTTTTTCTTATCATTTTAGTTTTCGATTTAGGAATTTCCATCACATCATTGCGGTGAACCTTGAAAGGAAAATTGATAAACAAGATCAATTTACCTAAAAAATCATTGGAACCATAACGATAACATTCAGAAGGTCTAGGCTAGAGACGTGTTCCGACGTCATTAAACATAGCAGCTGTCATTAATTTTATGCGATACATTCAGAGTGTGATACCTCACTCCATGTACCTAATTATATCATAGCTCATCCACAAAAATTCAGGTATATTGGGCGGTGTTATAGTACGAAAAGTATAAAGTGGTGCTCTCACTGTGCGGTTTCGCATTAGACAGTGCTAATATGGAATTGGGCCTCCACGTATTTTTTGGTATATTTGGGAGGACAAATTTAGGTTTTTATCCATCGATAGTGAACTAATTCGGCCGCCTTGTAAATTGTGATACACCGAACAGAGCATTCGGGGATATTGGCTGCCCGTACTTCTTGGTTCCCCAGAGGTATTCTGCAGTTCACAATTTCTTGGTAAACCTTTTTCCTAGCATTAGCCTTTTATTTTATTTATTTATTGTGGTCATAAAATAAATTAGTCATCATGGAAGAAGAAAATCCCTTTCCCCATCGTTCGTGTAGAATAGCATTGAAGCCACCTTTACCACCGAAAGCCTCTTTCGGTCGGTGAAGGCGACATCGCTTTACCGAAACTAATACCATCAGTACCTATGGTGAAGCATAATATTCACATATACCAGAGTCAACAAAATTTGTTTCTACAAATCCTAGTTTGTCTACTGTTGTCGAGATGGAGTCCTCACAGCTACCTGTGGTCACGATCCATCCAATCAGTGAGACCATACCTCCCGAACCCGACGTTGTTCAACTGAAAGTTGATCTAAATCCCATCGTGCTTTAGGGGGCAGTTGTTATTGGTCAAACTGGACATCATCCCCAGGACCAAAGAAATAGGTTCTATCATTCCCTTATATTTCTATTGCTATATGCCCTAAGTGGAGAAAATCTTGATCCTGAAGTCGAACAACCAGAAGTTGTTCATGTATTGGTCACTCCACAATCTATTCTAGCCATTGAGTTTCCCATATCACACATTCAACCACATGAAATATACTTCGGGCCTGACAGCAAAGTTCTTCCACCTGGTTTGCTTTCTATTGAAGAAATACCACAAGACGAGACACCTTTAACTCCAACTCATTTTGGGGAGGATATTTACCTGTACGAGTCTTTTCCTCAATCACCTTCCTTTGCTTTTGTTGATCATATTTTACTTCGAGTTACCGTAGATTATATAAGGTATACACTGGGCCATTTGACCATGGATGAAATAACATCCCATACTGAACCATCTATTCAACTGTGACATCATTTAATGTTGATTCATCTTCGATGTTTTGTCCATTGACTTCACCCATGTCATCATATGGAATCCTATCTGGTTCCTCCTTTATGAGTATTGAATGGCTTGATCCTTTATTCACATCTTTAGTGCAATATCAAGCTGATCCCATCAGTTATTCTCCTTGGTCGTTGTTGATACCACATATGTTACCCTCGAACATTCCTAAATTCAATGGAAACCTTGGAGAAGACCCGTCAATGCATGTTATAACTTATCATTTGTGGTGCACCTTAAATTATGACTGTGTTAGACTACGTCATTTCCAGTGCACAGTCACTGGTCCAACTGCACAATGAGGATGGTTCATTAGAATGATTTTCCATAGCTCTATTATCATAAAAGAGAAATATTAAAGATACAAAGCATTTTTATTTTCATCGTTTTATGTGTCAAGTTCTGGAAATCAAATTGTGTAGCTTACCAAAACCCTTTCCTGCCACAAGGCCATTTCAATACAATATCCACCAATTTTCTTATTCCACTTGCCTTTTTAATGGCCCCTAAGCGAAAGAAAACAAACATCACCTTCATGTATTGTTTTGAAAGGAGGAAGAAAACTTGTTGTGTTTTGGATGATAGAAAAATGAAGTTGTATTTAGTCAAAAATCCCAATTTTTCCAATCAATAATGAAAAATATAATCTACATTGCACTTCTAATGCATACAATGAGCAGGCGGCACCACCAACATGCACAATGAAGGAAGGGTGCTTAATAAAGAGGAAAATAAGGATTCATGTTTTCATTTTTAGATTTTATATTAGAAAGTACACAAAGAGAATATATTCAACACCTTATGCTCTTGTCCTAGAGACAGGTTCAACAATCCCCTGCAGCCTCCTCAGAAATCCATCTATTAGGGAACCCGCCAAGGGCTATGAAAATGATAATGCCTCCTTCCATCCAAACCACTTTGGAAACATCCGCATTGAGTGATAAATTTGATATGCCCCGCGGAAGAACATATAAAATTCAGTTGTAGACAACTTGATTCAGCCTTTCAACATGTAATTGGAAAAGTGCTCAAGAAAATCGACTCTCCACCTACACACAACTGACAAGTGCAGCTAATAGTGATGATTAATTTCACAGAATCATCCATGCAAAATTAAATTAAGAAAGTTGTGTAGAATGCAAGTTAAAAAGATACTAATTGACCTATAAATTGGGAATGTTGATTTCACAAGATCACTTATGAACAAGTAAGATTAATAAAGTGATGCAAAGTGAAATGTACCTGTGTTGCTTATGGTTGTACCCCTCTCGACAGGACTTTTCAAGATATAACATAACCCAATACTGTCATCATGCATTGCAGTTTCTGCCCTAGCAGGAACAACAATTACAATCTCATCATCAATCACCACAAACATTGCAAGTGCAGTGACTGCTCTCTATAATTCAATGCACACAAAACCTTTAAGATCTCTAAAATCAGTGACCTGAAATTGCATCTATAGTTATATCCTTGCGCCATACATCCACCACAACCAATATTGGAAGATTGACCCAGAGTTGCGAATCCATTGTCCACTTGATGTTCTGAGAACCTGCCACAGACAACAACGTAAGAGTCACTCCATTTCCTAGTGACATCTCATCAGCAATCATCCAATCACAGGGGCTAAGCTCTGAAATATTACAGCAATGCTTTACAAGTGCCCCGATATCAACCCCATCCAATTCCCTTGGGACTGACTGCCATAGATTCTTAAGCCTTTGGCAGTAGAGGGAAACAACTTCTTATCACATCACTCGTGATTTTCTCGCATAAATCCGGCCCTAGCTGCAGGCTCTCGAACCGCTAGTGGTGGCCCGTTGGCATAGAAAGCGATGAATCCATGAGGTCACAAAACCTTTCCACATTCATCACATTCATCTCCTAGAGTTCCTTCGCCTCCAAGCTTATTACCTTGTGCTTATCTATTTGTAAGCATTAATGTAATGAAAACCTGAGTCTTTTATAGTTCCTTGTTTTTATTTGATGGCTAAATATGAGGAGACCCTGGACTCAACCTTGACACCTCGGGGTTTTTTCCTAAACTCTTGTATCAGTATTCAGATATGATTTTCCTAATTAAAAAGGTTCTAAATTTCAACGAATATTTATTGTCTCGAATATTTCCTATGTTATCTTCCTTTTATTCCTCACAAGAAAATATAGGTAGTGATATTCATATTCTTACAGTCAACTAGTAAAATTCTGCTATTATTTTCTTACCATAAATGCGTTTTCTTTCATGTTTCTCCACAGCTCTGTTACTCTGTACAGGTGTTTTTACTTTTTCTTAATACATTGAAGTATATAAATATATTTATAAAGCATATAAAGCAACACCTGCAATTTTCTAAGTATAATCAACTCTTAAATTTTCAACTTCACACAGACTCTCAACAAAAGTAAATACTTACCTCTAGTCTGTAGCACTCAACTATTGTTTCCTCCCAACCATGAGAGAGGCAATCGCGTCCTCTTCTCTCCCCGTGCTACTCACGAGGTCTTCAGGTAGGAGGAAGATTCATCTAGTTAAGCCTTAGGACTACTGTCCAACTTTAACTTTTCTTGGGTTCTTAGACCTCCACTGGCTCCTACCAGCTCTAGACTACTCTCTCTCTGCAATTCTCTTAATTGAAACCCTCTTTCTTCTTTTTCTGGAGAACCCCTTCCCTTGTTGAGGATTTTCTATTTATTCTTTTGGGGAGGGTAACCGTTAGTACTGCCTTTACCCTATTTTACCATGGTTCTTGGCATTCTTTCACTATTCAGTTAAGTCACTATTCAGAATAATTACCCTTATTATTCATTTCCTTTTCCTAAAAAAGAAACAATAAGTTTTTCAATCTATTTCAATAATACTTAACGAATTTTCATATTCGTTGTAATTGATTCAAATGTTTCAAAAATAAATAAACATAGTTAATGAACTAAATTAGGGTGTTACAAATTCCTCCGCTAGAGACAAACATCGTCCTCGGTATTGTTTCATATATGTATATATATATTTTTAAAATATTAATGAGAACAACATCGGGATAAATTTCTTAAACATAATTTTCATCCTCCCATGTAGCTTCCTCCAGGATAAAGTGCTTCCACTGCACTTTAATCTTGGGGATGACTCGCTTCTGGAGAATTATTTCTCTCTGATCGAGAATACAAAGCGGTTCTACCAAGAACTCGTAGTCTAGTTCGACCTGAAACCATAATTTAACAATTAGTTGAAATGAATCTTTTTCCTTATTGCAAATCGAAAATTAAACACAAATTACATGTACGCTTTTCCAGTGTATCACGTATTTAGGATCATGTATGTATCATTTTAGTAAAGATACATGGAACACATTATGCACCAAAACATAACTAGGTAAGGCCAACCGATAAGTTACCAGTCCTATCCGTTCCAAAATCTGGAATGGCCCACAGTATCGGGGTGCCAACTTGGCACAAGAATTCCACCTCAATGTGCTTTTCTTGGGTTTAATTCTCACATACACATGGTCACCGACTTCAAATTCCTGGAAAGTCCTTTTCCAATCTGCGTATACCTTTTTCCTGTCTTGAGCTGCCTTCAAATTTTGTCTAATATTTTTCACTTCCCGTTCCATCTCTTCCAACATATCTAGCCCCAATATTAATCTGGTTTCCTCGCTACTCCAATTCACAGGAGTTTGACATTGTCTCCTGTACAATGCTTCGAATGGGTTCATCTTAAGAGATTCCTGATACCGATTATTATATGTGAATTCAACCAGATGTATATACTCCTCCCATTTTGTGGGTTGCTGCATCATATACATACGTAGCATGTCTTCCAATATTTGATTCATCCTTTCAGTCTGTCGATCATTTCAAGGTGGTAGGTTGTGTTGAACTGGATTTGAGTTCCCAATCCTGTAAACAATGCCTTCCAAAAGGCTGATGTAAACTTCATGTCTCTATCGGATATGACCACTCTTGGAATATCATGTAGCCTAAATACTTCTCTCAGGAATATGTCTGCTATTTGTACAGTCTTGTAAGTTGATTGTACCGGTATAAAATGAGCCACCTTACTAAGTCTATCTACTACTACCATTATTGAGTCATTATGTCTTTTACTCCTTGGTAGTCTAGTGATGAAATCAAGAGAGATAACTTCCCACTTCTGCTCTGGTACATGAATGGGTTGTAGTAATCCGACTGGGTGTTGGTGTTCTATTTAAACTTGCTGAAATTATAAACACTTATTTAAATACTCGGCAATACTTCTGCGCATCTCAGGCCAGAAATAATCTTTTCTAATTGCAGTCAACATATTTTGATATCTGGTAAGTCCAGCATATGAACTCTATTGATATTCATCCAATATTAATTCTCTTAGACTCATCTGATTTGGAATACATAAATTTTTGCGGAAAGTTAGAAGTTGTTCATCATTAAGTTCATAATATAATTTATTACCATTCTATTTAGACTCCTTAGTCTGCTACCATAGAAACTTGTATTCAGGATCTCTTTTTGCCGCTTCCATTATTTGTACTTGGAACTTTGATTATGCCTTATTTACATACAGTTCATATATTCCATGAAATTTTCGGCTCAATGCATCAACCACTCGATTTTCTTTCCCTTTCAAATGTTGAATATCAAATTCAAACCCGCTTAGAAATGCATTCCATATTTCTTGTCGGACATTTAAATTTTCTTGTTTGAAATAGTTGGTCAAACTACTATGATTAGTTCTCAATATAAACTGTTTTCCCATCAAAAACTGTCTCCAAATTCGAAGGGCATGTATTATGGTTGTTAACTCGAGATCATAAGCAGAGTATCTATGTTCATGATCCTTCAATTTTTTGTATTTGTATGCTATAACCTTACCTTCCTGAGTTAATACCGCCCCCACTCCTTTGCAAGCATATGTTGAAACTTCGAAACTTCCATTAATGTCCGCTACTTTTAGCATACGTTCAGTGGTTAACAATATTTTTAACTTCTCAAAACTGTCTTGACATTCCGCAGTCCACTTAAATACTCACCCCTTCCACTGCAAGGAACTAATAGGGAAGGCTATTTTAGAAAAACCCTTAACAAACCGTTGATGATATCTAGCTAGGCCCATGAATGGCTGTATCTTAGCCAAGTTCTTAGGAACTCTCCATTCCATGATTGTTATAACATTTTTTAGGGTCCACAACTATTCCTTCAGCAGATATTACATGGTCCAAGTATTGGATTTGTTCTTTATAAAAATCACATTTACTGAACTTTCCATAAAGTTGGTGTTCTTGCAACACCTTTAGTACTATACACAAATTTTCTTTATGCTCTTCAACATTTTTAGAAGAAATCAATATATCATCAATAAATATTAACACAAATTTATCCATATATGGATGAAAGATCCCATGCATCAAGATCATAAAAGTGGCTGATGCGCTAGTTAACCCAAATGGTAGTACCACAAACTCATAATGTCCATACCTGGTACAAAAGGCTGTATTGGATATATCTTCATCCTTGATTCGGATTTGATGATACCCAGACCTCAAGTCAATCTTGGAAAACACCATTTCTCCTTTTACTTGATAAAAAAGGTCATCAATTCGGGGCAGCGGGTATTTATTCTTGATAGTTAGCTTATTTAACTATTGATAGTCTGTACACATCTGCATTTTTCCATATTTCTTTTTCACAAATAGTATTGGTGCACCCCAAGGGGACACACTTGGTCTGATATATCCTTTATCCAACAATTCTTGTAACTTTGTCTTCAATTCAGTCAATTCTGGAACGCTCATTCTGTGAGGTGCTCTTGATATAGGTGTTTCTCTTAGTATTAACTCTATAGTGAAATCAATATCTCGCCTTGTGGGTAAGCCAGGTATATTTTTAGGAAAAACATCACTGAATTCTTGTATAATCGGTATATTCTTTATCATTACAGTCTTTTCTTTAGAGTTGGTGAATCCCACCTGAATTGCATATAGTTGACAACCCTTTTTAATACATTTACTTAGTTGAGATGCAGTAATGGGGCGCAACCAAACTGGTTTCTTGATTCCTTTCAACTCTTGAGGAGTTCCATTTTCAATCTTGAAATGGATGATCGTCTCCTTACAGTCCACTAGGGATCAATGTCTTTCCAACCAATCCATTCCCAATAAAATGTCATATGAACCCAAAGGAAGGATATTGAGTTCTACAGTTATCTGCTGGGCTACTATATCTAATACACAGTTCACCACTTTAGCATTAACACGTCTTTTTTCTCCCATGGCTAACTGTACCAGCCAGGGGTCTTTAAATTTTTGGCTTTGAAAATTACATCTTTCAAGAACTCGTGGGTTTATGTAACTTAAACTAGCACCTGGATCTACTAAAATAGAAACAGTCTGAGATTGTAACTTACCTTCCAATTCTATCATAGTTTGTTGGAAATTCGCTTGCCGATTTTCCAGTGCAGCATGAATCTGTTGCATATTCTGAGCAACATCCCCCACTATGGATGCTTCTTTCAAATCAGTTATAACCTCATTCTTTCCACGATGTGGATAGTTCTTTAAGCAGTGTGCCTCACCACAACCCCAACATTGAAATGGTGGTTTTTGATTTTGACCAAAGTCCGGTCTACTGGATTCCTCATTTAGTTTTTGTTTAGCTTTCCATTTAAGCCTTTGTAGATTTTTCCCAAATTTCTTATTTGTTTAGTTCTTTACTGAATTTTTGTACCCTCTACTCTATGATTTTTAAAGTTTGAGGAAATTTTTTTTACTTTCTTATTTGGCCAGTTTTTGCCAAGTTCATCCTTTACCTTAGATTTTTGGTAACACATCCTTGCCTTTCTAATTGCTTCATCCATCGCCTTTGGGTTCACAAATTCTAACTGTTCCCTCATGTGAGCGGGAAAACTACTTAAAAATCATTGCACCTTTGCTTTCTCATCTCGTAGGTATTGTACATATATTAATAATGAAGCGAACTTGGTAATGAATTCATATATAAACAATTGACCAACTTCAAGTTATGAAATTCTTGGGATTTTTCATGATAGAATCGTTTTGTTAAATAATTTTCCTTAAAGTACTGTTGAAATTCATCCCAAGTCACATTCTGATCCTCGATTCCACACACGTTTTTCACTTCTTCCCACCACAATGTAGCTTTCTCTCATAATTGATAAATTTCCAGATGGGCTTTGAGTTTGTTTTTATACTCATAGAACTTGAAGTACTTGTTCATATTTATTATCTAGGCCTTTTCCATCTCTTCTTCTTCCCCGTCAAAAGTGGGAGGTTTAATATTCCAGAATTCACCTTGTAATTCCACTTTTTGTTTCTTCAATTCCTGTTGACTAGTTACATTTCCACATACCGCTTCATTATAATTTCTGCCTTTACTTCTTCATTGCATAAGAATTATTACTGGGTGAACATGAACTTGTTGCTATTGTTCCCCCTCTACTTGAGTGTCTCTATTAGGGCTAGGTTGTGCCGTGGGATGGTTTTGGTTGTCTGAAAGACTCTTAAGTATTCTTTCTTGCTCCCTCATGAGTCTTTCATTGTCTCCTCGAACATTTCCATCTCTCCTTGGAGTTTCTGGATTGTTTCCAACAATCTAGTGGTTTTCCTTTGTTGTTCTTCCAACAACCTGGTATTTTGTTTGTTTTGGTCCACAGTTAGTTGAACCCACATTTCAGGATTAATCTCAGGATTAGTCTGTGGTGGAACTTCCCCCATCATTTTGGGTGTCTGTTGACTAGAGCCCTTCCTCATTGCGGACTCTTGATCAAAATTTACTCTCACTTGTTTATTTCTCTATACAATTTAAGCAAAGGTTAAAAACAAACTCTGATACCAATTGTCACATACACACATGACTTAATAAAAAAAATTACCATAACTATTACCATGATTATTCTATTTACTTAAGTGGATTGTCTACCCCGCATATAAATCAATTATATAGCATATAATAAGGTTTTAAATTTTAATTAAAAGCCTACTAATTATATAACATTTGTTTATGGTAATTCTGATGTCGGAAATGGGTACATCACATATATTGAGTTTTGATTTACAATAACTTATATGTACTTGCAACAGATTCGATATATTAAACCATATTAGAATTATATTAAACCCTTACATGGATTGCAGATTTGAAAATAAATGAATTACTATCTCGGGAACTGTCGATCATAGGAAAACTAGTGATTGTATGTCCCTCTACTGCTTCGTTTGATCATTCCCACGGATATCAACGGTTCATATATAATTTTGGGTCGTTAGGGTAACGACCCCATCCCTACGTTGGCATTCTTTTCATTATCACTGTCGCTTATGAAAGGTTTCATTCAGTTCCATAATGCGTTGTGCTATGAAGGTTTTTACTCTTTTTCAATCCTTTAATGTTTGTTAGAAAACTGATTTATGTTTATTACTAGGGTTTCTATTGCTGCTATCTTTTTGTTCTTCTACCATTTCCAGGAAGATTACTTAAAAGTGGATCTTTGAATCTTTATTTCTTTCATCAGTTTCTATAGTTATATACATAGTTATTCGAGTTTTACCTCGGCCCCTTCAGAGGGTTTATTCATGGTTTAAACCGTGTGAATGTTCTGTAGGGTTTCCAAATTCCATCAACCCTTCCATTACTCTTTGAGCCACTAACAGAGAGGTTCTATCCTCACTTTTTTTTTTCATCCATGCGACCACCGTTTCTGTCTAGGGTAAGCATAAAAGATCCCTTTCATTTCTCGCATGCATTTTAGGTTTTAGCTATTATTCTTTTACTACAATCATCCATATGAACACGAACTGTTCATATTGTGGCAGGTTTGTAACAAGGAGCCTCCTCCTCATACTTCTCCTCAGAAAACACCCCGAAACGTTTAACACAGGTTACAAATATTGTCTTGAATTCACATGCATTCTATTTTATGTTAAGCAGGGTTCCCTCGTCAGAGAACTCTGTCCTCTATTTATATAAGGTAACTCGCAGGTGCTTGATTAAGGTTTTCCGGTTATATTCTTTTCGAATTATGAAGAGCTCTTACTGAGAATTACATCATTATTAGCTCTTAGTTGTCGAGCCTGGCTTTCACATTACTATAACTTCTTAAGTATTTATTTATTTCAACCTCTTGGCTCTCTTGTAATCAAGATATGCGCAACGTATAATTTTTAACCTTGGTCTTTTTGTCCTAATTCTGAAAGTGGAGCACCATTGATTTACGACTGTATAATTTTGTTATTTTAATTGAAAACAATGGTTTTCCCAACTTGTCCCTGTAAAGTATGGTTCATTGCAGTTTTATAGTGAAATATCAACTTTACAGATAGTTAAACTGTAACTTACTTTTTAGCTTTCTATCTTTCTGTAATTCCTTGTTTTTGTTTGATGGCTAAATACCAGCAGACCCTGGACTCAACCCTGACACCTCGGGGTTTTGTCCTAAAATCTTGTATCAGTAGTCAGATATGATTTTCCTAATTACAAAGGTTCTAAATTTCAATGAATATTTCTTGTATTGAAGATTTCCTCTGTGTTCTTTCTTTTATTCGTCACAAGAAAATATAGGTAGTGATATTCATATTCTTACAGTCAACTAGTAAAGTTCTGTTATGATTCTTTCTTTTATTCATCACAAGAAAATATAGGTAGTGATATTCATATTCTTACAGTCAGCTAGTTTATGATTTTCTTACCATAAATGTGTTTTCTTTCCTATTTCTCCACATTTCTGTTACTGGCATCATGTACAGGTGTTTTTCCTTTCTCCTAATACATTTAAGTATATAAATATAATTATAAAGCATATAAAGCAACAACTATAATTTTGTAAGTATAATCCACTCTTAACTTTTCAACTTCACATAGACTTTCAACAAAAGTAAATACTTACCTCTAGTCTGTAGCACTTAACTGTTGTTTCCTCCCAACTGTGAGAGAGGCAATCATGTCCTCTTCTCTCCCCGTGCTGCTCACTAGGTCTTGAAGTAGCAGGAAGATTCATCTAGTTAAGCCTTAGGACTACTGTCCAACTTTAACTTTTCTTGGGTTCTTAGAGCTCCACTGGCTCCTATGAGCTTTGGACTACTCTCTCTCTCTGTAATTCTCTTAAATTCTCTTAATTACAACCCTCTTTCTCATTTTTCTACAGAACCCCTTCCCTTGCTCATGATTTTCTATTTGTAACTGTCATAACTGCCTTTACCTTGTTTTACCATGGTTCTTGGAAATCTTTCACTATTCAATTAAGTCACTATTCAGAATAATTACCCTTATTATTCATTTCCTTTTCTTAAAAAAAAAAACAATAAAGTTTTCAGTCAATTTCAATAATACTTAAGAAATTGTCATATTCGTTCTAATTGATTCAAATGTTTCAAAAATAAATAAACATAGTTAACGAAATAAATCGTCCTCCCATGTGGTCATAATAATTAAAATGAGGCTTATTCAAATATGAAAAATTGGCTTGGTTAGATAGGCAAAACCACTCTTAAAGGAACACTAGTTAGAATATATATTTATTTAAGTTTTTCCATTGAGTTATTCTTGAGTAAAGATCGTTCACAAGGGTATATCTATTTTCAATAATTTATGAGGGAAAACCACTTTTAAAGGAGAACTAGTGAGAATAAATATTTATTGAAGTTATTGTCATTGAGTTATTCTTGAGTAAAGATCGTTCATGAGGGTATATATATTTTTAATAATTTATTTGTGTATTTAATAAATGGAAACATACCGTCATCAACTTTGTGGTTATATCATGTTCTTTTAATGAAAATACATATTTGTGGTTATGATTGAAAATAAGGTCAAAATAATATATAAAATATAATAAGAAATCTCAAAGGGGTTAAAGTTTGCATATATATGATAAATATTTTGTGAGGTAATTGGGGTAAATATTAATTTTTATTAAAGAAGTTTTTTATTTTAATTTGATTTAAATAGTTTTTTTAATAAATTTCAATTTTACATTAATGTTAATATGAAGTAATATTATTTTTAATATAAATATTTATTTTAATAGAGGAAAAAATGGAGCATATAAAACACGTCCAAAATATAGGAGATTGTTTAGTTTCCAATCAAAGAGTTGAATGAGTAGGAAGATAAAGTGGAATTTTTTCATAATTAATAATGAAAAAGAATATGTTAATGGAGGAAATGTAAATAAAAAATAAATAAAGTGCAAGGATGTATAGTTTTGTTTTTTTTTTTTTAATAATACATCAAATAAATATTTTACAATTGAGATTTGAAGTTACTTCCCAAGGACGGCATTCTCTTCTTTAATCACTAAAGTTAAAGTGAATTGAGAAATATTTTTTTTGGAGTGTTAATCTTGAGGAATCATAGTCTTGTAAGAGGAATTGCAACCTATATTATTTTATTGGCACATATCCTTTTAAAATTTAAAAATAAATAAAGAACATTTAAAGTAAAATGTATATATTTACGTAATAATATAAATAATATACATTAATAATCTATAACAAAATTAACTAATATGCATTAAAAATGTTAAAATTTACAAATAATGAAATAATTCTCATTATTTCATATTTAATTTAATATTTACAAAATATTCAAATTCTATCAATTAAATATGTTTAATTACAATGCCTAAAAACTATTTTTTATTTTTTTATTTATTTTTTATTTGTAGAGAAAGGAGATACATTAACTGGATTGGGGAAGGGAATTGAACTTGTGATGAGTGCTTAAACAATTTGGCTCATCACGATTTAACCAAGACCCCACGAACTTTCACACTTTAATTATTAATGTAAAACTATAATAGTAATAATTTCACTTTCACATAAATGATATCGGATTGAATTTTGAATGTTGAATTGGTACACCTCATTCTATTACATTAGAGTAGAGAATTCTTTCACAAAGTGTAAATTTACATGGTATTCATATGCTTACACTTTCAATATTTTCAAAATAATTCACACTTTAATTATTAATGTAAAACTATAATGGAAATAATTTCACTTTCACATAAAATATATACAATGAAATTTTGAATCTTGAATTGGTACATCTAATTCTGTAACATTAGAGTAGAGAATTCTTTAACAAAGTGTAAATTTGCATGGTATTCATATGCTTACACTTTCAATATTTTCAAAATAATAAGTGACATAAATTTTCAATATTGTCTAAAAATAGATTTGAGTTGGTAAAATATTATTTTAAATTTTGGTATAACTGTTTAGGCTATTTTATAATTATGTAATCTATTTTAAATAAAAATATATACATTTTAATAATATTTAATCTTAATTATAAGAAATGTTATTCTCTATCACTAAAATTTTGAGGTGCTTATATATGTATTATTCTCTATCACTATAATTTTGAGGTGTTTATGTATGGGTTATTCTCTATCACTATAATTTTTTGAGGTGCTTATGTATGGGTTATTCCTTATCACTATACTTTTGAGGTGCTTATAAAAGACACATGTGAATAGAGAAAATTTGAATGTTGAACATCTTTACAAATAGCACGTCATTTTCATTACCCCACACATATATATATATATATATATATATATATATATTTAAAATTTTGCAATTATTTTTAAATTTCAAAACTTCTCCGTTGTTGAAAAACCTGAAACCATTTTTATTTTATATCTTGTGTGGCTGATTGTTCACGGGTTAGAATGTTGTTTTGTTGCAATGTGATGACGCTTAACTCACCGTTATTGTCATAGTCTGCACGCCGTTCAACTTGCAATTCTCCTAACTCGTCATTCACACAATTCTCTTCAATTGTGTGACGTGCATCTTTTATTTTATTTTCTTTTTCAAATTTGTTTTAAGGATGACCGTATTTATTTTTAAAACTCAAGATCCCCGTTTGATGTGTTTGTGTCGCTTTTCTGGCTTCAGAAGCAACCGCAAGAACCACGGGTTGTTTCATCAAGTAAGCCGCAAATCGGTTTTAAAATTTTGAACTCATTCATAAATTTACTAATTAATTTTGATTTGTGCAACGCATAATTAACAGGTCGCCATATTATATTTTCTGTGCAACCCATATCCATATTCGACAAATTTCTCCTGTCATTCATAACTAATTGCGAAATGTAGGGAATCGCTGCTATTTTATGAACGAATTTCGGCGCTTGGTTTCTATTAACTGTGGCATCGAAATCCTCATGATGAATTACCCACCTGTGGCTATATAATGCATTGAAACATTGGCTAAGCTTCACACTAATTATCCTGAATTGGGTTTTTTTCTCAATTGAAGAAATTGGGTCTGGAGCAGTTCTCATGGTATTCATTCCCCAGAATTGAATTGAATAGGGGAACTTATAGGACCAAACCTCCACACGTAGAAGTTGGACTACAGCCTACTGATTTGCCTTACTTGGGCATTATGGGATCCATAAAATGTACATTTATTGTTTTGGTAATTGTTGGATTGGTGGGAACAATAGAGTCGTCCAATCACATGGCTTCTCATGTAAGCATCACTGTGTTGAAGAATGCGGTAGCCAAAGGAGCTGGTAAGTGAATTAATAATGTATGTCAAAATTATTTCTGGAACAGCAGAGATTCTGTAATAAGTTGTTTAATTGGTGATGGAAGCCCACCAGCTTACCATTTAGAACGGGGATCTGGATCAGGAGCACATAGCTGGCTAGTTCATTTAGAGGTAATAACTAGTTATGGTTTTTTTTGGTCTTTCTCGAAATTGGATCTAATAGCTGTGAGGAGTAAACCTCCCATCCTCAATAGTTAATTGATCTTTAATATTGATGTTCTCTGTTATGGTGGGTGTCTTTTTTATTCTAAAATTGATGCCCCTAGTTATGGTCGTTGCTGGTTTCTTGTTCTAATAATAACTGTTCCTGTTACAATTTACTTTTTGAGATTAATAAGGTAATTTCTTTATTCAGCTGATCTGACTTATGGGGATTGAAGTGTTAGTTAGTGCAAATTATTGTATCGTGCAGGGTGGAGGATGGTGTAGCGATATACCAACGTGTTCGGAACGCGCACACTCTGCACTGGGCTCTTCACTGTACATGGGAAACGCAACAGCATTTACTGGTGTTTTAAGTGGCCTCCTCTCAGAAAACCCAGGTATTTCAATTAATCTACACTCCAAAGCCATATATGTTTATAATTAAATAGAATGATTGTGCCAATTAAATAAAACTATCATTTAATACCATTCGTTTTTCTTTTTAAGTTTTAAATGTTATTTTTCAAAAAAATTAAACCAAGGTTCTTTTACCATGAAAATTAATTTATTTGGAAGAATCTCCGGATACAGTAGAGTGAATTTGTTCACTTTTTATGCTATATCATTGAAGTCACTGGATTCTATAATTGAACAGATTTCTATAATTGGAATCGCGTTATGGTTAGATACTGTGATGGATCGTCGTTCACTGGAGATGTGGAGGAGGTAGATCCGGTATGTTAGTTTGAATATTTAAATAGATGATTTTGATTACACAATTATTTGGAGACTTGTTTTCTAGCTTTATCACATAAATATTTTAGATTATCTTTAGGTTTCCGACCAAATTAAATTATTTATATAATTTAAACCATTACTGGAATAAAACTAAATCTTATACTAATCAACCATCTTATTACTTAAAATTCACAAAAAATTTAAAATTTATTTAAAATTGATGAATATCAACTATCTTATACTAAACCGTTGCCTTTCTTACCTAATATTCATTATTAATATTTCAGAATAGCAAACTTCATTTGAGAGGACAAAGGATATGGCAAGCTGTAATGGAAGACCTATTGGCACAGGGAATGGACAAAGCAGAACAGGTATAAGGCTCTTCTCATTGTCAAAGGTGTTGTAAGGTAGGAAAATGGAATATCACACTATCAACTGATAAAAAATTTTGCAGGCTTTACTCACTGGATGCTCAGCCGGTGGGCTAGCCACATTTATTCACTGCGATGAATTTCGTGACCTTCTTCCAACCAGTGCCAAAGTCAAATGCATGCCAGATGCTGGTTTTTTCATGGGCTCGTATGTCCTCAATAACATCTTATTTAATATCATATATATATGTTTATGCATATCTTGATAATTTTATAACATATACCGTTGTGTTGCAAATGGTGCAGAAAGGATGTCGCCGGACTTCACGTATTTAGGTTTTTCTATGATCAGATCGTCACATTTCACGTATATATATATATATATATATATATATATATATATATATATATATATATATATATATATATATATATATATATATATATATATATATCTCGACTCTTTTCTGCATGCATATATTACTCATTTAATTAAAATATATCGTTTCTTTCCTTCATATGGATTTCTCAACCTTATCTTTTTATTTGGCAATGTCGTGCTTTTCTTGAATTTGATATTGTATTGTATCACAGGGATCTTTAAAACACTTGCCTGCTACTTGCACATCAAACATGGCTCCTGCAAGTCTGGTAGTACGACATCATTCATTAGTTCTTTTCATTTGAAATAATGTACTGTGATGCCCTTTACCTCTAAGAATTGTTACTAACATCTAATCATATAACATGGCAGTGCTTCTTCCCGCAATATTTTTTGCAGTTGATCAAGACTCCACTTTTCGTTGTAAATTCTGCGTATGATCCACTGCAGGTACATAGAATCTCTTCACTTTTTTACAGACATTTTCAATGTCATTAAGATATTATATAATAATTGAATGCCACTTAATATTTTCTATTGCTGACCTTTTGTTTTGTAATATAGATTGGAAATATTTTGGTACCCCTTAAAGCAGATCCCAAAAATAATTGGCAGAAGTGCAAGATGAATATCATGACCTGCTCTCCCTGGCAATTGAAAATAATGGAAGGTTACTTTTTCAATCAAAACCCCTGCTTTTTTTTTTTTTTTTTTTTGGCACAATTCGAAGTAAATTATGGCTTGCTCATATAGTTTACAATTGCAGGGCTTAGAAATAATATGGTGACTGCATTAACACCCTTGTCTAAGCCAAGCGGTAGAGGGCTATTTATCAATTCATGCTATGCACACTGTCAAACAACCGTACAAGCTCTGTGGAACTCACCTCATTCTCCAAAATTAAATTCCAAGGTGCGTCGTTATAATAAGCGTTAGGGTTTTTAAAAGTTGAATGTCGTTATAATAAGCGTTAGGGTTTTTAAAAGTTGAATGTCGTTATAATAAGCGTTAGGGTTTTTAAAAGTTGAATGTTTAACTCAGTGATTTCTAGTATTAAAAAATACAAGTAGATATTGATGTATTTGTTTACTGGCAGACCATCGCAGAAGCAGCTGGAGATTGGTTTTTCGATCGCAGTGTTGTTAGTGATATTGATTGTCCATACCCTTGTGACTCAGCTTGCAACAATAACTTTTATAATTGAAGTTGAGGCTTATTTGCCATGAACTTAGAATGACGAGCATGAAAAATGATGTCATCTTCAATCTCATTATTTGACAAATTTTTTTTTTTTTTGAGATTATATTTTAATATGAATATTCCTTACCCTTTCAGAGTATTAATTTTATGCAAAACTTAGTGAGTAACAATTATTGAATTTTTGAAGAAATTTATAAATTTAATAATGAACTACACTTGAATACAGGAAGTAATTAATAGATTAGATAATTTTGGAGCAAAATAAAGATAAATGTATAAATAATTTTGGATAAAATATTAGCTTATGCACATTTTATTTCATTTTTAGCTTATAAGACGAAATAAAAAAGAGAAATTAAATTAATGTCTAATATCTTTATATTAAATAATGTATCTATACAATATAAATAAAATATTTTTTTTTGTAAAACAACTAATTATTGTAACCAACTATTTATTTAACTTCAAATTAATATTCTTCATCTAAGACAATAGAAATCTTTAGACATTTTTTTAAGACAATAGAAATCTTTAGTCTTAAAAAGTCACTTTTTATTAGGCCATAAGGCGTTACTATTTGAAAACAACTCTCCTAGCTGCCACTGTGTCCATGTTTGAGTCATTGGATCAAACGATTGAAATGTTTTAGGCCATTAGATCCACAAGTAAATAGTTTTTTATATGTTTTTTTATAATGTTAGTTTTTTTTCTTTTTAGTAAGTTAGATTGAATTTAAGTTTTGGTGACTTTTAAGTTAAAATGTTGTTATTAAACATTTGTAAGATTTTAACCTCAATTTAACATTTTGACTATGCCAAATTACACATAAATAAAAATAAAAGTAAATTAAATAAAAAAATTGACATAATGTAATGAACTTTTTAACTAGGTCAATACAATAAAAAACAAAAATAATAAAATAAAATAATAAAAAACTATAAAAAACAACCCATGGTATTCATGTGGAATGGAGTTTATTTAAAGAGGGAAATTAATATGGTCTAGATCAATCTTAATTGTGGAAGAGGGACACACAAATAAAAATAAAAGTAAATTAAATAAAAATATTGACATAATGTAATGAACATTTTAACTAGGCCAAAAGACAATAAAAAATAAAAATAATAAAATAAAATAATAATAAACTATAAAAACAACCCATGGTATTGACCCATGGTATTCATGTGGAATGTAGATTTTTTGTTATATATTATTTATGATACAACTATTTTATCGTTCATGAGTAGTATTTCTTAATATATATAAAATTAAATTAATAATGAATTTTTTAAAATACGTGATTTTTTTAAATTTCCAAATTATTTCATAGGACATGATTTATCTTGAGAAATAATGATGAATGTTCATAATTCTCATTTCTTAAATAACACTACATTTACCTTTAATTACTTAATTGTAATAGTTTCTAACTAGATAACAATTTGTAACTACATACATACTCTTTCCAATATTTATTTGTTAATGAATATCAAATTTCTTCCATTCAAAAAAACTATATACATATCTTTAATTAACTAATTGTAGATAAAAAATCTTACATGTTTTTTATTTTATAATCATAAACAATTTTCATATGATACTATGTCAAACCTACTCAACTTTTTATTCTGAAATTTTAAACAAAGTTTTTCACTACATAATTTTAGCTTTTATAATTTTTTTATTTTCAATTCATAACAAAAATTACAAAAGAAGAAACCCACTGATTCCTTACTATAGATTATAGTTTTACCAAATTCACACTATGTAATTAACAATAGAGTAAGTTGAGACAACCCTAAGGGGTTTTTTTGTACAAGTTTTATCATAACCTTTCCCTCCATCCAATATATATTGTAGAGTCTTCTCAAGAGAGAGTATATTCTAGTTTATAACCTGATCCACAATCAAAGAAAATGGCTAGGGATTTCACAAGTTATTAGTTTATAACTTGATCCACAATCTGGCGTTAACAGTTGAAATGGATCCTATTAGACGCATGGTGGCCAGAGACACTAAAAAATTCAAAATAGATATCTCTTATGACATCCATATTATGTACAAACCATCCAAATTTTCCATCTTATACAACAATTTCTAATAATAACCGCTCAATTTACTCTCCAATTTTTGAAACCCCTACCCATGCTAAGGAGATCACGGTGTAAAATCAAATGTTCTTGTGGTTTTTTTAAAGGGTTCATAAACAAAACAGACAACGAGAAAGTCAATATTGTGGTATAATAACTGGGTTTTGAATCATTGTGACAAACAAAACATCACATTAGATGATAACGAAATTTTGAATCATGATAACTAGATGACAACCAAAACTAAGTTGTAGCCACAAGCAAAAAATCACAACAACTCACTGAATATATCCAAGGTTGCAATGAACCACATACATAGTGATGGATCTCATGGGAATTTTAGTGCACATAGAACACCACCCTAAAAATTATATACTCTTGATCAATTTAGAATAACCTAAGACATGTAGATTGGATGTTGAGGTGGGTGGTACAATAATTGACGATGCTTCTTAAAGGCTAAGAGAATTTAGATACTCTACCCTTCCACCAAAGCTATAAAAAGTGAGACTTGTAGATTATAGTTACAATAATTGAGGATACTTCTTAAAGGCTAAGGGAATTTAGATACTCTACCCTTCCACCAAAGCTATAAAAAGTGAGACTTGTAGATTATAGTTACAATAATTGAGGATACTTCTTAAAGGCTAAGGGAATTTAGATACTCTACCCTTCCACCAAAGCTATAAAAAGTGAGACTTGTAGATTATAGTTCTACAAAATTGACACTAGTTGATTAAGAATAAGTTACACACATAGAGTATTCAAAAAGTAATAAGAGGAAGGTACATGAGGGCCATGGTAATTAATCTAATTCTTTTTACTATTTTTATTTAAAATAGTAATTTGTATTTGTATTTTTTTAAATGAATATTGCTAAATGTGTTGTAATATTTTTATTTAAAATAGTGATTTGTATTTGCATTTTTTAAATGAATATTGTTAAATGTGTAATTGAGTAAATTGTATTAAATTGATATTCTAATTTTTAAGATATTTATTTAAAAAATTCAAAGTATGGTGAGTTTTGTTTTATTAAGCTTTACTCTAGATGTGTAGAGAATGAGTTTATCTCAAGTGTGAAACAAGATTCTTCTTTCTCTTCATATTCTAGCTTGCACCTTGACACTCGTCCTCTCCTCCTCCTTGCACAAATTTAAACTATGAGGCACAAAGTAGTTGTTTCATATAGTTACATTTATATATGATAAGAAAAAAATGATACCCTATTGTAATTTTCTTTCCAAATGTGATGGCAAATGTTCCCTAAATGTTGACAATTTCATGGTTAATGTAGTATAAGCTACATGAAAATTTACAGTCTTGTATACAAGATCAAGAAAGCTATGCCCAATATCCAACACCATAGAGCAAGAAATGTTCACCAATTCAATATAAAGAAAGCTATGCCCAATATCCAACACCATAGAGTAAGACATGTTTACCAATTCAACAGTTGCTTCCAAATCTCTCTCAGTTGTAGAGTTGTTTTCTCAGTAAACTTGTTTTTACTACTCTTGAACTGATGAAAGCCATCTTTGTTGCATATAGGAGCATTTATATCTGATAAGAAATGTGTGATACTGTGTTATAATTTTCTTTATAAATGTGTTGGAGTTGTTTTCTCAATAAACTTGTTTTTACTGCTCTTAAGTGATTAAATCCACCATTGTTGCATATAGGAGCATTTATCTCTGATAAGAAAAGTGTGATACTAGGTTATAATTTTCTCTACAAATGTGTTGGAGTTGTTTCCTCAATAAACTTGTTTTTACTGCTCTTAAGTGATGAAATTCATCATTGTTGCATATAGGAGCATTTTTCTATGATAATAAAAATGTGATACTATGTTATAATCTTCTCTACAAATGTGATGGAAAGTCTGCCATGAATGTTGAGTCTTGTGAAGAGAGAGTATATTCTAGTTTATAACCTGGTCCACAATCAAAGAAAATGGCTAGGGGTTTCACAATTTATTAGTTTATAACTTAATCCACAATCAAAGAAAATGGCTAGAGATGTCACAATTTATCATTCTCATAGTGATTTATTGAATTTCTTAGTTGAAATGGATCCTATTAGATGCATGGTGGCAAGAGACACTAAAAAATTCAAAATAGATATCTCTTATGACATCCATATTGCCTACAAACGATCCAAAAATTCCATCTTATACAACAATTTCTAATAAAAACCACTCAATTTACTCTCTAATTTTTTAAACCCCCACCCATGCTGGGGAGGTCACAGTGTAAAATCAAACGTTCTTGTGATATTTTTAAAGGGTTCATAAAATAAATAGACAACAAGAAATTCAATATTGTGGTATAATAACTGGGTTTTGAATCATTGTGACAAACCAAACATCACATTAGCTCACAGAATATATTTAATGCTATAAGAATATGAGATGATAAAAAAATTTTGAATCATGATAACTAGATGACAACCAAAACTAAGTTGTAGCCACAAAAAAAAATTCACAACAACTCGCTGAATATATCCAAGGTTGCAATGAACCACATATATAGTGATGGACCTCATGGGAATTTTAGTACACATAGAACACCACCCTAAAAATTATATACTCTTGATCAATTTAGAATAACCTAAGGTGTATATATTGGATGTCGAGGTGGGTGGTACAATAATTGAGGATGCTTCTTAAAGGCTAAGAGCATTTAGATACTCTACCCTTCCACCAAAGCTATAAAAAGTAAGACTTGTAGATTATAGTTCTACAAAGTTGACATTATTTGATTAAGAATAAGTTACAAACGGGTATTTAAAAAGTAATAAGAGGAAGGTACATGAGGGCCATGGTAATTAATCTGATTCTTTGTACTAATTTTATTTAACATAGTAATTTGTATTTGTATTTTTTTAAATGAATATTTTTAAATGTGTTGTACTATTTTTATTTAAAATAGTAATTTGTATTTGTATTTTTTAAATGAATATTGTTAAATGTGTAATCGAGTAAATTGTATTAAAATTATATTCTAATTTTTAAGATATTTATTTTAAAAATTAAAAGTATGGCGAGTTTTGTTTTATTAAGCTTTACTCTAGATGTGCAGAGAATGGGTTTATCTCAAGTCCCAAACAAGATTCTTCTTTCTCTTCATATTCTATCTTGCACCTTGACACTCCTCCTCTCCTCCTCCTTGCACAAATTTAAACTATGAGGCACAAGGTAGTTTTTTCATATAGGAACATTTAGATATGATTATAAAAACATGATACTCTACTGAAATTTTCTCTATAAATTTGATGGCAAATGTGCCCTAAATGTTGACAATTTCATGGTTAATGTAGTATAAGCTACATGCAAATTTACAATCTTGTATACAAGATCAAGAAAGATATACCCAATATCCAACACCATAGAGCAAGACATGTTCACCAATTCAACAGTTGCTTCTAAATCTCTCTCAGTGCTAAATTTTTTTTCTCAATAAACTTGTTTTTACTACTCTTGAACTCATGAAATCCATCGTTGTTGCATATAGGAGCATTTAGATCTGATAAGAAAAGTGTGATATTGTGTTATAATTTTCTATAGAAATGTGTTGAAGTTGGTTTCTCAATAAACTTGTTTTTACTGCTCTTAAGTGATGAAATCCATCGTTGTTGCATATGGGATCATTTATCTCTGATAAGAAAAGTATGATATTGTGTTAGAATTTTCTCTACAAATGTGTTGGATTTGTTTTCTCAATAAACTTGTTTTTACTGTTATTAAGTGTCATATAGTAGCATTTAGCTCTAATAATAAAAATGTGATACTCTGTTATAATTTTCTCTACAAATGTGATGGAAAGTGTGCCATGAATGTTGACAATTTCATGGTTAATGTAATATAAGATAAATAAAAATTAATTTTTTCTACAGAAGACCAAGAAAGCTATGTTGAGTAGCCAACACCACAAAACAATACATGTTTTCCAACTCCATAAATGCTACCAAAATATCTCTCGGTGTTGGAGCTATTTTCTCAATCGCCTTATTTTTAATGCTCTTGAAGTGATGAAAGCCACCTCTCCATACATTTTTTACTGTCCGCACAAATAAAATAAAAAAACCAACTTCATATCACCGATAGTGAAAAAACAAGAACATCGCAGACACAAGGGACAACAGTGGTAAATAAGAATGTGATATTTTGAATATTTTCAAAGATCATGAAGGAAATAATACATAGGTGACTCACTAGGAGTTGATCAAGATTACATATGGAGGAACTGCACCAAAACAACCTTTGAAATTGAAGGTAGAAAATCATGATCTATTTCTTTATTCATGAGGCATTCATGTTGGCGTGATCATACAAGGTATTTAACTTAACTTCAACATAGGCCTCATGATTTGTAAGGCTCAAGGAAGCAGTATTGCATTAAGATTTCACTACTTGCTTCCATGGAAGAAAATTCTGATTTTCATTCCTCCACGATGGCTCCTTCTCTGCGACATCTTATTTATTCTAGGCTACTCTTTCCTATGCTATTTCCTTACGGCGTTTCTTTTGCAACATGTGGTGAAATTGCTAGTTTTAGTCATTTTAAATTAAAATTTAATATCAATTTAATTGTCTTAAATATAAAATTTAATACAAGAAGAGTTTGAGACAAAAAATGTTTCAAAAAAAAAAAATTGAGACAAAAATATTTTAAGACAAATCTTTATATTTAAGACAAAAACAGTTTATGACAAAATATTTTAAGACAAAAACAATTTCAGACAAAAATATTTCAAGACAAAAACAATTTAAGACAAAAAAAATTTAAGACAAAACTTTATATTTAAGACAAAAATGGTTTGAGACAAAAATATTTTAAGAAATAAACAATTTAAGACAAAAATTTTGTAAGACAAAACTTTATATTTAAGACAAAAACAATTTGAGACAAAAATATTTTAAGATGAAACTTTATATTAAGACATTGGCCACTTAACAATGGTAATTAAGACAAAATTCATTTAAGACAATTAACAATTAAGACAAAACCATATCAATTGAAGACAATATTATCTAACATGACTTGCAAAGTTGACTCTAATAGTGCACCCTAAGTCTGTGAGCGTGCACGATACTACTGTCTCATGCTTATATCAAGGTTTCTATTTCACTTATCATTCAAGTTATCTTATATAAAGTCAAAAAAAAATTTGGGCTCTTCGTTTTGGTGGGGTAGCTGACTCTAAAGAACGCGACGACTTTTCCTAGCAAGATTTCTTAGACATCAATCCCTCTTAATTCCCTTCGATCTCTATTTATACGATTAGAGACAACTTGTATGTCCTTGCATTCGACACTAATACATGAAGGGGGCTTTTAAGACAAAAGAAATATTTTGTCTTAAAATTTTCGGTATGAGGCACTAGTAAAAAATAAAAAAGTAAAGGATTAAGTGTTTGTCTTTATGTTGTTGATGGGTTCTTCAGGAAGTAGAGTGACAGAGGATGAAAAAAACTGATGGGTTTTAGAGCAATGGAGGCCGACAATAGAGGTACTTGGTGAGAGGAGCAACGAAGGCACTTTCGCTGAACATGGATAGGAAATAACATAGTTGGAGTACTTTTCAGGGTCTCCATCGATAGTGTTTTAATTTGTGCTTTTTGACTGTTTTATTTATTTTGAACGCTACTTCTATCTGTTGGTTGCTGCTATCAGTACATTGTTGTGCTAAAACTTCTGACGGTCATTGACAACATGGATTAGATTCACTTAAAGTATGTTGGAGACAAATTACAAAATATCCGCTGGTAGAGAATATGCCTACTTCAAAATCTCTACGACAAATTTTGCGAGAAGCAAACATCAAGGATAAAAGATAGGATTGTGGAAGCATTAGTCACAAAACTCACAAGTGCAATAATTTTGGTTGTGAGTGTGGAGGTAGATGGATTAAATGTAGAATTTATTGGTGAAATTACTTCCTATTGAAGGTATTCAGTATTTATTTTGGCAGATCTATAGTATTTTACATTTATGTTAATATAGGACTCATTAAATATTATCACGAACAAGATATCAAGTGCATGAAAGGAGAAATGTTTCATTATTTTCACTGCGGCATTTTTGTACATTATAGTTCCACATGCTTCTGAAATATAAACTCTTGAAGAAGTAGGTATGAAATCCTTGATACATGTAATAGGAAGTACATAATCTACGGAGCATGGAAGGAGAAATGTTTCATTATTTTCATTGTTGCATTCCTGTACATTATAATTCCACATAATTTTGAAAGAAAAATTGTTGGAAAATCAGGTATAAAATCCTTGATACATGTAGTAGGAAGTACATAATCTACAACTTCATCCTTGAGGAAATATTTATTCTACATGCTCCCAAATTCCAATAGGCATCATGTTTTCAAAATTTCTATGTTTTTTATGAAAACAAATTGTTGTCCTTTTCCCATCCAAAATCACAGCATGATGAAAATACTAGGGGATTCTTTAAATTTCCATTCAAGAAAGCAATTTTTACATCCATTTGATGGAATTTCCAACCGTTCTCAGTTGCTAACGCAAAGAGTGTCTGAATGGTAGGCCATTCTGTTTGGGGGGGGGGGGGGGATTCTCCTCATAATCGAACTCTTCTTTCTATGCAAAAGATTTTGCCACAAGCCTATATTTATGCTTGTCAAGTGAGTCATTTTCTATATAATTGTTCTTGAAGACCCACTTGCAACCTATTGGTTTAGCTCCCAATGGAGGATCAACTAGCTTCCAGGTGCCATTCTTGATCAAAGCGTCATATTATTTCTGCATAACTTCTTTCCATTCACCATGAGAAGCGATTTATTTGAATGAATTTGGTTCAAAATATGTAGATAAATTTAGTTCACAATCATAAGAAGCATCCATATCAACAGGTGAACCAGGATCATCTACATCACTTCCATTCTATCTGGTTGGGATTCTTGTTCTCGTCTTTCCCAAATGACATAATATTTTGGTACCCCTTAAAGCAGATCCCAAAAATAATTGGGAGAAGTGCAATATGAATATCATGACCTGCTCTCCATGGCAATTGAAAATAATGGAAGGTTACTTTCTAAATCAAAACCCTCGCTTCTTCTTCTTTTCACAATTCGAAGTAAGTTATGGCTTACTCATATAGTTTACAATTGCAGGATTTAGGAATGATATGGTGAGTGCATTAATACCCTTGTCTAAGACAAGGGCTATAGAGCTATTTATCAATTCATGCTATGCACATTGTCAAACAACCGTACAAGCTCTCTGGAACTCACCTCATTCTCCAAAATTAAATTCCAAGTTGTGTCGTTATAATAAGCGTTAGGGTTAGGGTTTTTAAAAATTGACTGTTTAACTCAGTGATTTGGTTTTTTAAAAAGTTGAATGTTTAACTCAGTGATTTTTAGCATTAAAAAATGCAAGTAGATATTGATGTATTTATTTATTGGAAGACCATCGCAGAAGCAGCTGGAGATTGGTTTTTTAATTGCACTCTTGTTAATGATATTGATTGTCCATATCCTTGTGACTCAACTTGTAACAATAACTTTTATAATTGAATTTAAGGTTTATAGATGAATGAAAAATGGTCATCTTGATTCTCATTATTTGACAACTCTTTTTTTGTTATCTTCATTCTCATTATTTAACAACTCTTTTTTGTAATTTCCTTTTCAGAGATTATATTTTAATATGAATATTCCTTATCATTTTGGAGTATGATTTTCTTAACAAAATTCATCTTCAATATATATAATAAAAATTATTTTTATTGTATTTTTGTGATATAAAAAAATAATGTTATTGTAAAATGTATTTGTTACAATTTTTTAAATAAAATCATCGTTTATACAAAGAAGAATAAATTTCCCCTAAGTTAGTATTAATATATTTTTAATTAATAAATATAATTATTTTTTTGTTATTTTATAAGTATATGAAAATTTTATTTTTACAATTCATAAAAAAATTTGAATTATTTGATAATATTTGTATTTATTAATAGAAATATATTTTTAATATTTATTTTAAAATTAAAATCAAATAAATTAATATTTATATTTTACTTTATTAAAAATAACAAATTTATCTCAACAAAAAAAACTTTAACTACTCAATGTATATGGAATGAAAGACATGAATGCTTACTCATATTACATTTGGCAAAAGGATATAGATATACATAAACACTCACTTATGCAACTTTATAATGATAAAACCCCGATCGAGGTGGCGGAATGAAAGGTTGACAGTGTCAGCTATAAGGCCTGTCATAGGATAATTAAGGTGAATTAATGGTAAGAGATGTGGCTTAGCTCGCATGCCGCATAACCACCATCCCAATGAAATCTCATTATTACAACAACTATCTTGACAGACTGGATCTGTCTCGGTGGCAAGGTAGAAGGGTTAAATCCTTTTCCGGTTATGGTCTTCATTCTATTCCTCTTCGCACTGGAGAAAGGGGTTGTAAAACGCCAAGGAAGCTGACGAGGAAGGATGGGCTGCGCTTCTCGACAGGGTATGTTCTGGCTTCTCTCATCATGGCTTATAATTTAGTTCTAGCTCTGTGGTTCAAGATGATGTCTTCTAGTTTTCTGCTAGGTGGTCTTAACCAAGCTGATTTATCAGGTTCTCTACTATGTTTTTTACGCCTGCATGTCATGATAGAAGGAATACACTTTAATTTCCAGCCTTGTTTTCGTAGTCCTGATTTTCATCGGGTTGTCTGTGTGGGATTTCAATTATGTTTTCTTCCCACTGCATGCGACCTTAGGGATAATGTTGGATTGTATCTGAAGCTGCATTCTCCTCATAGTAATTATGCTTATATTAAAAATGTGATTTTATGTCTGGCTGGAACTGGTTGTTGGGAACTTGTTCATTTTAAGGGTTGTAACACCGACTGGTTCTATTCTCACTACAGCATATTCGATTTGTTGTTGTTACGGTTCCCTATTGACTTGTCTCCTTATAGTTCTAATTCTTGTCTGGGATTTTTGTTTATCTACACTATTGCTTCTCGAAATTGTTTCTGGGTTGGTCATATACTTGTGGGGCAGTCTAGTGGGAACATTCATTTACATGGTCAATTTCGCAATAGTATGTTTGTCGATTATGTCTTCTTCCAGGGTAATAGTCATGGTCTGAGAAATATTGTTATGTTCAAAATTACCAAGGGTCTGTTTGTAAATGATTTTAGCCCTACATTTTTTAAACTCTGTAAAAACGCAGTTGTATTCCAAAGCACCATTACCATCACTAGCCTCAGCCAGTCTGCTCAGTCTCATTCAGGGATCTGTTTGTTTTTGAATGATGTCTCTGCTTTGTCTCATATTTTACGAAGGAATCAAAAAGGGAAGGTCTGGCATCAGGATTCTAAGTTTTATCTATTCACTACTATTCCATATACAGGATTTTTCTCAATTAAAAGCAGGAACAAGGATACTCAGGTTGCAATGACAAAAGGAAAGGGAAGAAAAATTCACTTAAACCAAGTTGCAGAAATAAGAAAAAGAGGAAGGAAAACCAATAAACAGACCCTTGAAGGTATAGAAAAATGCTATGAAACTAGAATTCCGATAGCTATTCAGAAAACACTTCAGGGATGGGAGAGAGATACTGATGAAGAAGAGGATGCTATTCAGGACATAATGGACTTCCTCTCAGACCTAGGTAGTACATGTGGGAGAGTCTCTCTTTTTCAACAATCTATTAAAACATACTAGAAGATCAAATGTGTGCTTGCAAAAGAACTGATGAGTACATAGGAGAAACAGCTAAATTCTTCCCTGTTGTTTGAGCTCCAGCAGATGAAACAAGACATGAGGGAAATGACAAAGGTCCAGTTTCAAACCAATGCAAGATTGGCAAGGATGGAGCAACAAATGAAAACTTGCAGCAAGCAAAGATTCCAAGGTCAACTGCAAAGGACCCAGCACCGGTTGATTCATCTGATGATTAACTCTCTTTTTTAAGATATTTTTTGTATGTGTTTGGACGCTATTAGGCTTACTCTATGTTTTATATGTAGCTTTTATGGACATATTCAAGGATTACTAGCTGTTATTAGAAGAAAGAAACAATACCAATTTTGGTTGGCGTATAACTCTCTGAGGTGGCCAAAAAACCTAGTTTCCTTCGGGCAGGTTGAGGCTACCAAACATTGCATCTTTTGTATAGCAACTTGCTCTTTACAAAATAGAAAATAGACAGGTCCTACTAAATTTACAAAAAAAAAACTTTATAATGATAAAGATATAAATGTAAAAGCACAAAGTTAAAATTGTTTATTTTGTTTTATTTTATTTTGAAAATTACACAAAACCCACATACACACAACCTTCCCCTATTTTCTACCTTTTAAGTATTGTTTTGCTTATGATCCTAGAAATTCCAGAAGATCCACTCAAAGTTTCTTATTTAGAGCTTTATTACCAAAATATGAGAGGAAATGCCTTTTATCTTTCGAATGGGAACAATAGAAGAAGAAGGTTTTAGGGTTGAGAAGTTTAAATACCAAAACTAAAAACTATGGAAGAAGAAAATGGGATATTTTCTATATTAAAAAATATATATTTTCCTATTATTAGGAAGAATAGTAAATAATAAAATGACTATGGAAGATAAATAATGTAAATTTCTTCACACAAAGGTACTAGGAAAAGTAAGACTATGCTTGGTAGTATTAAAGGAATTCAACACTTTGAAAGAAAAGACAATGGAGGGTTTGATGATGGCATTGGGGTAAACTATAGGAAAATCCCTCAAATCGAACAAGGTATTTCTTTTGAAGCATTTATTTAATATGAATACGTCATAAGGTGGATTTATTGTTCTTCATTTAAATAAATTCAACATGGTCACTAGTAAATTAAGTTTTGTGGAAGTAAAATTTGATAATGAGGTCGGGGGAACTTTTTATTTTGTGCTCATCTATATAAAGCTAGAATTGTTTGGTGATGGCCGTGATTAATTCTATCTCTATTTAAAATACTTTAAAGTCTAATGATTATTTTGGTTTTATCCTTAGCGATGAAATGCGATGGAAAATCATAGGTGAGGCATTAGATAATGTTGATTGTAGAGAATAGGGGAAGACAAAGGGAGAGAACAAAGATCCCAAGGAATCATAGAAATGATAAGAAGGGTAGATCCAAATACAAATGGAGGATGGAATGTTGGCATTGTGGGAATAAATGACACAAGAAGAAAGATTATTAGTCTCTAAAAGAAAAGAAAAAAGAAAAAAAAGGAGATGGGCAACAAAAGAACAATAAGGAATAAAGTGTAGAAGATGATGTGCTACATGATACTTTAATACTTTTAATATATAACATTGTTTATTCTTGGTTAATAAAATTCGGGCCTTTATTTAATGCTACACCCCATAGAAAATATCTTCAATATTTTGTTCAAGGTGATTTTGAATATGCTTATTTGGACGATGATGAACCATGTAAAATGTGGGAAAGGGTAAAGTATGGATAAAATTATAGAATGGAAACCAATGGTTCTTGAAAGAGATCAAGCACATTCTTTACTTGAGAAGAAACATAATTTCAATAGGGTAGTTGGGAAGTAAAGGTTGTACACTTAAATTTAAATTCATGGAGAGTCACTAGAGGATATTTGATATTAGCAAAAGGAGATAAGGTAGGCTCATTGTATATATGTATTGGTAATGTTGACTTTTCTATTGATTTAGATTCAACATGAGAAATACAACATTAAGTGTTATTAGAGTATCAACAGAGTTAGTTAGGCCCCCGTGAATGATACCCTCCTTCATTTTGTTATGTATTTTTTATTAATTTTGGTGAAATATAAAGATATGAAGTGACAATGCAAGTAGAAGACATAATTATATGGGAGCAAGGTGTGAAAGAATAGATGCCCACTTTGGTATCCATCTAGACTTGGGACTTGGTCCCATTACGTGCAGAGAGAATTATAGAATAAATGGATATATAGGTTGAATGAAGAAGATGGAGGAAAAAAGAGGTACAAGGACAAACTTGTTATAAATGGGTTTGCATAGAAGAAAGGTATATATTTGATGAAATATTTTCTCCTCTACTCAAAATTACTTCAATTAGAACTATTTTAAGTTTAATGGAAGTATAATATTTGGATCTTGAATACATAGATGTAAAAAGAAAAAAGAACAATAAGGAAGAAAATGTAGCAGATGATGTGTTACATGATACATTAATCCTTTTAAATGATAAAATTGTTGATTCTTATTTAATAAACTTGGGGCCTTTATTTAATGCTACACCCCATGTAGAATGTCTTGAAGATTTTGCTCAAGGTGATTTTGGATATGCTTGTTTGGATGATGATTAACCATGTAAAATGTAGGAAAGGGTAAAGTATAGATAAATTTATAGAATGGAAGCCAATGGTTCTTGAAAGAGATAAGGCACATTCTTTATTTAAGAAGAAATATAATTTCAATAGGGTAGTTGGGAAGTAAAGGTTGTACACTCAAATTTAAATTCATGGAGAGTCATTAGAGGATATTTGATATTAGCTAAATGAGATAAGGTAGGATCATTGTATTTATGTACTCATAATTTTGACTTTTCTATTGATTTATATTAAACATGAGAAATACAACATTAAGTGTTATTAGAGTATCGACAGAGTTAAGTAGGCCCGCTGTGTGATACCCTCCTTCATTTCATTATGTATTTTTTATTAATTTTTGGTGAAATAGAAAGATATGAAGCGACAATGCAAGTAGAAGCTATAAGTATATGGGAGCAAGGTGTGAAATAATAGATGGAAACTTTGGTATATATCTAGACTTGGGACTTGGTCCCATTACGTGCAGAGAGAATTGCAGAATAAATGGATATATAGGTTGAAGGAAGAAGATGGAGGAAAAAAGAGGTATAAGGAAAAACTTGTTGTAAATGGGTTTGCATAGAAGAAAGGTATATATTTGATTAAATATTTTCTCCACTTCTCAAAAGTACTTCAATTATAACTATTTTAAGTTTAATGGAAGTATAATATTTTCATCTTGAATAGTTATATGTAAAAATATATATTTTCCATAGGGACTTTGAGGAAGATATTTATATCCAACAACCACAGGGATATGATGTCAAATTGAAGGAAAAATTTGTATGCAGACTAAATTGGAGATTTCATTCTTTAAAACCAGATCTAATGTAGTGGTATTTGAAGTTTGAAAAGTTTATGATAGAACAACGTTAGTATAGATTTCAAGTTGACCATTGTGTTTATTTTAAGAGAATAGATAATGAAAATTATGTTTTCCTATTGTTGTATGTAGATGACATGATTGTTGGAAGGCCTAACGTGCAAGATGTAAATGACCTCAAGAGAGAATTAGCTAATTAATTTTCTATGAATGATTTGGGTGTTGAAAAGAAAATCCTTAGTATAATGATATCAAGAGTGTTGACACCTAATCCTAGGGATTGGGAAAAATTGTAATATATCTTAAATAGAAAATAAGGAAGTTGAAGAGACATTGTGAGATGAATCCCAAGAGTCTCACCTCCATGTATATATTTGTATGCATCCTTAATGAATGAGAAGTCAGCTTTTTTGGTGGAGTTACCTCTTGGACTGAGATGGTATCAATGAAATTTTTATTTATGGCATTCCTGCCCTTGTAAATCCCTCCTGCTCTTGGCAGATCTTCCTTTATGCCTCTCTCCCTGCTCCTGGCGGAACTATCTCACTTCCCACTGTAAATTCTGTGCATTCCTCTCCCCTCACTCACCGTTGCACAATACCACATACGTTGTCCTATATCTGCTCTCCTCCAACATTACAACACTCTTTGCTCTCCTACAAGTATTACACTGCATCAGCCTCCATAACACAGTCATTGCTCATTGCACCATATTTTTCATTTCCTATGAATTTCAAAGGGACATGGCCATTATATTTTTTATGGATTCGCATGGATATTTTGTATTATTGGCATCACAATAATTGCTTTTTTTTTATCTCCTCTACGTATGACAGATATATTAGCAAGTTTTTTTGGACTTCCATAATAAGTTTCTCTTCCATATCCCCACTACCGAGATAAATATCCATCCAGGCCTGTAGCTCTCATTGGTGTTTGGACTTATTGCTTGGCCTCATGATCCCCTATCCCTCTCATGGCTCCCACTCTACGTCAGGCCTCCCGTGGCTCCCGTAGCTCCCGCTCGCCATCTCCCCACTATGTTTACAGTTGGCCCTCCTGTGGTTTGGCCCATCAGCCCGCACTGCTCAACCCTCCATATGCACTCCCACTGTCCCACACTACTCAACCTTCCATACGCACTCCCCTCGGCCCACACTACTCGGCCCTTGGTGCTTCATCTCGCATCACCTCTCAATTACTTTCCACTTGCTTGAATCCCTCTCGTGGTTAATTATATTGTCGCCCTCATGTTGCTTGTAACAAGAAATAGATATTAAAGCCTTTAATATGCCCTCCCCTACTTCATCCCTCCCCCATTAATCCCTCCCCATGTAAACCCTCCCCCAGTTAATACCTCTGAAAAATTTTTTTTAGCACCAATTCTTTTTTTTTTGACAAAAAAAAATTAGTGCAGAATTCAATTTCTTAGCACCAAAATTGTATTCTTTTTACAGTGGCAGCAGAGTTACTTTTTTTATTGAATGCATTCACTCATATATATTGTGGGAGTCATTCATTCTAGTAAGGAGAACTATCCTGAATGGTCAAGGAATATTAAACACACTCTCGTTTTTAATGAGTTATGGAGAGGAATATGTGAAGGAGAAGGAGAAAATCCACCTGAAAAGCCTACCTTAGACAGTGATATCGCCATTTGGGACAACAAAAACAGCAAGGCCTATGCTTTGATTGCAGCATTTGTAAATGAAGAGGTGAGTCACCATATTACACCACTTTAAAATTCTTATGAAGCCTTGAAGAAGTTGAAATAACTCTATGACTCACATTCAAAACTTGAAGTTGTTCAGTTGATGATTAAACTATTTGACCTTGAATTAAAAAATGATTACTCTCTTGATTTAGCATCAGAAGTAATATTTATCATGCATGACATTAAAAAAATTCATGTTTAAATTTACATACCTCTCATATCTTATGTCAAGGCATTATATCCCACTTACTCACATCATCTCGAGTCATTGTAAGCAAGCGGAAACCTGAAGGAGATTGCCTTTGAATCCCTTGAGAAAAATTTCGCATAGAGAGAAAATGCTTTTGATAAGAAGACAACTCCTCAGTCTTCTTAAGAAGTTGTATGTCTTGCATATAGACATAATAAGCATGATCAAGATTCTTTTATAGGGATAGGTGGCCAAAGAGTACAAGGAAGAATAAATTTTAGAGGTGGGGGGTGGGGGGTGGGGAAGACAAGTTCAAAGTGAAAATTTTGATCTTCATTGCATAAGCTGCAAAAGAGATGGACATGATGCATCCACATGTAATTTTCCTTGGGACACTATTAAATAGGAAATAAATAAAGCGAAAGGTAAAAATCATGACAAAGACAAAGGTAAAACACCTGAATCCGCTCATTATGTTGTGACACATTGTATTATTGGAGTAATTGAAGACTTGTTTAATGCTTCACTTTCTTCTTGGGAAAGTGATTGGTTGCTAGATTCAAGAGCACCATTCCACAAGAATTTTAGAAAAAAAAAATTGAAGAATTTACTGACAAGGTTTATGGAGTAGTATACTTTGTAAACGAATCTAAACTTAAGCCATGAGGGCTTGGGACAATCAGGCTTAAGCTGTCTGGTCTTCCATACTTTCTTCTACATGAGGTTCTATACCTCCAAGAGTTTAGGAGAAACTTGTTGTCTCTGGTCCAAATATTCCATTAATGACACTCCATTCATATGTTTGATGGCAAGGTTGAGGTCAAAAAAGCATCAGATCACTCACTTGTCATGAGGGATAGAAAAATAAAGACTTCTAATGATGCAAGATACATTTGATCATGCAAAAAACCTTGCATTCAATTCTCAGTATGATGAAGGTACATTCCCATCAAGAATTTTATGGCATGCTATATTTGGAAACTTAAACTATGAAAACCTTTGATTGTTAAAGAAAAATGGTGTTGTTGGTTTGCCTACAATTCCTAGGAAACTTAAGCAATGCGATACTTGTATTCTAGGACAGCATAACAAATAGTACTTTCATGATTCACATTCCAGAGCACATAGAAAAATTGAGCTTATTCATTCAGATTTTTGTGGCCCCATGCTTGTTCCTTATTCAAATGGAAATTAATATATGATGACATTTATTTATGACTACACCAAAATGTTTTGGGTTTACTTATTGAAGAACAAATCTGATGCTTTTCAAACATTCCATAAAATTTCATGAATGGATTGAAAATTATGCACAAACTCATATTGGCTCTTTACGCACTAATAATTGAAAATAATAAACTTAAAATGAATTTGAAAAATATATTTTCCAACATGGTATCATGGCATAAAATAAGCATGCCTTATAATCCCCAACAAAACAATGTAGTTGAAAGAATGAAGAGGACAATTTTAAATATGGTACGTTCCATTATGTTTTTCAAGAATGTAAAATTGATTTTTTGGGCTAATGTAGTTCTATGTGTTGTGTACATAAAGAATAGGTGTCCTTATAATGAAATTATAAATAAGACTCATTATTAAATGTGACATGGCCACAATCCTTCGATAAATCATCTTAGGGTCTTTGGTTCCACCTGTTATGCCTTGATACCTAAGGAACAAAAAAATGGACTTAGTGCAAGGAGTCAAAAATGTATCTTCTTGGGCTTTCCAATACCTCCAAAGCATATCATCTCTATGATGAAGTTAATAAGAAGTTTTTAGTACCTAGATATGTCATATTTCTTGAATCTTCCAAGGCTAACAATGTTGTTGAGCGACTGCTTGATCGCTTGGATAGATTCGCACATGCAAACTCATTTCAAGAATTTCATAATCAGATTCCACATATTGAAGGGGGGATTTCTATACTGAATCAATTTTTGGAATCGTGTTCTGAAGCACTCTCTCCTCTGCATGACGATCCAGCCACGGATGACACTTTGTGTGATGTGATTGATAGAATTGGGAGATTAAATCTTGATTCAACCATAGCTTAGTCAAATGATCAACCTAGGTCATCTCAGAAAGTTCCTCCAAAATGGCTAACAAAGAAACTTTAAATTTTTTTTCTTGATGAGACTGGAAAGATATGAACAAGAAGTTCCACCATGAAAAATGGAGGTGATGTAAATGATTCTAATTCGCCTGTTGATATGGATGTTTCTTATAATTATGAATTGAAATTTTATATATATCTTGAACCAACTCCCTTCAAAGAATCCACTTCTCATGATGAATGGAATGAATCGATGCTAAAGTAAAATGATGCCTTGATAAAGAATGGCACTTGGAAGCTGGTTGATCGTCCATTGGGAACCAAACCAATTGGTTGCAAGTGGGTCTACAAGAACAAGTAAAAATTTGATGGCTCACTTGACAAGCACAAAACCAGGCTTGTGGCAAAAGGTTTTACAAAGAAATAAGGGGTCAATTATGAGGATAATTTTTCCCCCACAAAAAAATGGGATACCATCCTGACACTCTTTTCCTTTGCAACTCAAAATGGTTGGAAATTCCATCAGATGGATGTAAAACTTGCTTTCTTCAATGGAGATCTAAAGGAGAATTTTTTTATGTCCCATCTAGAAGGACTTGTTGTGAAGGTCCAATAACACCAACTATGCAAGATTGCAAAATCCTTGTATGGCCTCAAGCAAGCACTGTGAGCCTAGTATGAGAAGTTAACTAAGCATCTTCTAAAACTTAACTTCAAACATTATGATCTTGATGATGCAAGTTTGTTTGTCAGTAAAGTTGGAAAAATAGTTGTATCTCTTATGGTGTATGTAGATTATCTTTTGATGACAAGGAACAATGAGAACTATACTGCATCCATAAAGAAGGAATTGAGGAAAGGTTTTGAAATGACTGATTTGGGCTATGTTCACTACTATTTTGGTATTGAAGTAACTCAAAATCCTAAGTTTATATTCCTCTCTCAAAAGAGGTACACTAGATATCTATTTAATAGGTTTGGAATGTCTAAGTGAAATACTTTGACCACTCCAATGGAACAAAACTTGAATCTCACATCCATTAAAGGGAAAGGATTTGAGGAAGCAACGAAGTATAGACATCTTGTAGGAAATCTCATCTACCTCACTACTACCATACCAAACATCTCATTTTTTGTTGGAATCCTCTCTAGGTTTATGCAAAATCCTTGTGAGGGACATTGGTCTACTGCAAAAATACTTCTAAATTACTTTAAAGGCACTCAAGTATACACAGGTGGGTGACTTCAGCTTGAATGGATACTCCGATTCATACTTTGATGGAGACAAAGAAACTTGGGTATCTACTTCAGGTTATACTATGAGTCTTGGATTATGAGCTGTCTCCTAGAGATCATGCAAAAAATTAGTTCCAGTAGATTCCACAACTGAGGAAGAATATGTGGCAGCAGCTGAAGCGACAAAGGAAATTGTGTGGCTCAAGAAAATCCTGGAAGATTTGCAGATGAAACAAATGCATTAAAATCCACTCTTGATCGACAAAACTTCCACAATAAAGTTGGCCAAGAACCCAAAGTTCCATGATCAAATGAAGCACATCATTACAAAATACCATCTGATTCGACATTATTTTGAGGCCAAGACAATCCCTCTATGACATTGTTCCACAAATGAGCAGATTGCAGACATCTTCACCAAAGCACTTGGAAGAGAAATGTTTGAAATATTCAGAACGATGCTTGGACTCACCAACATCCCTTAAAATTAAGGGGGGGAATTTTGACACCTAATCCTAGGGATTGGAAAAATTTGTAATACAATATAAATACAAAATAAGGAATTTGAAGAGACACTAGGAGATTAATCCCAAGAGTCTAACCTCCATGTATATATTCGTATGTATACTTAATGAATCAGAAGTCATTTTTTTGGTGGAGTTACCTCCTGGAATGACAAATAGATAGAAAAAAACATAAATTAACATAATATCATAGTGATTACATAGAAAAGTTATTGGAAATATTTAAAATGAAAGATGCAAAACTAGTTACTACTCCTTTGGCTATCCATTTCAAATTAACTAAGGAGATGCGTCCAAAAACATTAGAGGAGATAGACTACATGTATCAGGTTCCATTTCCCTCAAAATTTCATAGCTTTATGTATGTTATGGTCTGAACAAGGCCATATATTGCACAGGCAGTGGGAATTGTGAGAAGGTAAAATAAAAATCTAGGTAAAGAGAATTGGAAGGAACTGCAGTAGATTATGAGGCCTTTGAGAGGCACTAATACTTACGAATTATGATTGGGAGATCCAAAGATTTTTTTACAGGGACATGTTGACTCATATATGGAAATTGATATAGATAGGTGGAGGAGAAACATGGGGTATGTTCTTGCTATACGTGGAACATCAATAAGTTGAATTTCAAAATCACAAACAGTTGTTGCCTTTTAAACAATAGAATTAGGGATGTTTATGATACAAACGATAATAAAGAGATGATTTGGTTACAAAATTTCGTGGACAAATTGGTAAAGAATTAACAAAATGGCTAGTTGTATAGTGATAGTGAGAGTTATAATCATCTTGCAAAGAACTCAACCTCTTTTTCTAGGTCTAAGCATATATATCTCATGTAACATTTCATATGACCAATTTTGGAAGAAGGATAATTTAAACTGGAAAATATGCATACTATATAGAATGCTACTAAAATGCTAATGGAGGCAGTGACCAAGAACAGTCCAACAGGTGATGTAGTAGTGATTTTTCACAATCAATCTCCAAGTAAAAGATTTTTGCATGTGGATACTAATTATATTCCTAATTTATAAGTCTTTCTTTTAGTTACGCTTAAACCGTAATTTTTAATTGGGGTGTAAGGAGGCTTCCCCCATAATATTTTTTCTAGGGGGTCTAGTGGGGAGTGGTGAAAATTTAGTGGATCCCCCTATGGTAGGGGTTTGAGTGAAATTCTCTCGGATAATTTTTTTTGAAAATTTTCTCTATAAAATATTGTAATTTCATAGTCAATATATACCATTCATAATTAGGCCACAAGTATAACAACTTATCTTATGTTAGGGATTTTTTCCTTAGAAAAAAACCCTATTTTTATGAGAGAATTGTATTGAATCAGTGTTTTATTGAGATAACATTATGTCTGAGAGAGAGAAGAGGAGGTTGTAGCAGATGTGTTTCAAATTGTAATCCATTCATTTGCTAGATGGAATAAAAGAAAGGATTGATTATTTCTCCATGGATGTATCCCAGATCGAGCGAACCGCACATATTAGTGCCTTATTTGTATTATTTCATTCTAAATTTTGTTTTTACATTCATTTTTATTTTATTTCTTTGTGATTTTATTCCTAACAATTCTCTGGTAATTATATCTGCAAGTAAGTTGAGGCATCCCAACTTGCATTCAATATCAAAATCAAAATTATTTAGTTGGATTGTGCATTTATAGATTCATTAATGGACTTCTATTAGCTATTTCTCAGATCTTAACATATATATATATATATATACTTGACAAAACATACATTGACTTAAGATATAACCTACAGTGCACAATTTTCATTGTTACTCCTAATAATTGTTTGTGGCTAGAAGGATATATCATCTCATCTTTATTGAATGGCCTTGAAGAATTTGAACGTATTTCTTCTTTACTATATATATTTTCTAACAAGACACCATCCCAAAAATTGTTTGAGTCATTTGTCTTAATGATGTAGGATCCTTCATCAATTAGTAAAGAGAGATAAGAAAACTCTTGTATATTTGATTTATCCTTATAGTTTCCATATTCGTCTCCTCAAACCAACAATGAGGAGTCTTCTTTGATATATGTTTCAATATAAATATGTCGCTTACCTAACCTTTATAGAAAGGTCATATTAGTAGAAACTTATGTAGCTATGTTTTTCTAGAAATTGTATCAAGAAATTATGTACAAGAATGAAAAGTATGTTCTTAGTGAAGTACCTTACCTTTAGAAATACTATATCCAAGAAATTCAATTTCTATCTTATTGATCTCCATTTTTTTTCTAGAAAAAAGAAGACAATGTTGAGAGACTGGATAATAGAATTGATAGAGATGCTTTAGGTGTTTGATATTTCTTTCAAGCATATCGGAACATCATATATATATATGATCAACTATGAATAATCTCTAGAAACATCTTCCATGCACGTCTAGGAACTTTTTTTAAGCCAAGTGACATCACTTTCATTTGATAATGTCCATGAAAAACCACAAATGTGGTCTCATCCCAATCTTTAGGATTAATGCCAATATGGAAAAATCCTAATTCGATATCAAACTTACCAAAAATAGGATTTCCCTTAATTTTCTACAATAGAAAACACTTTTTAGGAAATGAGAATGTTATTTGATGCATGCCTTTTTTCAATTCCTTATAATTAACCATTAATATAGGTTTTCTAGTATTTTTCTCAAAGTGATTATTAATTTAAAATTATCGATAACCCTACACACTATTTGAAGGATCTATGACATGTTTCTGCAATAATAATTGGTCTTGTTTTCACATGTCTAAATTTAAGATGGACTCATTAAAGTTGTTGATGCCATTGAGAATGGACCTTTACTAAAACAATTCTATGGAAGTGACATGAAATACTTTTTCCTATGCTAAAATTCATTTGGGGATTCTAAATTACAATCCTTTATCATCTTTTGAGAAATACGAGTATGCAACTTCTCACCATGAAGCTATCCATAAGCTATGATTACCCAAGTGAAAATATTATATGGTAAAAACACCACTAAGAAGAAGTGGGAAATATATTATGCACATAATATAACGATAATAAATCATTCTTTCAAATGCATAAAATGGTGAAATTTGTGTAACTTCTTATTAAGTGATTTATGGTGATACATTAACGATCATATTTTAGAAATAATAATAAGGAATCCATTGTTTGCCGGGAGGGATTAAAAGTGTAACACTGTCCATATCTCACCTTAAGGATCTCTTTTACATGTATTTTGGTAGCTATTGAAAAATATAGCGAGAGCATGAAAATATATAGGCTTACAACATGAGTCGAAACGAAATATGAAGATATAAGAATCTAGTAAAATATTTTAGATTCCTAATACAAGAAGGGGCTTCTTAATGTGCTCAATTGTGGTTCTAAATCTATTAATCAAATGAAAATAACATTGGATAGTTATATGAGAAAAATCTTGCATGAGGAAATTTGGATAGTAAACCATGGAAGAGGAATCTTTGTACTAACAGCTTCTTAGAGAACGCATAATCTTAGAGTAGGTGTGTTGATCCCAAGGAGGATCATGCTTGCATGGTGTTTCACTTATATGGAATTATGTCCTTATTATGTTAGCCTGCCTTGCCTATTGTGTATACAATGGAGGATAGAGTTGTTATATATTTATTTCATCATTGTACACTATTCACTGTATTGTTTTAAAGATGTATTGTAGGGAGAAAGATGTTAGGATCATGAGGAAAACCAAATAGTATGATATTAGGGTGCATGAGAAGACCCTAGAATAATAAAAGGGGAGAGATAGATGTCTTGTACGTTTCATGGATGGGGAATACACTCTGAAAATTGACTACATGTTCATCATAGTTGATAAAGAACCTAATGAACCTACTTGATGGTGGAAATTTGTAGGGAAACTAAAGTTCCTGGTGAAATACAGAGTGTTCCAATGGTGTCTTCTTGAAAATAAAATACCTACATATGATAATATCAAAAAGAGGAGCTTTGTTGATCCAAGCTAGTTTCCTCTATGAAAAGTAGTAGAAGAATCTGTTGATCACTTGATTTTTTTATGCTCTTTTGCTAGCCATATTTGGAGTTCAGTTCGAAATTCCCTATCTATGGGCTTTGTTTGGCAAGGTTTATCTTGCAAGGATGCATGGAAAAATTGGTGGAATTTGGAAAATCCAAAAAATTTAAGGAATCTCCCTCCTATTATCAATTGGGGAATCTATCTCACCCGAAACAAAGTTATATTTCAAGAGAAATAAATGATCCCTGACAGAGTAGTCGTACAATTCATTGTTATCTATGAAGTAATTGCTGATGAATATATTAGCCATAGGATGAGAATAATACTGAGGAATAAGTAGATAGATCACACCCCTGAGTGTACTTTGATGGTGCATCCCAAGTGGGAGGATACTGTGGGGGTGGTGGAATATTATTCATAAATTAAAATAACTCTTTTAAGCTCAAATGTGGTATGGGTTTGGGCTCCAATAACTATGTATAATTCTTAAGCCTCAAGTTATTACTTCTTTTTTCTTTAGAAAAGGGGTTCTAACAATTACGAATATTTTTTTATTCGCTCATTCTCGTCAATTGGTTTAACAAAAATTATAGATTCCACATGCACACACTCGAGCCTATCTTGGAAGAAATTCTTCTATTAAAAATAAATTTTAATCATATCACATGTTGTCATATTTATAGGGAGATAAATTTCATCTCCAATGAACTATCCAAGATGGGCATGCAACAAGATTTGGGCACATGGTAGATCATAGAGAAGAATGGCAATGGACACTATGAGTTCTACCATCGAATATTCCCAAATGGGATGTTGGTGGAAAAATCACAAGCATGATGATATATTGTATGCACTTTATGATGGTCCTATTTTTTTTTTTGCTATAACATCTATAAATCTCTGTTTATGTTTCGAAATTTTTCTTTAGGCCAAAATTTATATGTTTGTAACATATATGAAAACAAGGTTGTTGATATAAATGCTTCACTCGCTTGATGTATTGATAATTGTGTTGGTGGCATCGACCTCTTTAGGTCAGTTTTCTTATCCATGTGTTTTGTTTGATAGTATGGATGTTTATAAAAATAATTTTATGAATTCCCACATAGGCATCTACAACATGTAATTTTCACCTCTATCAATGAAAATTGTGATTTTTCCTTGGGGAGAAAAGAATTTTTCATGAAGGTATTTCTTTTGTGTGAATTTTAGGCTTTCTCATGTGATGTTAGGTTTTATGCTATGTATCTAGACCCTAAAGAATAACATGGAGTTGGTGTGAATCATGATGATGACTATGATGGATCTTCTTGTACTAGTAGATTTTCCAACCTAGTAAAATACATACACAATGAAACTAATACTTTAGATTATTTTAAAACCTTGTTCTTATAGGATGTGAAGCTAGGAAAAGATCATGGTGAGATGAAATTAATGAGTCTTGAGCACGGTGTGATTCCTTTATTATAATAAAAGTTGGTTATTATATTCTTCATGATGTTCTATGCATGTTGCTATTTATGTTGATGTAAGAGTTGATGGAAAAATATTTGAAAACAAAACAATAGCATGGGAAAGTATATATGGAGACTAGGACTACAGTTGTATTTCCATGCACTTTTGTGATGTAACATGGCTAGGGTTATTAAACCCTAAGGAATAAAAAGTGATAGTGTGAAGCTCATGTCTAATACAATCTTGTTGAAGCCATGGAGGACTTGTTGATATTGATGCTAGCTTGTTCTGGATATTTAATGGTGACTAGAGTTCTCATGATTTTACGTTTATATAGTTTGGAGAGATACATATTGTACAAATTTTGTGATAAATTAGTTTACATGTATTTCCTTTCTTCTATATATATACAGTACCCTTCTAACCAAAATTGTGTGATTGCAATTTTTTTCTTGCATTGTCTTCATGATTAAGTAATTTCTAAGATTTATCAGTCATATTGATTTGATATAACGTAGGATTGAAATTATTAAGTGATTTAATATAAAACTTGAATATAAGAAACATATTATATTACATAAAATATTGTAATAAAGTTATTTTCATATTTCGTATGTGCTTGGAGACATGTGTCCTAAGGGATAAAACTTGTTGTAATTTTTTTGGGATCATCAACTACATGTATCATCAAGAATACGCCTAACTCGCATGTCCTTGAAAACGCAATACAAACACCTCCAACAATATAACATGTCAATGTGTTCACTTCACCATAGGTGCTATTGCATCATCACAACATAGATTCAAATTCAACCTAGCAATCTAACACTTCAACATCAAATAAAAAAAAACTTAAATACATTGAATACGTGCCATGAAATATATATATATACCCAAAATTGTCTCAAATGTACATCTTTTAACAAAATGGCATAACATTCCCGATATACAAAATGATACCGCATATGGAAGTATGGCATATGGTGACCTACATAGAATATGACTTTAATATTCAAACAACATCTCATGCCAAATCATGATCATATGGACTACGATGTTGTACATAAAAAAAGGGTCTTATTGGTAACCCATTGACTACTTCCATCCTCACCGCCATCATTTTCATCCTGAACTTGATCTTTCTCCTCTTAGTAGAAGAAGGAGATTGATTTTTTTTTCTTTTGGGGAAAGCTTCATCTCTCTAGGTATTGGACAAAGAAGCAACATTCTCATTATATTTTTATTCCCATAATAAATTGCATTCTTAAAAACTAATACTTTTTACTTCGATCTTAGAAAAAACAACGAATATGATACAATTAGTCACAAGGGCCTCATCCTCCTCCACACCCCCCAACCTCTTTAATATACCACCTTGCAACAGTTACAAGAGTTAGAGCATACAAGTTTTTAAAAAAATCCTAGAACCAATACAATTCATCATAAAGAAAAAAAAAGATCAATAAATGACATCACCATGAATGCCTCACCCAATAATATGGATTAACTGGTGCATGGAGCAGTCGATTACACAAATTTCTCAGAGTAAACATCTACTATTGCATCCACTAAACTACCATCATGGGTTGACAATTACGGTATTGTATGGGGGATATTTGGATAAACCATCATGGATGTAATAGTGGTAGTCAAAATGGGGGACAAGGTGGGGGCGACTATCACATGGTTTATGGATGAAGCCTTTGTGGGTGGAAAGGATGGTGAAGGTGGTTAAGACAGGTGGAAATTAACACCCATGGGTTGTACCAATGAAGGACGTTATCTAATTGAGGTAAGTTGGATGCCAAAAATTGGGGCAATATGATGCTAATGATGTACAATTGATGGGAAGAAATGGATGATGGTGAATGATATGTAGGGGTAAGAGTGGAAGACTGAGAAAATGAAGGAAATTGCATACACATTTATAATATTTTAATTAGTAAACCAAAATCAGATAATGAAATAAAAATTTAAAAAATATATATTATTTGAAACATGATACTTAGAAAGGGGAACCTATGTCTACTCTAGGTGGGACTGGATTCTCTCCTGGTGTCACTGCAATCTATAAAAACATTAATCTAACACTATAATTATACTTAAACTAAAATAATATATTATGTACTAAGAACATATGAATTATTTTGCAACAAGGGGTACTTTTAATTCACCATAACTGACTATGTGGTATACCAAATGAGCAAGCAACACCCACTATAGCATAAGTGGTTGAAACTAGCATTGGTGCATCTACAGGGGTGGGTGGAGTGATATTAGGGCACAGAAATTACAAGCAACACATAATTAGATATATAAAGAAAACACACACACACACACACAAACAAGAACATCTCTATATATATATATATAATAAAAATTGTAAATATAGTAAAGATAATAATATCCTCCATAAAACTCTACTTCAAAATATTTGAAGTGAGCCTCCATGTGGACTCAACTAGTCAAACTATGTTGTAGCATTATATGGCACAACCCCTCCTCTAATATCAATTGTTAGTGGCTCTTGTCATGATGACGCTACCAAGGTAATATGCTACACAAGGGTTTGTGTCAATGTGGCTATTGTAATATGAGTTTCCATAATGTTATTCATTACTAGACAATGTTGGGTAGGGAGGTTATGCCTTTGTCTAGGTGGATGAGGACCTAGTTTTGGGTTGCAACAAACATTTAGTCTATCTTGTGCAAACTCATGACCCACCCCCTGGAATCCTCCCATGTCAAAGTAGTTGACATGGAGTCCTAGCTGAAACTTCACCCAAAATTTAAGAAATATAGAGTTTCCTCCCTATTATTGCAAGGATATTTATCAAATACCAAAAATTACTTATGTATCAAATGGTGTCAAAATGGTTGGTAGGTGCACTAGTCCATAAAAATATTTTATTTTTTGACTAGTAGATCTTGGTTGTTTCCTCGGTTATCGAAAAAAGACTAAGAATGATGTTTAGTAATGTTGATGTCTCTGATTTGGTATTTATAGATTTTAAATTTTTGTGGTGTGAGTTTTGAGATGTTGAGTTCGGAATCTCCACAGTGAGCATTTTTACGTCTACGTTTCGGGTCTAGAACGAGACCCATCATCAGGACAAATCCTGAAGAAAAGAGAGGAGGGAAGATCTCATATATATAACTAAGAGTGCAGGGATGCCAGCCGACCAACCATCTAATAATTCGATTTTTGATTTTAAAGGATTAAATTTAAATTAAATATTTTAGTTTTAATGTTCATTGCAACGTATATCAATTTTATTGCATTGCCTATATTCTAGAATATATATTAACGGTTGATTGACCTTACCTACGGAATGTTAAAGGTAATAATGTTTTGATATGGTTAGGCCAATACAAATTAATTAAATTAAAGAGCTATTATAGTTAAATTATTATGCTTGTATTTAAAGATTAATATTATTTTAATTTTATTTAATTTATTTAATTTTAATTATAATATAGATTAACTAAAGTATGCTATCCATATCAAGGTTTAATGGTTATCATTTAATTCTAGGGACAAATTCTAATTTAATAAAACTAGTATTAGTTAAGGAAACTAATACTAATGGTACTAAATTAAAATCTTTTTTGTAAAAGTTTTTTCTTATTAATAATAAGGATGAAAAGGATTAAAGGGGGGCACTTTTAATGGAAGGTTATAGACTAGAATATAGGGGTTCTAACACTAAAAACTAGGAAGGGGTTAAACCATGTTATTTGTCATCAAAGTTTTAGTAATGTAAGTAGTATAAAGAATTAATTTCCTAAGCAAGAGGAGGACAAGTAAAAGTTAATAGAGTATTAATATCAAGGTAGGAAGGGTTACTAACAGAGAGGGAAGGGAAAGAAAAAGGCAAAGAAGGGGGGAGGAGGAGGTTTAAAGAGTGGCAAGGGTACTAAACAGGAAAGGAAAGAGTCTATAAAACATTCTAAGCTTTATTAGGAAGGGAAGCTGAGGGAGGTGACGAGAAAGCATGACAAGGTTGACACCACGAAAAAGGACCAGTTTTTCAGGAGTGGGAAAATAAGGGGACCCAGTTTCTGCTGATTTCTAAACCACCATCCCTATTGAGGTTTTCTGGATGCTTGATGATTTCAAGGGCTTCTCGTATTTTTCTTTTATAGTAGTGATTTTCATTGGTTATTACTTTAGCATCTTCTAGGCATATGTGGTGGAGAGTTTTATTTGAGTGATCTGCCAATGCTGAGTTTTTGGTTCTCCCAATCCTAATGTCAGCACCATGTTCTTTGAGCCTGATCTTGAAAGATCTTCCAGTTTCTCCTATATAACATTTTCCGCATGAGAAATTAATACGGTAAACACCTTTTTGCTGGAGCGGATCAGGGTTTTATTTGACAAATTTCATCGCATGCTTGATTGTCCTGAGCGGTTTAAATGAGGTTTCTATGTTATTTCTAGCGAGAACTTTGGAAAGCTTATCGGTGACCCCTTGGATGTAAGGGAGGTAAGCTTTAGTTTTTAGGATTTCATCACGAGGTTTTCTTTTGCTTCCAGATCTGGCTCTTTGTATGGCTTTAATGATTTCTTTGTTTTTATAACCCATATTAGTAAATGCCTTTTTTAAGTATGCAATCCCCTCTTCTATGTGATTGTCATCGGAAATTATAAAGGCTCGAGTGAAAAGAGTCACAAGTACCCCCATCTTTTGTGCCGGATGATGGTGTGAGTTTGCATGGAGATAATTATCTCTGTGTGCCTTTTTTCTAAGAACTTTATGTCCAATGGAACCATCTTTATTTCTGATGAGAAGTATGTCCAAGAATGGGATATAGTTGTTTTCTTCTTCCTCCGTGGTGAACTGTATATCCTTGGATAAGCTGTTAAGGTGGTTTTGGAACTTTTTAGTTCTTCATCTCCATGAGGCCAATCAACACTGGTGTCATCCATGAATCTAATCTAGAATTTAGGTTTAGGAGGGTATGAGTCTAGGGCCCTTTTCTCAAATTTTTCCATGAAGATATTGGCCACTATGGGAGATAGAGGAGAACCCATAGCTACTCCAGAAGTTTGCTAAAAAATCTCTCCTTGGAAAGTGAAGAAAGTTGAGCACAAACATATTTCAACTAACCTAGCAGTCTGGGGATCTGCAACTTCCTTGACAGCTTCCACGACTTCATCCAAGGGTATATTTGTAAAGAGCTGGACCACATCAAAACTTACAATTTTTTCACCAGGTTCCAGATTGGCATTATTAATGAAATCCACATAATGTTTAGAGTCTTTAATGTATGAGCTAGTTTTTCCTACTAGAGGTGCTAAGTTGTTAGCAACGTATTTAGCTAATTCATAAGTGGGAGCCCCAATAGTGTTAACAATGGGTCTTAAGGGGACTCCAGCTTTGTGAATTTTTGGTGCTCCATAGATCCGAGGGGTTATTTCACTATCTGGTGAGAGGCACTTTTTTATTTTGTCATCCAGGTTAGACTCTTTGATGGCTTTCTTGACAGTTCTTATAACCTTAGAAATAGGGTTTTCTGTGAGTTTCTTATAACTACCACTATTGTAGAGGTGGTCTCTCATCTTATTAATATATTCTTCCTTGTCCATAACCACAGTTGCCCCTCCTTTATCAGCTTTAAGAATTACAATGTTGTCATTATGCCTAAGGTTTTTAATGGCCTTCAGATGTTCTTTATTTAAATTGCTTTTGGGGGGTCTTGCTTTTTTGAGTATGATAGCGCATTCTTGCCTTATTAAATCTTTATCATTGTCTCCAAAATTCTTGATACCATCTTCAATGCTGCATACTATCTCTTCATTCAGAATTTGACTTGGGGCTAAAGCAAAGTTCAACCCTTTTTCCAAGACCTCCTTTTCTTCGACTTTAAGTTCATGAGATGAGATGTTAACAACTCTTTTATTATTGTTGTTTTTATTAAATTTATGGTTTATGTTATTATTATATAAATTGTTTTTAATATTGTGTTCGTGGTTGTTCCATTGTTGGGCGAAAGATGGTTGAGTGAAAGTGAGTGATCGTGTAGAGGTTTGGGTTACCATGTCAGTTTTTATATTGCTCTCTTTCCACAACCGTGGGTCAGTAGTTTTTACTGTGTTATCGGGTTTCGCTATTAAGGTGGTGTTACCGTGTTTGCCTTTGAATTGAGTTATTACGCACGACAGGACCTATGGTGTGTTGTTTCCGTGGTTCATTGGGGCTGACAGATGCGGCTGTATGTGTTTTTCGTATAACTGGTCCATGCCTCCTTCATTCTTTGTTACGTTGGCTACAATATCGTTTATCACCATTCGTGGGTTTGTGGTTGTGTTAGTGTTTTCGGGTATCACTATCACGGTGATGTTACTATCTTTGTCTTCGGAATGGGTTATTACCCATGGCTATTGCAAAGTGTTGTTTCTGTGGTCCATTTGAGCGGACATATGTGGATGTATGTGCTCCACTTCAGCGTTTTCCGTTATCGCAACACCATTTGTCCTTTTCTGAAATGATGTGTGTTGGAGTTCGTAAGACAAATCTATGCCTCCTCCACTCTGTGTTACCTTCGGACTGCACTGCGCGTTGATGTGGGGGGGGGGTCAGTGGTGAATAGGGAGGACACGAGGTAGTAATAATTGCGAGAATTATAACTGCAGTATAGTGATTATGTGGAGTCTTTATGTTATATACCTCTTTTCTTCAGGATTTGTCCTGATGATGGGTCTTGTTCTAGACCCGAAACGTAGACGTAAAAATGCTCACTGTGGAGATTTCGAACTCAACATCTCAAGATTTGGTATTTATTTAGATTAATTCAATCATGTTCATACATTCTATCCTCGTAATTAGGAATATTGGTTAATTGGCTTTGGATATTAGAGATGGATGATAAAATTGAGTTTAATCAACTTGCAAGATACAATCATGATGGTTCTCTAGTATTTTGGAGACCCTATATAAATAATCTCAAAGTAGCCAAGGATGCATCAATTTCATCATTTGTATTTATAGGTTCTTGGTTCAAGTTTGATTATTCTAAATTTTGGCTTGGTGATAATGGGTTTGGATTCTCATTAGGTTCCATATAAATCCCTAAAATTCAATACAATGATTGTGTTTAGGGAATTATTTAGGTATTTTTCCAATTATAAACTAAATTAGGAAAACAAAAAAAACAAAAAATTAAAATGCTTACCTAGACTCCACAAACAAGGTATGGTGTTGATTTTTCACTTGAAATAGATTTAGAATCAACATTTTTTCCCAATATATACTAAAAATTCACTAAGTAATTCCAATATGTTAAAAGTTGTAGTTGTGGGTGCATAAAAATGAAATCTCACCAAGAACATGTGCACATTTCTGAGAATGCATGCACATTCCTAAGAACGTGCCAGAATTCTTGAGCGATGTTGAGTTCATGTCCTAGTTGGTTTCTTGGGCCTTTCCAAGCCTGGATACCTAGGAGTAGATCCATGTGTGCATTCCCAGGAATGTGCACGTATTCCTGCGAGCACGTGTTCTGATGTCCCCATTTCCACCTTTGAAGCCATTATCTTCTTATGAGCACTCATACCCATCAAAATATATCACCAATTCTTTGTGAGAATGCATTTTAATTGATGTAACTGATTCCTTCCATATACATATCTTCAAAGAGAAAGCCCCAAAAGATGTCCCTTTGATGCACAATTAGTTGAGGGTTTTCTAAACAACATGAGGGTTTTTATGTAGTCACTAATGAAATGCAAGGCCTTTTATTATTTCTTGTTCTAAGCCATGAACCTTGCATGTAACGTTTTTCAATTTTCCTATAAATCTTCATGAATTATATCAGGAAAAATAGGAATTCTTAGCTTAATTTTTTGTTTCAGAGAATGATAAAGTTGCTTCTTGACTTAGGAAGCATTCAAGTAATGACTATAATATGGGATTGAAAGTATTCTTATTTAGATTGATAAGAATTTAAGTCCTTGGGGAGCTCTTATTTCAGCTCTATTTTATAATTTATTTATAGTGCTAGAAATCCCATCATTCATGCTCACAATTGGATGTGAATACTAAATTGGGCTATTGATTATTTTATCTATTGGTTCCATTTGATCTACAATTGATTGTAAAACTGCATTCATCGGTTGAAAGATGTTTGGAAGATCTTGTTTATTCTCCATGTTGAATGATTATCAACAATTCCAAGCTATTTCTATAATAACTCAAACATCTAGGTCTAAGATTTTTTTTTCTTTACAACTTGTACTATGTATCCTACTAAAGCTACCCTTAGAAAAATATTCATAACTAAGATAATATTTAGAGAAGGACGTTGATATTCTTGGAGATTATATTTCACTACTATATATGTCGCTTATTTACCTCAATTGCAAGGATTCTCATCAATTTTTGTATTAGTTTTCAATAATATTGTATATGTACATAAACTTATAATCACACGTAACCAACTTCATATATTGTTATATTTACGAATCAATTCTCATAGATGGGGAATTAAAGTGTAGTACAACTACAAAATGATCATGAGACTGAGCTTGACATAGATTTACTAGAGAGATATATATTTGAGCGAGTATTGCTAGGAGTGTAACCAGTGACCAAATTCTAGTTTCTTCTAACACTTGATTTTGAGGTATCAATGATAAACCATCATATTCTCCTCGAGAATAGTGAGTTAATTTCTATTTTTGAAGTTCCTCTTTAGCTACAAATTCCTTGAAATGATAATCACAGTTTGATATAATTTTACATTCTCTTCGAGGTTTTACACATTTGATTCTTTCTTAGGCAATGCCTGGAGGTAGAGTTTTCTTATAATTCAATATTAGTGTCAATAAATTAAGTTGAAATGCATTATAAACATGTGCAATTTTGGTAGAAGATGATATCCTTCATATTCTAAGCTTGAATTGTTTTGAAAATGACTTGAATTAATGAGTTATTAGAGTATTAAATACTCTAAACCTCTTTATTGTTGAAAATATAGTCAAAACTAGTAAAGCCACTCTCAAAAATGTTTGAATATATTTACAAGATGCATAAAACAATTAGTTTATCTAGATTGACTTACGACTTCAACAAGATGAATTACAACAAGGAAATAAATATTTTGAACTTCTTCTCATTTAGAACAATTCTTTATTTGAGTTTGAGAAATATTCCCATTAGCAACCAATACTTTATTAGATTAGTAATTATATTAGTGACGCCACATCAGAAGCACATTCACTTCCGAATCCCATCATCAAAACTTGTGAATAACCCATGAACAAAAAACACATAACCAATATTGGATTTGAAAAAGAAGTGACCTTTTACATTCTAAAGTACTCTAAACCAATCCAGTTTCAGAATGTTGGGTCATTGTAAGAAATATCATCTTTAGCTACTCCTCTTCCACATTAGATTTCCAAATGTGAACATTATCATTGAGTTGGAGACATGAAATATTAGGGTATTTATCTTCATTCTAGTGAGCATAATGGAAAACATAATAGGCATTAAAACATATGTCCCCCAAAAAAAAAACCTTAGAAGACCAATCTTTCACCTTAGACTGGTCAGTTCTTGGCAATGATCATCAATATCCAAGAATATATATCAGTTAAATACCATAGAAATAATTATCGAGTATTGATATATCTTGTAGTGGAGAGATATTCATCTTCTCCCCTTGTATCTAACAATATGTAATTAATAGTTAGCATCAGGTTTCAAAGTTGTTAAACTTAACCATAGAATAAGCAGGAATAGACAAGATAAGAAAATATAAGCATGAGTTGATTTATTAATTACAACGATATATATTTATAGTACACTAGGTGATCCTTGGATTCCTCATTCCAAGGTCTCTTTGATTTCCTTTGGATGTCCATTTCCCACACCTTACCCCTTAGCGGATTAGGTGTCCAACATTCCCCCCCTTAATTCGAAGGGGTATGTGTGAGTCCAAGAAGAGAGATGTAATAAAAAATGGAAAAGTATGCATGACAACCCTAGGCTGAATGAGCTCTCTTAAATGTTGGCATAAGAGGTGGTTTAAGGATTACCACCAACACTGGAATGCTTAGTGCAGTTCTCGGAACTCTTCCAAATCTGGCAAGAAGATGAGATCTTCTGCTAGAGGAAGTGCTCCTCATATTTTGAAGAGGGAAACCTTCAACCTGGCAGAAGGGAGGTCTATAACCTACAATGGTTTAAGGATGACCACCAACTTTGGAATGCTTATTGCATTTCCTGGAACTCTACCAAAACTGGCTAGAAGTTGAAGTCTTCTGCTAGAGGAAGTGTCCTGAATTCTTTGAGGAGGAATAATATCAACCTCACATAGATGGTTTAAGTTTGACCACCAACCAAAGGCATGATCATGGGCATATGCGTCTCTGGCTACAACTCTAAATCTGGAATGGCAGGTTGTGGCTCAAGCTCGCTTGAACTTCTGTGTCTCTGGCTACAACTCTAAATCTGGAACAGCAGGTTGTGGCTCAAGCTCGCTTGAACTTTTGTGTCTCTAGCTACAACTCTAAATCTGGAATGATGGGTTATGGATCAGCCTTGCTTGATGTGGCTTTGAAGCTTGTATATGACCTTCATTTTCCCCCTGTCAGATACAAGGTGAGATGATGGAAAAAAATCAATTACAAGACTGATCAATACTCTAGAACAAGTTTTGACATATGACTGAAACATCTTCTTGGTTATTGATGCCCATTTACAAGAAGCGATCCATCCAAGATGAATTTGTGTTCTTGCGGGAGCTTGTTTCTGAAGCATTTGTGTGAAGAATCAGTGTGCTAGCCATAGTGATTGCACGGGTGAATATTGAAACAGTGATATTTTATATAGCCAACTCGATCATAGTGTTGGAATTTCACAAGCTGTTGTAGTTTTTGTGGAAGAGGAGCATAATCTAGAACAACTGAAGGTGAGATATCATGAATAAATATGACACTCTGAAATTTTATGGGCTTGGAGAAGTATAGAATACAAAAGGACACATCCTTGTCATATCTAAAACCAGTTATGTGCTTGTTGTGGACAAGCTATTCCCAAGGTTTAATGATGGGATTGGGAAGTGCAGGCTAGGTTTTTGCTTCTGCTGTTAGGTCCCTATATTACTATTTTAGTCCCTCATTGTTATTAGTATAGTCCGCTTATTATTATTGTTGTACCCCTGTAACCCAAATATTGTTATTATTGTGCCCTTACATTATTATTGTTAGGTTGGCTAGGATTATATTGTGGCCCCATTGACTCCCATATACAGAAGGAGGTTTTGGTCATTTGTAGCATCCAAGAATTATTAATTTAGGTAATGTATTGGAGGTTTCCCCCTTAAAGTGGTTTATTTCTAAGGCATTGATCTCTCTTTTCTTCTATTTTTGGAGCTTTTTTCACAACATTTGGTATCAGAGCTTTGGATTCTAGGGTTTCACTGCTCCAAAAAGGTCATCATGGTATTTTTGCTATAACATTTTTTATACAAAGCTTCAAAAGCTGAATTTTTTAAACCGTGAATCTAAAATCCTGAGGAACATCGTCACAAAATTTCAGAGCTTGGTTCGCAATATTTTCAGAGATATGATCTGTGGAATTTAGGGCTTTTTGCAGGCTTCTTAATTTAACCTAAATAGGTCATCACATAATTTTCTCTATAACCCTTTATATACGAGGGTTCAAAAGCTAAAATTATCACAGAATGAAGCCAAAATCCCTAGGAACGTTGTAGAAAAATTTCAAATATTGATTCGCATTATTTTTGGAGGTAGGATCTGTGGAAGTTAGGGATTTTTCAGGCTCCCGAATTTCATCTCAAAGAGTTGATCATGGTAAAATATTCATAACTCCCTCTCTGAGCATCAGACTAGAATTCTGTAAAGAGTAGCTACAAGTACATGGACTGTAGTTTCCTATCTATCAATATCAAATCCTAAGGATTAAACAGTGACACGCGACAAGTCCTACAATTTCACTCTACTGAGCTAGTCCATAATTAGGTCATTGTGGGAGATTTGACATAACGTTTTATTGAAGAATCAAAATCTGGTCAGACCTATGGAATTCGAAAAAGGATTTAGAGGGCTACCTCAGGTCCAAATTTTAGTTATTGAAGATTTTAAATCATAGAGATAAGTCAGTTTCAATATCGAGCTCCTCAAAAGCAAGAAAAAGGTGTGTATTTTGTTTTTCGAATTGCATAAGTCTTGTGTAAAAAATCAGTTTGAAGTGATTCCAAGGGCCTATTGAGCATATATTTCAGTACTGGGTTCTAAAATTCCTCCTAAAAAGAATTCAACATCCATTAAGCCCTCAGAATACTCTATTATGACTCATGAAGATGAAGAATCTCAACATGATCTATCAAAATTACAAGAGCGAGTGCACCAAATTTCGCTCTCACAAAGAGAAAAAAAAAATGAAATGGAAGTTTTGAAGAAAGGTATGGAAGCGAAGATGGATGGTTTGAAGAATAATATGGATGGTTTGAAGAAAGGCATGAAAGCTAATATGGATGGCGTAGAAGCTAAGATGGAGGACATGGAAGAAAAAATGAAAGACAACATGGAAAACATGAAGAATGATCTAAAAGCAGACATGGAAGGTTTGACAAAGTTGATACAAGAAATGATTCATAATGGCGAAAAGATAGTAGAAGAAACTCATGATGAGAAAAAAATAGATGTTAATCGTGATGTCATAAACTCGAATGTTGGATGGAAGAACCACCATATTCCAAAGATGGATATGAGGAAGTTTGATGGCAAGGATCCCGTAACATGGATGCTACAGATGGAGCAATATTTTGATCTCAATAATGTGCAAAACACACAAAATGTATGCATTACAACTTTACATTTAGAACATAATACATTTGTATGGTATCGATGGCTTTGCTCCCGTAAAAGAATTGTCACTTGGACAATTTTTACGGAGGAAATGATAGCACATTATGAGGATACAAAGAGAAACACCTTCTTTATCCAATTGATAAATCTCAAACAAAAGGTTTCAGTGGTGGAGCACATTGAGGACTTCCAAAAATTGAATATAAGGGTAACTGATATTCCAGAGGAACACAAGATTGATGTCTTTGTAGGGATGTTAAAGGATAACATCCAACATGAACTTCGTGTTTGGGAACCTGATTCCTTGGAGAAAGCATTTAGGTTGGCAAGAAAAATTTAATGTAAAATTATGGTGACAAGGAAGCCTACCACTCACATATATAAAGATGGAAGTGTTCCTACTCCTAGACTTTTAAAACCTACGAGGTTGACACCACAAAAATTGGAAGAAAAAAGAGCAAAAGGGCTTTGCTACAGTTGTAATAGCAAATACACTAAAGATCATAAGTGTGCTGAGAAGAAATTATTTTACATAGATTGTGAAGAGGAAGAAGAAAATGAACAAGAATCTTCAAAAGAAGAGGATATACACCAGGAACCAACCCTAGAAGAGGAAGAAATGAGTTTGACCATATCGTGTAATGCATTGACAGGAATTACTACTCCTAGAACTCTCAAGATAGAAGGAAATATCAATAAGAAAAAGGTAGTAGTGTTGATTGATTCTGGTAGTACCCATAATTTTATTTATTGTAAGGTATCCAAGGAATTGAATTGTTTCCTATACCCAACACCAGAATGTCAAGTGATGGTTGCAAATGGAGGAACTATAAATTTCTCTGGAAAATGCCATAATATCATGCTAACCATGGGGGAATATGTATTGAATAGTCCAATGTTTTCCATTCCAATGGGAGGCGTTGATGTTGTACTAGGAGTACAATGGTTACAATCTTTGGGGACGGTAGCTTTTAATTTTCAAGAACTTTTCTTGAATTTTTTTTTTCAGAAGGAAAGGAAGTCGAATTATGGGGTATCGTAGGGAAGTCGGGAAAGATAATAAGCTCTAATGTCATGACAAAGATTCTGAATAAATAACAACGAGGCGTAATTGCACAATTATGCTCACTATAAGTTCCAACATCAAAATCATCTATTTCTGCATATCTCCAAAAGTCTTGGACAATCATTCCAAGGTGTTTGAAACTCCCAAAGGACTCCCACCTATTCGTGATCATGATCATGCTATTCATTTGATTCCAGGAAGTGTTCCTCCAAACATCAGGCCTTATAGATATCCTTATGTCCAAAAGAGAAAAATTGAATGTATGATTGCAGAAATGTTAGAGGCGGGTATAATTCAACCTAGTCAAAGTTCTTTCTCTGCTCCTGTAGTATTGGTACACAAGAAGGATGGATCATGGCGAATGTGTCCGGATTATAGGGAGCTCAATAAGCTCATCATTAAAGATAAATTTCCCATTCCTGTGATTGATGAATTATTGGATGAATTACATGGAGCAATTTATTTTACCAAGTTGGATCTTCATTCAGGATATCATCAAATTAGAATGAAGACTAAAGATATTCCAAAAACAGCATTTTGAACTCATGAGGTCATTATGAATTTTTGGTCATGCCTTTTGGCCTTACCAATGCACCTTCTACATTTCAAGGGTTGATGAATTCCATTTTCAAACCCTTCCTTAGAAAATTTATGCTAGTATTTTTTGACGATATACTAATCTACAGCAGGTCTTGGAAGGATCATGTTGAACATGTTGACAGGGTGCTCAAACTATTGCAGGAGAAACAATTATATGCAAAATCATCCAAATGTTTCTTTGGAGTACAAGAGGTGGAATATCTGGGTCATATTGTATCTCACGAGGGTGTTAAAGTAGACCCTAACAAAATTAAATCCATTAAGGAATGGAAAGTCCCCACAACCATAAAGCAGTTGCGAGGATTTCTCTAGTTAACAGGGTATTATCGCAAGTTTGTTAAGAATTATGGGAGAATAGCAGCACCTCTAACAACATTATTGAAGAAAGATGCATTTTCATGGACTCCTGAAGCAAATAAGGCCTTTGAACATCTTAAAGAGGCAATGTGCCTAGCACCGATCTTAGCTATGCCATATTTCATAAAAACCTTTATTATGGAATGTGATGCCTCAGGAAATGGAATTGGTGTTGTTTTAATGCAAGAAGGAAGACCCATTTCTTTTGAAAGTCATTCAATCAAAGGAAAGTATTTACAGAAAGCTATTTATGAGAAGGAAATGTTAGCAATACTACATACACTAAATAAATGGTGACCTTGCCTAATGGGAATACATTTCAAGGTAAAAACTGATCATGATAGTCTTAAACACTTTTTGGAACAAATACTATCTTCAGAAGAGCAACAAAAATGGGTCACAAAGATGTTGGGTTATGACTTTGAAATAATCTAAAAAAAAGGGAAGCTAAATTTTGTTTGAGACGCACTCTCAAGAAAGAATGAAGAGGCGGAAGCATTGCTTTGTGCCTAGTACATTTGATACATTAAGTTGGAAAAATGATTCCTTATGGTACAAATATCGCTTATATCTTTGTAAGAGTTCCCAACTAAAACAAAAGATTCTTTTGGAATTGCACACTTCTCCTTTAGGATGTCACTCGGGATTTTTAAAAACTTACCACAGAGTGAAGAAAGAATTTTTTTGGGATGGCCTTAAATCTGATATTCAAAATTTTGTAGTAGAATATTTGGTTTGCAAGCAAAATAAAGTTGAGACAATTAAGAACCCAGGTCTTCTGCAACCTTTATCCATTCCAAGTCAACGTTGGGAGGATATTTCAATGGATTTTATCACAAGTTTACCCAAGTCCGAAGGAAAGAGTGTCATCATGGTGGTAGTTGATAGAATTACCAAATATGCACACTTTTGTGCATTATCTCATCCATTTAAAGCAAGTACAGTTGCTACTACATTTATGGACACAAGTCAAAAGCTACATGGAAACCCAAAGTTTATTGTGTGTGACAGAGATCCCATTTTTACTGGAAAATTTTGAACGGAGTTATTTTCTTGTTTGGGTACTCAACTAGATCATAGCTCATCTTATCATCCTCAATCCGATGGTCAAACTGAGATAGTGAATAAATGTTTGGAAGGATATATTCATTGTTTTGTATCTGATAAAAAAACAAAATGGGTCAAGTAGTTACCTCTCGCAGAATGGTGGTATAACACTTCCTTCCATACTGTAGAAAAAATGACCCCATTTATGGCACTTTATGGATATCATACACCGTCCATCACATCATATTTAAGAGAAAAATCTAAGGTTAAAGCAGTGGAAGATCATATCGAGCATCAACAAGAAGTTCTCCAACTCTTAAAGGATAACCTAAATTTGGCACAAAATTGAATGAAACAACAGGCAGATCAACATCGCAGCGAGAGAAGTTTTGATGTGGGAGACTGGGTATTTTTACAGCTACAACCATACAAACAAATTTCCCTCAAGCAAGCTAAGAAGGATAATAATTTATCGCCAAAGTACTATGGTCCTTACAAGCTGTTGCAAAAGATTGGTACTATGTAATATTCCTTTTTTTGGTATCACCTACGACATTGTTAGGTTGGACTTCCAAAGTTAGGAGCAGACAGATCACAGGTACAGATTGGTGCTATCATCAGGCTTAGGGGATTTTTGAAGGAGTTTTGAGGAGTTTCCATGATTTCTGGTGGCATTCGCTTAATATATTCCATCATCCGAGCAGTCTGGCTTTCGTTCTGGTGCATTCCGATAACTTTCAGAAATTTGAGTTATTTGTGGGCTTAACTCAACTGATTACGCTCAAGGTGGCATTCCAGGAGGAATAAATGATGGAACACCTTAGTGTAATAGCTCATTGGAAACAGGACGAGGATACCTACATGATGGGATGGTTGGGCATGAGTTTCAGTGACCAGAGGAGACGCGATAGCCGATTTACTCTTTTCTACATTAGAAAAGGAATATTTTAATAAGAAGAAAAAGTGCACCATGAATAAAATAATAATAAAATAATGCTCTAGAAGGCTCCAAGAGATCTATAAAAGAAAAGGAGGAGGCCATTGAGGGATATTTTTGGATCATATCATTTTCTTGTATGAGAGGTTTGGGACGTGGTTCTCCACTTCAGCCGTAGCTCCAAGACGGAAACCCTTGGGTGATTTGTGAGTGTTGGAGGAAAACCAAACTCTCTTTGAGGAGACTTCATTAAGGAGTTTCGCAGAGCTTCAGGGATATTGGAGTGAGGATCATTCAGATCTTCAATAGGTGCTTCAGTGGATTCAGTGGTAGTTGTTGACGGAGAGTGCAGCAGTTCAGTTTTGGAGGCCAGCGTAGTACAACGACTCATCTTGGTGGCCAGTTCTCCATCTCAACTCTTTCTAGGTCATATCTATATGTAAACCCCGTTATCACATATAATAAAATTTGAGACTCTTCTTGTTCTATGTGGTATTATATTTCAGTGTTTATGTGTTTAATTTTACATGGCAATCTTCATATAAATGCATGTTGATTTTATGGCATATTTCGGGGTTTAGATTAATTTATGCAAATTTAGGAAAATATCCCATTTGGGGATATTACAGTGGTATCAGAGCATCAGTCTTGGCTCAGCCTACGAGTTTCAATTTCCATTTGTAGCATTTTTTTCCTGAAGAATTTTTGAAACCAAAATCATGTTATGGAGGTTGCATTAGCAATGTAAAGCGTGGGATTTTGTAACGGTGTTGAAATCTAAACAATTTTTTTTATTCAACGAAGAAAATCAGATTTGTTCATAGCATTAGTTGGTGGGAAAAAAGGTATAAAATGACAAATTTCTCAAAATTTGATGAACCCGTCAAAATGTCATGTGGGGCCATGGAAATGCTTATAAGGCAAACCCGTTGTTTTTTTTTTTTAAACATAGTTTAAAGGGGCTGACTTTAGGAAGTCGTGGCATTAGAGTGGTGGTCGTAAATTATTAAAAGAGGAGTCCAATTTTTATGATGGAATGATTTAAATCATTTCGATTTATTTCAAAGGAAGGGGGCATGAGCAGACTCAAGGTGGGGTCCGTGAATGTTGTGAGGTAGAAACAGCGTTCGTGAATGGAAATAAAATTATTACAAGGCCAAGAGAGCTAAGTGAATTATTTCAGGATTGAGTTATAAATTTTGAGTTATAAAAACATTTTTGTTTTGAAAGGAGTCGACTGCGGGTTTTCTTTGTACCGTCATTTCAAAAAAAAAAAATTGAGGGCCACAACAATACTGAGCGTGAATGTTTCACGATAGTGGCTGAATTCCCTCAAGAAGATTGAGCCAGAGGGACGTACCATCAATCTTATTCTGGAGATGTTGTGATTTGAGTAGCTATTTCCAAGTAAAATTGAGTTCCCTATTGAGAGGTCGATTGTTTCTACGCGAGGCCAAGATTCTTCCTTAGCTGGTCGACGGTTTCGGTGCCAATTTTGACATATAATCCAGAACCCATTTCAACAAGATTCGATTTGGTCGTGCTGAATTTTACTCCCTTTCGTAATTGAGTTAATCCATATAAGAACTGTCTTTGTGTAGAGACCAAGAAATTCTGAAGAAGAGCACAAACTCTGGGCATTGCAATATTTGAGATTCAAAATATATAGAGACTGTATTTGGTGCTCAGTGGATCAAGTTTGCAGGAGCAGCGTTGTTGCTTTAATTGGGCTCATGTTTCAGGTGCCTTCCCCTATTATCTCTGGTATGAACATATGGCCTTGGTTTGATGATGGAGAATATATGAATCAACCTATCCATGTTTCTAAATTCTCATATCAGTGATGACTATAATGTATTTATGGGTTGTTAACTGTGCATAATAATTGATTTACACTGAAGGATAAATTATCTACAGTGTTGTGGTTGTAACATGTGATCCCTGGAAACATATTTGTTATTGGATGAGTTCACTGGGCATCTGTGTGCACAAAAATGACAAAGGCACATGGGTGTTGGCTGTTGAAGGGAAAGTTATGCTACAGAGGAGGTTGAGCTTACACCATTTGAGATGCTAAGTATAGACATATTCTGGGTTGTATCCGAGAACAATGAAGGCTGATATATTACTGAGTTCGTGGTTGTACGAGGAAGGACCGCTATCTTTAACCAAATCCTGTGAAAAATTCACATTATTGTTGTTGGGAAAACAGTTGGAACCTAGGACAAATCTGAAATTCAGAGTCATAATCACCACTATGTCATACCAAGACCAAATTTCATCAAAGAGTCATAATCACCACTATGTCATACCAGACTATTCATGGGCTTAACTTGTGCGTTTTGCCTTGTTTTGGTGCTGCGCTCGTGGGAAGCAATACTATGAGTGGTCGCTTGCTGGTGCGGTCGTGTGACAGCACTTAAATGTTAGAACTTGCGGCTACATTCTTGGACAGCATGATTTTCTTCAAACATGGTGGAAATTTTTTTGGAAGGTGGCCTCTGCGACATTCAATACATACCAAGTTCCTCTTGTATTCTCTGTTATGCATTTATTGATGGTTTATGTGGAGTAAATTACCATGTATTGTCTAACACAGTCTTGATATAAGTCTATTAATGAAGTTACAAATTTTCTAGTATGAGAAGAAATACCAGCCATTGGGTTGAGACTAGTTCTTTTATAAATTCCCCACTATACACCTATATTTGACACCAACAAATATGTGTCACCTACAACAGTATGTATTTGAACTGTTTGACAAAAAATACACCTACATAACTATAAAAACTCAGAAAAACAGTGACCACATCATTGGTTGAACCATGGAGGGATTCCTAAATAGTTTGAGAAAAATAAAATTTGGTTCCTTGAACCACCATGCATCAGAAGACTAGAAAAAAAACAGAACAGTAGACCCTTCTCCAAGAAGGTACATAATTTTCTCCAACAAAGGCATCCGAGGAATTTACAAAAGGAGGAAGAAGTGGGAAATTGGCTTTTTGCACTTGGGATGGACTTAAAGAGTGGAAGATCAGAAAATGACATTCCCATGTTAGAGAAACTATAATCCTGCCTTTCAAAGGTAGAGCAATCTGATTTGAGTTTAAATTGGGCTTTGGAGCCATCTATGCTTGCATTGGTACAAGCTAGATTCTTGGAACACCCAAGCGAGAGAGTCAAGCTTATATATGCCTGTTGTTTTAGTGATATTTTGAGGATAAAAACACCCTTCCCTCCCTACAATGATGATATTATGAAAATAATTTTCAGACTGATAGTAGGAACCTTTTGGGATTTGTAAAACTGTTCAGGCTCTCCATTTGGGAGAAAGCTTAAGGTCTTAGAATCCATGGCCATGACTTGGACTTATGAGGTCATGATCGATCTTAAGTGTGATGGCTTGATTCTGCAGATGTTCCAATGCTTCTTCAGCATTAGGAGACATCATTCTGACATAGCCATAGCTCACATGCAGTCCATCCTATCGTCATGTATGGGAGACCGTGATGCCATTTGCCAGGAGCTGCAGACTTGGTTGTTGAGCACTTGGAGGAGAGAGAAGTTGGTCTCACTTGCTTCATATGAGCTAGCCCAAGGGCCATTTGAGAAAAACATTGGTCTTTTCAGGAGACAATTGACCAGGGAGGAGCTGCTCCAGTTTGGTGGATCAGGCAGCAGAAATGAGTTGAGGAGGAAGGTTCTTTGCTTCATTTGCAAAGAACCTTGGAGGCCTGATCACTCATGTTTGAGAGATGCAGATGAGGTGGAAAAGGTAGAGCAGGTAGACATTCCTTCAATATGCCAGGATGAGGACTCTTCTTCAGATGAGTCCTTGGGATCAACTAAGGATGTTTCTGGGGAGCGAGAGCAGTCATGCAGAGATGATGACAGTAGGTCGGAGCTATATTCTAGTATGCAGGTGAGCTATCAGGGGACCCTACGGAAGATACTCTGGGTGATGAGTCACTTGTGACGATTCAGCCAGAGCAGCATATGATGGAGCCTAAGTCAGAAGAGGATGATACTATGCACATCATGCATGATAGTCCCTTGGGGGAGAGCTAGATGGAGGCTCACACTAAGTCTATGATGTGTATGCGGCTAGCTTTAGGGTCATCTATTGAGGAGGAGCAATCAAATGCATAGACATCAAGTACGATGACAGTAGTTATAGATCCATATCCTCTGGAGATGGTGGAGGTTGATGGGATAGTTCTGCAGGGGGCTAGTGGACAGTCAGAGCATTACATTCCCAATCAAGAGAGGGATGAGTTGTTGGAGATGGTGGAGCATCCATCTTTGGGCCGAAAAATTGATGAGGTGCAGATAGATGTACATGCAATTGGCAGAGCTACAGTACTTTCAGTGAGTAGCACTCTTCAGGAGTACATCAATGGGGCTTGCAGCATATCTTGCCCACTTTGGCCCATTATAGAGAGAGGGGATTTCTTCTACAAGCAGCTTACATTGGTAGACAGGGCAGAGCAGTGTGAGTTGATTACGGCTTGGCGACAACACTCCAGGTGTGTTCCGTATGCAATTATTGCTACATTGGATTCTTCTTCCAGGATGGATTGGCGGGATATCATGAGTCGGTACCCTCTTGATGGTACAATATTCTTCGTAGGGAGCACAGCAGAGCAAGGGCCCTTATACATGACATATGTATAGATTCCAGTTGGAAATGGGGCACAAATTGACATTTCTTCAGCATCCCATCATGGTTTCAGGAGAGCAAGATCAGCATTGGATTTATTCAGGGGTTGGATTGGAGAGAGGTGATGAATTGGTACACAGTTGGTGGGGCAGCTTACACTGTCATAGGTACAGCGCAGCAGGAGACATGGTATTCACCTCTTAGAGCATCAGCTATAGCCAAAGGTAGTGCGCAGTCCAAACCGTGGGACTTGGGCAATGATTGGCCATCATGGTGTGGGGATCCGGGAGGATTTTTTGATGACAGGTATAGTGAGAGATCAGTTTGGGATCCCAACATTGAGGGGTCTATTCTGGGTGGCTTGACACAAGCACATAGTAGCACTGGGAGGTTTGTATGGGATCCAAGAATTTGGTCTCAGTTGCATTGGGCCAACAAAGTGGCCCACATATTTGGATTGCTTGAGGGCAAGCAATCTTGGGGAGGAAGGTCTGTAATATTCCTCTTTTTGGTATCACCTACGACAGTGTTAGGTTGGACTTCCAGAGTTAGAAGAAGATAGGTCACAGGTACAGATTGGTGTTATTAGCGGGCTTAGGGGCTTTTTGGAGGAGTTTTGATGAATTTCCATGGTGTCCAGTGGCATTCGCTTGATATATTCCATCATTTGAGCAGTTTGGCTTTCATTCCAGTGCACTCTGACAACTTTTAGAAATTTGAGTTATTTTTGGGCTTAACTCAACTGATTACGCTCAAGGTGGCATTCGAGGAAGAATACATGATGGAACACCTTAGTGTAATATATCATTGGAACCGAGCCGAGGATACCTACATTATGGGATGGTTGGGCATGCGTTTCAGTGACCAGAGGAGACATGGTGCCGATTTACTCTTTTTTGCATTAAAAAAGGAATATTTTAATAAGAGGGAAAAGTGCACCATGAATAAAATAATAATAAAATAATGCTTTAGAAGGTTCCAAGAGATCCATAAAAGAAAGGGAGGAGGCCATTGAGGGATATCTTTGGATCATATCATTTTATTGTATGAGAGGTTTGAGACATGGTTCTCTACTTCAGCCATAGCCCCATGACGGAAACCCTCGAGTAATTTGTGAGTGTTGGACGGAAACCCAACTCTCTTTGAGGTGACTTCATTCAGGAGTTTCGCAGAGCTTCAGGGATATTGGAGTGAGGATCATTCAGATCTTCAATAGATGCTTCAGTGGATTCAATGATAGCTGTTGCCGGAGGGAGAGTGCAGCAGTTCAGTCTTGGAGGCCAGTGCAGTGCAGCAGCTCATCTTGGTGGCTAGTTCTCCATCTCAGCTCTTTCTGGGTCAGATCTATATGTAAACCCCGTTATCACTTATAATAAAATATGAGACTCTTCCTGTTCTATGTGGTATTAGATTGCAGTGTTTCTGTGTTTAATTTTACATGGCAATCTTCTGTTAAATGCATGTTGATTTTATGGCATATTTCGGGATTTAGATTAATTTATGAAAATTTAGGAAAATATCATATTTGGGGATATTACATACTATGGCTTAAAAATTGGAGCTTCTTGCTTCTTCGCGAGTGTATCTAGTTTTCCATGTTTCATGCTTAAAGAAGGTTATAGGTGAAAATCTTCCAATTCAAACAATATTTCCAGAACTTGATGCGGAAGGAAAAACCATATTAGAACCTGAAGCGGTCACGGAAACAAGAACTCGACAACTACGAAATCAATCAATTTCAGAGTATCTCATCAAGAAGAAGAACTTACCCACTGAATATTCTACATGGGAGGATGAGAATTTTATACAGAAGCACCCAAAGGTACTCAAGCATTGAGGACAACACTTTTTTGAAGGAGAGGAGCATGTTAGGTCCCTATATTACTAGTTTAGTCCCTTATTGTTATTAGGATAGCCCCCTTATTGTTATTGTTGTACCCCTCTAACCCCAATATTGTTATTATTGTGCCCTTACATTATTATTGTTAGGTCGGCTATGATTATATTGTGGCCCCATTATATTTGTAGCAACCAAGAATTGTTCATTTAGGTAATGTATTGGAGGTTTCCCCCTCGAAGTGGCTAATTTCTAAGGCGTTGATCTCTCTTTTCTTCTATTTTTGGAGCTGGTTTCACAACATCTGCATTCAAATATGCTCTTGTATTGGGCTCGTTGATCTGAATAATTTCTTGTTGCTAATGGGATTTTGTCTCAATGTTCTGAACAAATACAAGTTCAAAATGACAACTCTTCAGCTAAAGCTCATCTCGCTGGAACTGAGATTTGAATAGCAGAAACTTGATCTTTTCTTGTGCATTTTGTAGACAATTTTGGATGTCAGTGAGAGTAGCTTTGCTGACTTTTATTGTATTATCCATTGTAGAGAGTATCAGAGAATTAAGTAACTCTAATATTCCACCAATAGGAACCATTTTTCACCAAATCAATCTTAGCAAATAGTAAAATAATGAAGAAATTATCCAACTCACAAAAATTAAACAAGAGAATAAAGCATGAATTTTCACAAACTGAGATTTTGAAAACAAATCCCAAGCTATTCTTCCATATACAGCAATAGATTCCTATAAATCTTATACATGAAGAAAATGTAGAAGAATATCTTGAAATTTCAAAGAAGGAACTAGCGCCAAGAGGGCAATAAAATCCTGATTTTTTTTTTTAATCGATCTGATTGCCCTGTCCAAGACTTATACTCCCTTTCACACCGCCAGAAAACTGCTACTGAATTGAATGTCTCCATCAAAAGAACCTGAGACTTGAAGATGATCCTAAGCTTTTGCATAAATGGCTACACAAGTTCACCTTACATAAGGGTCTTTGACATCTGCAATCCTCTTTAACTATGCCTTGAGACAGTACACAGTCTCCTAAATGAGGTTACAACAGTGAGGAATAATCCTTTGATTTTCTCTAAAATGCTCCAGAATTTGTGGCTATGCTCAAAAAAATATTGCAGCCCCTTGAGAAATGATTTGATGCCCCAAATATGTGACACAGTCTGCCTATAGCTTTATATTACCTCCTCCCTCTGCGCCCTCCTCCTTCCGCCCTCCCAATGGTTGCAGACAAGGCACAAACACAGGTCGAAGGGACAATTGACCAACAACAAGAGGAGAGCCAACAGTGGTATGGGAGCAATGACCTTTACCACAGTGTATGACTATGGAACAGTGAGAGGTGTTGACTGTTCAGGTCTGGTGAGCCAGTGTATTGGAGGGTCAAAGCTCGTGGGAGGGAGGTGGCAGCGTGGGAGGGGAAAGGGTGCCCGAGCGGAGGTAGACCTACAACCAGGAGGGAGGGCTGAGAGGGAGGTGGCAGCGTGAGGGGGGAAGGGGTGCCTGAGAAGAGGTAGTCGACAATCAGGAGGGAGGGAGGTGGCAGCATGGGAGGTGAGTGCAGAGTGGGAGGGAGGTCGAGTCGGCGGGAGGAAAGGCGAGCCGACGGGAGGAAAGGTGGTCAGAACAGAGTGAAGGGGAGGTAGGAGGGAGGGGAGCTTGAGAAATGGTGTAGGGGGGGCGACAAGAGTGGGAGGTAAGGTGAGGCCACGTACATGGAGAGGGGGTCTACGGAAGTGGGAGGTGAAGCAAAGGGGCCGGTGCGTGAAGGGAGGGTGAAGTGGAGGGAGGTGGGAGCAGAGCGAAGTAGAGGGAGGGAAGAGTGGTAGTGAGCAGCGGAGAGGGGTCGGAAAAGGGAAAGGCCCGAGTGGGATTGAGGAAGGACGGGGATTGAAGGGAAGGCAGGTCGGCGCGAGGGAAGGTCGAGCAGGCGTGGTGGTTTGAGACTTAGTTGCAAGGAGTCGATGCAGTCGGGGTGTAGTCGGCATGCAATGGAGGGTCGATGAAATCTGTGTAATGGAGGGCCGATGCATTGTATTACACCGTGGCTTAGTCCAAAGAACAACACAAATTCTTACTATAAAGTTCGCAAGCAACGTTTGAAGGAGCTAAATCTCATAGCGCTCTCAAACAATTTTTCTGAGGCGCATAATTCTACATACATGAAATCCCTTCAACATACTATTAAGCCATGAATGTTGAAGTAGGGAGAGGTCTTATCTCAATGTGATGCTCCTCCCGTGTTGCCAAATATGGTAGAGTGATGAGGAGCATCAGGTATGCACATGGAACACTACTAGTGAAACAATCAGCGTTAAAGGAATATATGAGGAAAGTGACCAAGTTCAGATAGGTAACATGTAGAGTGGGAGAGTGCTCAAACCATGTAACATTTCAATTCCCAAAGAGGCCACAAAACTAGTGGCTCAGATTTGAGCAGGGCCAAAATTCACCCGATCTGATACCATGTTAAAATTAACCATAGAATAAGCAGGAATAGACAAGATAAGGAAAGATAAGCATGAGTTGATTTATTAATCACAATGATATATATTTATAGTACATTAGATGATGGTTGGATTCCTCATTCCAAGGTCTCTTGGACTTCCTTTGGTTCTTCATTTCCCACACCTTAACCCTTAGCGGATTAGGTGTCCAATAGAGGTCCTATAGAGCAAGCCTAAGTCATATCTAGAACTAGAGCTAGCATCTAGAGCCTAGAGCCATAGTTAGATTTGTAGCGAAGCCATGTTCGATGAAAATGATATGGTTCATTGTCCCCCCTAAAATACCACTCAATAAAAATCTTACAACTTCCACTAGGAAGTAGTTTGTGGTTATATTCAAACCACCATTAGAAAGCACTTCCATTTTGTAGAAAATATCAACTTCTAGTTAGACTTAGATTTATTTTCTAGGAATTTCTTTGTGTGAAGTTCCAAAGTTGATAATCATCCTTAAACCACCATTTATTAAAAGACTTTAGCTTCTACTAACCCCATTTGTCTTGTGGTATTTCTTAAACCACCAAATTCAGAGATCATATTCAGCCATTGGTTGTTATCAACTTCTATATTTTAGCTCTCTTCTTGGACTCACATACACCCCTTCTATTTAAGAGAGAAAATTGGAAATATAAGCATTAGGGATTATGTAAATTTGTCTTACTCACTTTACAAAAACAAAAAATATGAAAAATCTCAAAAAAAAATGAACAAGCATTAGGAGTCCAATAAACCTCTTAAAAGATGAATAGTATCATAATAATACATATATCATAGGGCTTATCAATTTCTCTTGCATTTTTGTGTGTTTTAACACAATCAAATAATGATAATATATAATGATTATAACTACTAATAAAAGCACAAAAGTATAAGAACTTTTTCTATTAAATTTTCTTTTTCATTATCTTTTAATCTTGATTTTTTTATTTGTTTCTCTACATTTATGTTTTTTTCTATTTTCCATATTATCTTTACTGTTTTTTTGGATGTGTTTTTAGGATTAAGAATTTATTTCTGTGCAAGACAGTCCTGCTTTACAAATAAAAGAAGCAAGTGACTGTGCAAAAACAATCCTGCTTTGCAAATAAAAGCAGAAAGTGACTGTGCAAAAAGCAGTAATTGCTTTAGAAATAAAAGCAAGCATAGTGGCTTTTTAAAACAATTGAAAATATGCTTGTGCTTATCATCTTAAATGAACATTCTATTCACAGAAGGATTTTTCAAAAGCAGTCAGGAGACCATCTCTAAAGAATCAGTTACTTCCATGGAATAAACTCTGTTACTGTCACGTTGCTCAAGTTCCAGTTAAAACTAAAATCAATTTCAAGAAACATAACTGAATTCATACATTTGGCATGTTCCGGATTTTTACCTTCACTCAAGCATTTATAAATTTCATTGTGTCACGTAATCAAACCCCAGTATTTTCTCTGTAATCCAATAATAATTGCCGAAGTTGCTAAGAGATTGGGATTTGACTTTCTACCAAAGTTGAATTCGGGATTTGCTGATATTTTATGAATGATATCCGGGGCTAGGTGTCCATAATCACTGGCTTCAAATTCTGAATTGGGCTTAGCCATCCATTAGTCTGCGGCTATATCTAGAGTCAACTATTACAACATTTGCTATTCTTAGAATTTAATTATTTTGAACTGGTATCTATAGGCCATAATTTGACGTAATTTATTCACTGAGATGGTTAGCAGAGGAACTGCAAAGATGAATATGAGATCTATAAAATGTACAATTATTCTTGTAGTAATTGTTGCACTACAAATAGATGCAAATACTGGGGACTTCGTGGGAAAAAAAGAGTTATCACTTATTGATTCGTCCATTCTAACTGCTCAAGTAGGCATAACTGTGTTACAGAGTGCGGTAGCCAAGGGAGCTGGTAAGTGTACTGTAAGTGTGGGGGTATGTCAAATTCTAGGTTAAATTCTGGAACATTACTAATAAGTTTATTGATGACCATTACAGTTTGTTTAGATGGAAGCCCACCAGCTTATCATTTACAAAGAGGGTTTGGATCAGGAGCAAATAGCTGGATCGTTCACTTGGAGGCAAGTAGTTGCTCATATTCTTTTATGTTATCCAAAGATTTTTTTATCATTTATTTTATTTAGTATTTTTCATAATAAAAAAAAAAAAAAAATGTTTTTCCTAATAATCATATCATCAAGATTTGGTTCACAATTCAAACCAACTAATGTGGATCATCTTCAAGATAACCATAAATCATATAGATGAAAGACATTTATCTACATTATGGATCACAAAAGTATCAAATCTAAAATTAGAAAATATATATATATATTTTTAAATATGAATAATATTGATTTTGATTTCATGTACCATGTTTTAAGTTTTATATTTGAATACAGCTACAATTACTTCAATTGTAGGTTTAGTGCATTTATACAGCAAAATTGATTAGATGTTTAAATCTGCAATCAACCTATATTTTTATATTGATTGTAGATTTAAAGAATATCTTTGAAATTTAACAATTATAAAAAGTCAAACAATTAATTTTTCATTATAGTTAGATTTTAAAATATTTCTAAAACCTATAATTTCAGAAAACCCTATAGAAATATTAATTTTTCTCCATTTCTATTTTTATGAAGTATGACAGTACGCACAAAACAAACTGACTTGGAATACCATTATTTTTCATAATAGTTAGATTCTAAAATATTCCTAAAGTTTACAATCTCAAAAAAAAAACTATAGAGATATTAATTTTGGATCATTTCTATTTTTATTAAGTATAACAGTAAACATAAAACAAACTAACTTAAAATACCATAATTTCTCATAATAATTAGATTCTAGATATTCCTAATATCTGTTGCTTCAATACCCAAAGCTGCAATTAACATAAGCTGATATGTCATTTTAATATTGGTGTTCTATGTCAGGGTGATTGGTTTTTGTGATAACTGTTCTCGTTTTTTCACAAAGTGCATAGCAAAAAAATTTCAGAGTTGTAAGAGATGTGATAGTGATTATAGGAGTATTCAACCCATCTGCCTTATTGGGATCAAAGTCTTATTTACTGCAAATTATTATGCAGGGTGGAGGATGGTGTAACGATATACAATCGTGTTCGGATCGTGCGCGCACTGCATTGGGTTCTTCTCTGTTCATGGAAAAAACAACATTATTTGCAGGAGTTTTAAGTAACCTTCAATCAGAAAATCCAGGTATTTCAAACCTGCATTCTAAAGCCTACTGATTATAATCTTTTCTTCATCGTTAATAAATGCAAACAACTGCTTCATAATATTAGAGTATCATCAGATTGTAAAAATATCTACGAAAATATATATTTCAGAGAATGAGTTAGAAAAGGCAATGAATCAATAAATGAAGTTGGAATATCGTAAAATTGCAAGAATATCTACTAAAAATATATATTTTATATGGTATGAGTTATAATATGGATCAAAATTTTTAACATGTAAATTTTTTTAGAGTGTAAAATATAAAATATTATTTTTTATTATTTACATTGTAATTTTGAATACTAAATAGAGTATATAAGATCAAATAAAAGTTTTAATCATAAATTTTAGTTTTTTTTTATAATATATATATATATATATATATATATATATATATATATATATTAAAATGATATATAATGTATACATAATTGACATTAAAATATTTTGCATAATATGTATATCAAAACATTTTATGAAGCAAATTAAAATGATTTTTTATTATTAACATATTTTTAAGTATATGTCAATATTAATTAGTATTAAAATATTTTATCAATAACCAAATTATGAGATTTAAATATTTTACTCAGCTTTTTTTACTTCTAATTACTTTACAACATATTATTTATTTTTTATTATAGTTGACATTATTTTTCTCTTTAGAATATAAATTTTAACCTTTTTTTATTTTAAAAAGAATGGACATGGGTTGACTGAAAAACTCATATTAGGTTGTAAAATGAATCTATGGGCTCAATGAAATTGGATTCTAATGTAAGAAATTTCTATCAATTAAATTTAACTTCTTGAAAAATATCTTATCAAAACCCAGAAGCAAAGTTTCATTTTCAATGATTTTTATGAAAATTTGTCCACAAAAAACACCATTAAAATAAAACCTAACACTCCACTCATTTTCATGGATTGAAAGCTACAAATTGAAAGCTAAGACACTCCACTCATTTTCATAGATTGAAAGCTAAGAATAAAGATACTAAAAAGTGCAAGGCTAAGATTAAATAGAGAAAACATAGACCTTTGCAGAATTTAACAATCTTGGTATGCACCCTTCGTAGTATTTTCATTCGTAGTTTTCTATTTTTGAAAATGGGTAAAGTGTTTCCGAAAACATATAATATTCCCAAAAAAAAATTCAATTTCATATTATTAATTATGAAAATCTACATGCTAAATTTAAAATTATTTAAAAATACTGAATGATTAAACAATTAAATTCACTTCTAAACAATTAAATTCACTTCTTTTTATTAGATTTTGAAATATTCTCAACATTTAAGTCCAAATATTTCCGAGTTAGAGCAGCCATGTCATTAACCTATTTGAAAAGTTGTATTCAACAGAATTTTATAATTCGAACCGGGTATTGATTAGATATTGTGACGGGTCGTCATTCACTGGAGATGTGGATAAGGTAGACCCGGTAAGTTAGTTTGGATACCAAACTAAACAGATTTTTAATATCTATCTGCAAAGATTCATGCATTCCATATCTGTGTAAACTTTAGTACCTAATGAACTGTATTTCAGGGTAACAACCTCCATTTTAGAGGGCAAAGGATATGGCAAGCTGTAATAGAAGATCTTTTGGCAAAGGGGATGGACAAAGCTCAACAAGTAATCTTTCCTATTTATATATAAAAGTGTATTTATGTAATATATAAGTGCTAGCTTAATTAGTTGAGTTATATATATATATATATATATATATATATATATATATATATATATATATATATATATATATATATATATATATATATATATATATAAAATAAGAAAATAAAATATACTACTATCAACTGATTTTTTATTTTTTTTTCAGGCTCTACTCACTGGCTGCTCAGCAGGTGGCCTAGCCACATTCATTCACTGCGACCAATTCCGTGGTCTTCTTCCTAGTAGTGCCCAAGTCAAATGCATGGCAGATGCTGGATTTTTCTTGGATTCGTATGACCTCAATAACATCTTATTTGATATCATGCCTATCCATATTTTATCTGTAATCCATGTTTAGTTTATGCATATCTTAATGAGTTTATAACATTTCAGTTACATTGAAAATGGTGCAGAAAGGACGTGACAGGACTTAAAGCATTTAGGTCATTCAATGATCAGATAGTCACATTACATGTATATATTTCACTTATACAAATCCAAAGCTTATTAAAATGTTTTTTCATACCTTCTTTTCATCCTCATGCTTTTGGTTTCCATGATACTTATTTTTCATTCTCCCACTTTGTTGAATTTGATATTGTATTGCAGGGATCTTTAAAACACTTGCCAACTGCTTGCACATCAAAATTGGCTCCTGCAAGTCTGGTACTATGACCTTCTTTTCATTTGAAATTATAATGTGTGATGCCCTAGTTTACCTCTAAGAATGGTTACTAACATCTAATGAAGTTTACCTCTAAGAATTGTTACTAATATTTAATGACATAACATGGCAGTGTTTCTTCCCACAATATTTATTGCGCTTGATCCAGACACCACTTTTTGTTGTCAATTCTGCATATGATCCATTGCAGGTAGATAAAATCTCTTCACATTTTTTCAGACATTTTCACTGTTATTAATTCCAGACATACATAAGTATGGAATGCGAGTTAATATTTTCTATGACTGACCTATTGTTTTCTCTAGATTGGAAATATTTTAGTACCTGCTATAGCAGATCCCAATAATAAATGGCAGAACTGCAAGAGGAATATCACGACCTGTGTTCCATGGCAATTGAAAATATTGGAAGGTTACTTTCTGAATCAATACCCACGTTGTTGCCTCTTTCTATTAACACCATGAATTCCAAGTTAATTATTTAATAACTTACTGATATATTTTAGTATACAATCACAGGATTTAGGAATGAAATGATCAGTGACCTAACTCCCGTTGCTACCTCAACGACTGGAGGGCTGTTTATCAATTCATGCTATGCACACTGTCAAACAAACGTACAAGTTCTGTGGCACGCACCTCAATCTCCAAAATTAAAATCAAAGGTGTGTCCTTATACTAATGTTTTCAGATAAGTGATTATCAATGTGAATGTAGAAATTTATGTATATTTTTTCGATGACAGACCATTGCAGAGGCAGTTGGTGATTGGGTTTTTCAACGCCGTGTTGTCAAGGATATTGATTGTCCATTTCCTTGTGACTCAACTTGTAACAACGACTTTTACCATTGATGCTGAGGTTTATTTGCCATTGAGTGAAAAAGAATAATATGAATTGTGTTAATTATTATACTTTAATATGATTTTTTGTTTTATTATTATTATTATTATTTTATTGGTTGATTTTGGAAAAAGTTTTGTTTTATTATTATTATTATTATTTTATTGGTTGATTTTGGAAAAAGTTTTCAGAATTAAGTGGTTTTTTAGGATGACAGGAATTTAATTTTGAAAGTTGTAATTTATCTCCAAATTAATTATATTTTTTTGTATTGGTTTATTTTGAAATAAGGTTTCAGAGTGGGATTTTACACTTAAGTAGATAGTACAAATTTAACTTCTATTAAATTCAAGATTGAGATTTATTTCCAAATTAATTATGTTTTATATTCTTTTAATTAAATTGATTAATTAAAAAATTTAACTTATATTTGTAATTATGTTTTTTTATTATTTTAATTAAATTTATTAATTAAAAAAATTTTCATATAAACAAATATTTCATAAAAATTATGAAATTACCCTTTATACTATTTTAATTAAATTGATTAAACTTTATTAAACTTGTCATATAAACCAAGTATTATATGAAATGAAAATTTTTTTATATGAAATATGATAAAGTATAATGTTGACTCATAGTATTGTAGCCTTGCTCTTTTATTTACATTAATTAGTAAACTATGAATATATATATATATATATATATATATATATATATATATATATATATATATATAAAAATAACAATTATAATTTAAAATTAAATTAAAATTTAGTTAATTTTTATGAAATTTTTTAATAAATATAAAAAAAATTATAGTATTTTTTAATATCTGTAAAGTATATTAATTATTATTTTTTTAATATAAATTAAATCTTTAATTTACTTTTTAATTTTAAAAATATATATAATTTAATAAAAACAAAGTATTAAAATAAAATAATTTTTAATATCAAACAATTATAAAATAAACTATATAGAAAAAGAATTATATATATATATAATCTAGTAGATTTTTAAATATAAATTCTATATGTTTGGGTTTTTTTGTTTTCTGTCTTCTAAATTCATGGTACAAGTTGACTTGTATAATTATTTTATAATAATATTTTAGAAATATGTTGATGTTGTATATATATTAAAAATTTATTTTATATTTTATTTTAAAAAACAGCTTTAATTATGAGCTCAATATTCATATTGTATTTAAAATGTTCGTATTTAACATTTCTAAAATATTGCACAGTAAATTAATACCCAAGATGAATAATTATTTTTATTATTATAATTTATAAGATCTCCATTTAGCTAATAAAATGATGAAATTTTAAATCTTGAACATCATATTAAATACACGATGATACTAAGAAAAACAATAACACTTAATTACGATACCATAACCATATATGCTACCCCCTAAACAATGCCAGAATAAGTTCATGTTGAACATTTTTGTCATCACAAATTTTGAATTCGTAGTACTAATAAATCATAGAGTAAGTAGTGTTTTAATAAATTCACGTTGAATATTTCTGTTATTTCAGTACTGATATATCATGGGTAACATTTATTTAAATGTTATGTCATTATTTTATTTTAATTAATATAAAATCATTAGTTATTATTTTATTTTAATTAATATAAAATTATTATTAGTCATTATTTTAGAAAAGATTAGAAAATTTAAATGTTTCTTTTGAATTAAGAGCGGAAATTATACGAGAATGTAATTGCTAAGTTAAAGAACAATGAGGAGTGGTCGAAAGATATTAAGTGTAATATCGGAGTTAAACAAGATTTTCCCCTCCTCTACCTTATTAGGCATTTACATCGACAAGCTAGAAGGTTGTTTAGAGGAAGCAGGATGTGTTGGTGTGATCTTAGCTCGGATAGTCATCATCCTTCTTCTCTATGCTTACGATATTGTTCTTCTTGCAAGGTGCCCATTTGATCTTGATAAACAACTTAGACTTTTTAAGGATTTATGCTCTACCATGGGTATGTCTGTTAACACTGACAAAACAAAAGTTATGATTATCAAATCCAAGAAAGACACTCACGCTAATTTTATGTATGACAATAGTAACTTGGAGGAAGTGTCTTCTTACAAGTACTTACAAATTGATATTCATCGCAAGCTCAATTGGAACTATAGCATTCAGAAAATGATTAATGGTGGGTGGAAAGCTTATTTTGGTCTTGAAAATAATTGTAAAACGGAAAACCTCGTAATGTGGGATAGAAAGAAGTTCCTCTTTGAAACTTTAGTTGCTCCTGTTGTCTTATATGGATGTGAGGTTTGGAGTAGCATCATCTCTAGAGAATCCTGGAGAGAGATTGAGCAAATCCAGAAGCGTTTTATAATGTATAACCTTAAAATTAAAAGCAATACATCCTATCCTATTCTCCTTATAGAAGTGGGTCTTTCCCCTATCGAGAGCCTAGCTATCACTAGGCTTCTATTGTACAAGCACAAGCTCAATAGCATAGGAGACCATAGATTTCTTAAGCTAGCTTTAAATTCCAGCCAAAACCACCTAAGGCTTAAACGACGCTGGTATAAAGACACAAAGGCCTAGTTAAACCATTGGGAGATCGACAAGAATGATGCATTGCAAAACATTAATAACATTAAAAAAAAATTTACTTCTCTAAGTTCAAAGAAAAAATGTGGTGTGAGAAAGATCTAGCAAGTAAAATAAAATTAAGATATTATAAGGAGGTCATCAAACCCACCCTAGAAGATCAAAAGTATTTCTCTATTTTAACTAGCTCAAAGAAGAAAATTAATATAGCCAAGATTAGAACGAACTCTCATGAGCTCCATAGTGAAACAGGTCGTTGGACAGTTCCTAAAACACCATGGATGGAAACGATTTTCCATCTCTGTGAGAACATGAACATCGAGGATGAAAATCACTTCTTCTTAGAGTGCCCCGCACACAACCACATTAGAGCTCAATTTCATAATATTTGTTGTAATACTGACCTTCCTAGCCTTTTAAGATGTCAAAATTATAGTGAGCTGGGGAGGCTTCTCTCCAAGCTTTTTGAGCATAGGAATAAAATCTTAAATCAAACTAAATAACTCTTTTCTTTAGGTCCGATAGACCAAAGATTGGTCTCAGTAGACTTTAATCATCATCATCATCCTCATTATGAAAATTAAATAATTAAAAAAAATTTAATATAATATTTTTGTTATTTTTTATAGAATAATAATTTAAGTTAAAAATTATAACTAAATTAAAGTATAATTTCTTATTTTTATTTTTAATGTAATCAAGAAAGATATACTTGCTCTAATTCTCAATTTGAAATTGAAATCTTGTAAAAGAAAACGTATGTTTTTCAACATTAAACCTATTAAATAAATTTATTTATTAAATCATTTATTTTAAATTATTATATAATATAATTTATTTTTATTTCCTTAATTATCAATTATATTTTAAATATAATATGATTATATTTTCTAACAAAATATATTTTTAAATATTCTCATAAAAAATTTCTTTCTAAATTCTAATTATCAATATTTTATAAATCCGAAAATATCATTCAAAATTTCATTTGCATCGTCCTAATAATATATATAATAAATTATTTTATAGGATTATATTAAACAGTTTTTTAACATAATATTATTTTATTTGATCTCAGTATATTAATCATTATCATCATCATAATGTGAAAATTTTTAATATAATATTTTTGTTATTTTTTATAGAATGATAATTTAAATTTAAAATTATAAGTAAATTAAAGTATAATTTTTTAATTTTATTACTATAATTCTCAATTTGAAATTGAAATCTTGTAAAAGAAAACGTATGTTTTTCAACATGAAACCTATTAAATAAATTTATTTATTAAATAATTTATTTTATATTATTATATAATATAATTTATTTTTATTTCCTTAATTATTAATTATATTTTATATATAATATGATTATATTCTCTAACCAAATATATCTTTAAATATTCTCATAAAAATTTCTTCCTAAATTTTAATTATCAATATTTTATAAATCTGAAAATATCATTCAAAATTTCATTTGCATCGTCCTAAAAATATATATAATAAATTATTTTATATAATCAAATCAAACAGTTTTTTAACATAATATTATCTTATTTAACTCGTATCAACTGTTCATCTTATGACGAGGAAAATAATTAAAGAAGTACATTTAATTTCTTGAGTTCATAATATTATTAATTGTAAAAGTTTATAATATTAATAATTTCTTGAGTTTAATTTCTAGAAATTATAATATTAATAATATTTTGAGTTTATTAATATTTTAAATTTATAATATTAATCTTTAACTTGTATAATAATAAGATAAAATATCACTTTACAAACTTTATTTAAAATTTTATATATCAATCAAAGATGTTACACACATATTTATAGAAGAAATAGTTTCAAGATAGGAAATCTATCTTGGACGTACAGTTATGTGGTTGAGAGATTCTCTCGACCACACACTAAATTAGTAAAGAATATAGTTCTAGCTACTTCCTATTATGTAGGAACAAACTCCTCAAATAGGGAATTACAACCATAGACAAGTAGGAATTAAATATTTCTAACTCCCCCCCTTAATGACTACTTGTCATAATGTTAATTCACAAAGTCGGGTTGTGGTCAAACATAACAACGAATATGTCAACGTCCATATAAAGGAGCAACCATCCACCAGAATGCATGGGTACCAACCGCTAGTCCTGTAGGATGCCCTTCGCATACATGATTATGTCAACCATTATCACTGCATATATGTACCTACAAATCCACCACCATCGAACGAATTGCATGTGCAGAACCTCCAAAAAAAAGAGAGATCAATGCCTTTCTAAGCCAAATATTCATGTCCAAATAACAATAGCTAACAGTTGCGCTGATTGCGCCTTTCGATGCAACTGTCAGATAGAAAAGTGCGTCGACCCTCTTTTGCTCAGACACACCAATATCTGAGACCGTGAGCCAGGCGTTACTGCAGTCCACCTGCTCCTATGAGCACAAAGCTCCCGTGTACATGTAGCCACAAAGGCGATTTAGCCACTCAGGCAATATGCCACCACCGGGCAAGTCTGATCTGCCACCACCGGGAAAATCTGCCAACTTCAATATGCCACCACCGGGAAAGTTCGATCTGCCACCACTGGGAAAATCTGCCAACTTCAATATGCCACCACCGGGCAAGTCCGATTTGCCACCACTGGACAAATTTGGAACTTAAATGTGCCACCACCGGGCAAATCCTGTAGCCACTAAGGCTTTGTATGTGGTTTCTAGTTCACCACAAACCATGACTTTACAGTGAGAAAAGATGGTTTCCGGCTGACCATAAACCATTACAAAGTGGTTTTAAGATCACCACGAACTTTCAAATGCCTTTACAAGGCTTACATTCCATACTTCAACATTTTGGAGTTTCTGGGTACATATAATGACCATTACAGCAACCAACTAGACTTGCTTATAACATGCTAGGGAGTCTATTCCACAAACCACACTAACTCAAACAAACATATACTTTGTTTTCCATCATAATAATTATTGTTGTTGCTTTACCTAATCTTCTCATAGTTCACATCTTGGGCATCTTTGTCTTTGTTAAATAGATTCTTGGAACTCCACGCTTAACCTGTCATTTGTTAGAGTCGCAAATTCTAACAAAATAACTTTACCTACATTGAGTTAGCTAGGCTCAATAAGGCGCAATAACTTTAAACATGATTCCAAGAAACTAAAATAAAAAAATAAACTCTTAAGATTAATTTCTCTATATCTGCCCAAAGATGATTATTTCCCAAACATAACAGCAACCATTTTTCTCCAACAATACCTCTGAGAGATCCACTGATAAAGAACTGAAATGATGACTTTTCAACTGGACTCAATGCAGTGCATTCCAACACTGATGATCCAGACATAGGCACTCACAGCCTCACGAAGATAAACAATAACAAACTGTCTCTCTCAAAAATCCAGGACTCCATGGTCCGATCCTCCGTCATCCACAAATTCACTTCAGCTAGGCTGATCCAAACACAGGAAGCTGAAAACCTCCCAACAACTTCGCGTGCTTCCGCACCTCTTCTGACACCTACAGAAGACCCAACAATCTATCGACCTCTTGGTTGAAAGTTGGATTGTTCAACTCAACCATGTAGGTGAAGCCACCATCGATTGGTTCCACCAAGAAATTAAAATGAATTGAAACAAAAACAAAAACAACATTCGAGGACTCGGCCCTTCTCAGTGGCCTCGTCCACCCTCTCGCCATAAAACTACCGAGCACTCAAATTAGTAATAGACTGATATGCATCAAAAAACACAGCAACCATCCGTAGTGCATCTCAACAAGATCACGTCGGCTTCACCAAGGAAATTCTCCATCCAAGCCACTGCACCACGTTGCCTGTCGAAATTCACATTGCCTTGTCTCGATCCACCGAAAGTTTCCCAAACAACCATATTAGCTGTGCGATCTCCACGACGCAGCAACACTCGTTCGAAGCTTCAAATTCAAATTGGCCTCAATCGCTTATCTCGAACCAATTTTCAAGTCAATCCACATGGGAACATAAATCTATCGGTCACGAAAATTGTGAATTTTCAAGCCATCATGAGCCTTACAAAGAAAATTCAAAAGTTGATAGTAAAGATTGGCCACCCTGGTTTCCAGACATACAATCACAACCACCAGTGAAATTGTGCCATTGATGATCTAAATTTGCTGAAGCAGGATCCACAGTCGCAGGATCCGAATGTCGCAGCTTCTAAAATATTTAACCATGGGTTCTTCCCAATGTGTGCACTCTAGAAAGAGCAACAATATCCTTGTCAGATAGGCCCATATTATAAAATATATCCCTTAGGTGCTGTGAAATTTTCTTCGCATCAAAAAGTTGCACTTCTCGTGCTGATGCCAGTGAATCCTTACGACTAGGGACAAGGTCGATTGTGGGACCTCCAGTAACGTCAATAGCAACTACACCATCCGTCTTCATTGCTGCATCGTAAGTGCCTGCATCATGCCATGTGAGACGAAGCATGATAGGCGCGTAATTCTTTTTAGCAATGAGAGCCCGCAGGTCTCAGTGTGCCTTATCAATGGACTTGAGATATGTGGCGTCCACCATTGGAGCCATCAGCATGATTGTGAAATCGAACCAGAATTAGCAGCCCTCTTTTGTAAGTGTGCATATTCAATGCACCAACTACATCAGATCGAACAATTTGCCCATTTCTATTCACAAAAATATTAACATTCTCCACCACATGACCCAAATCATCACACGCTACCGATGTTGAATTGACCAATAGTTTGCCCTGCCGCCGCCCGGAATCAAGAAGCCTAATCGTTGGATCAACAGCAGTGGCATATGCAGAAACGCCCACGATTGCACATATCGATAACATTTGCGTTAATTGAAGGCATATAAAATCCACATTCCATAAATGTAATCTGAATAACAGATCTTCACTGAGAGCAAACATTGCACGTTGTCAAATATTTGACACGACACAACTCCACACAGACGACTGCCACAGCGTTCCTTCACCGGCCTTCCCCACGAAGTTCAGCATAGTCACCATGCGTCCATGCTGCTGCACCAAGCTCCCGTAGCGCACCTTAGCTACTCCATGCACCATAGTGGGAAGGGGCACGGATCTTGCCGTCCACGCCTTCCTCTAATGCCATCGTCCACTCCACCTTCAACAAACAATACAGGTTCTGAATACGCATTGATCTAAATATGCACCCAAATCCTCCACGTAGGCTCTTGGCATTTTCTCTAAGCATGCTTGCTGGTGCTCATCAACCGTAATATAGCCACTTGCTTCCACATCGCATTAATCTTTTTCTCTGTGATATACACACCAAAAATTGATCCTACAACCAATAGAAGAGCCCAAAATAAAAAAACATGAATTCAAACCAGTCGCTGAAAACTTCAGCAATCTGCCATTTCATCCCATCTACAACAAAATTCCTCGTATAAGCAGGCAAAGTAACTTTCATGCCATCAAGCTCCAGCTATCAGCAGCAAATCGCTTGTGAGATGACAGAGCTTCACATGTTCTTGACATGCTCTTGACATACTGGATCCAGCGCCACATTCGCTGCCTCATTTTCAATCCACTCCAAGAAGAGAAACGCTCGAACAACTTCATAGTTAGTGGCTCAACAGCGTTTCGGCAGCACTCCAACAATCAAAGCCACCAGTAATTGTCACGACTTCCAACAATCTGCTTCAATCCTACGACAGCTCCTCTTGTGCACAAAGCAATTAGCGAGATCAGACTTCAAACCACTCAACACACTGTGCACAAAGCACGCAGCCTCCAAACCACATAGCCTCACCAAATCGCTACAGCCTCAAACCAAGCTCGATGGACAAACAAACAACTAAAAACAAAACTCTCTTATTTCCTATTTCCTTCAGCCCACGAGGGGCTGAGGCCCAGGCCCTTATGGCTCTGATACCAAGATAAAATATCACTCTGCAAACTCTATTCAAAATTCTATATATCAATCAAAGATGTTACACACATATTTATACAAGAAATTGTCTCAAGATAGGAAATCTATCTTGGACGTACAATAATGTGGTTGAGAGATTCTCTCAACCACACACTAAACTAAAAAAGAATATAGTTCTAGCTACTTCCTATTATGTAGGAACAAACTCCTCAAATAGGGAATTACAACCATAGACAAGTAGGAATTAAATATTTATAACTATAATAAGATTTATAATATTAATCTTAGTTTTAATATATTAATACTAATTTTAGGTTTAACATTAACTTATAGTATTAATCTTAAGGTTTAATATTAATCTGTTAGATTTATTAATCATTTGGGTTTGTAATATTATTAATCTCTTAATTTATAATATCAATATTTTTGGTTTATTAGTACTTTGGGTTTATAATATTAACAATTTCTTGGATTTATATGTCTTCTTCTTTGTAAACTAGGTTACAACCTAGGTAATTTGAATCTTGGATTTCTAAATTTTCACATATTTCACATTACTTCTATCACAATTACCCTAATAAACCTCTTAAATTTATAATATTAATAATTTCTTAAATCTATTAATTTATAATAATAATAATAATAATAATAATATATTATTATTATTATTATATATTAATAATAATAATATTTTATAATATAATAATTGTTATTTTAATTATATATTTATTAATATTAATATTTAATCAATAAATGTTTATTACCATATTTTAACTATATTTATTATAGTAATTGTGTTAACATATATAAAAATTGGCCAATCATATAAATTATTATCTCATATTAAAGAATAACATTATAAAAGTACATTACATTGAAATATACAGGTTCAAATTACGTACTTTTATGATTTTTTACTTTAAATTAGATCACCGTTCAAATTTACAAGAAGCCGGTATGTTATGTCAAATCATTTAACAAGTAAAAGATTCTAAAGCTTTTGGTAGATCATAGTTCAGCTTAAATTAGATCATAGGTCAAGTTTACAACAAGTCGGTATTGATGTCAAATCATTTAATATAGGTTATCAAGAATATAATATATTAGCATTTGCACCACTGTGCAAAGGGTACGCTGTAGGCGTGATGTGACCGCAGTTCGAACGAGAGGTGGGATGCTATCGTAGTGCAAACGAGAGGTGTATTAAATGAGAAGGTTGGACAGATGATCAATTTTGATTGGTTGGAGGAATAACCAAATGGCAAAATCTAATTGGTTGGAAGGGCGATAGAGAAAACTTCTCATTGGCTGGAGTGAACAGTGTTTTCCCACCCAAAACCAACAAAAAGAACGCCTCCAACGTAAGTATAAAAAATACATAAAATGTATGTAAAATATAAAATATAGAATAATAAGCATGAAAAATATATATAACTTATCAATGATATAATATAAGAAATAATATATGTAAAATATAATAACAAATGTTTATTTTTAAAATAGATTATTAATTGGTTATGAAATTTAGATATTTTATTAATCTATAAAAAAAAATTGTTTTAAGTATTTTAGTAATAGATTACCCCAAAGTTGGAGGCTATGACTTTATTGGGATAAGGGCTTTCTTAGAATATAATAACTTTTCATGTTCATTCAATTAGCACAAAACAAAGTTAAGTCAAAGTATTAAACTTTTGCAACTTCCAACCTATGGTTTATCATTACCTATCATCGTGCACAACCTAAGTTAGTAAATCCCTTAAAATATAATAACAAATGTTTATTTTTAAAATAAATTATTGGTTATGAAATTTAGATATTCTATTAATCTATAAAAAAATGTTTTAAGTATTTTAGTAATAGATTACTCTAAAGTTGAGGCCATGATTTTATTGGGATAAGGGCTTTCTTAGAATATAATAACTTTTCATGGTCATTCAATTAGTACAAAACAAAATTAAGTCAAAGTATTTAACTCTAGCAACTTCCAACCTATGGTCTCTCAATACTTATCATCCAACCTAAGTTAGTACATCCCTTCTTTACACATGTAATTTCTTGGTATATGCCACTTCCAAATTTAAAGTATTAAACATAAAAGTATATATAACTTATCATATAAGAAATAATACATAAAATGTACGTAAAATATACAATATAGAGTATTAAGCATGAAAAGTATATATAACTTATCAATGATATAATATAAGAAATAATACATAAAATGTATGTAAATATAATAAAAAATGTTTATTTTTAAAATAAAATATTAATTGGTTATGAAATTTAGATATTTTTTTAATTTATTAAAAAAAAATTGTTTTAAGTTTTTTTAGTAATAGATTACCTTAAAGTTGAGGCTATGATTTTATTGCGATAAAGTCTTTCTTAGAATAAATAACTTTACATGGTCATTCAATAAGCACAAAACAAAGTTAGTCAAAGTATTAAATTCTAGCTACTTCCAACCTAGGTTTTTCATTTTACCTATCATCTTGCACAACCCAAGTTAGTCCATCCCTTCTTTCCACATGTAATTTCTTGGGATATGCCACTCCCCTTATAGGGATCTGGCATAGGCCACCCTAAGATTCAAAGCCCTATGGCTCCATGAGTTCCAACTACTCTTTGAAGTCTCTAAACACCCACCAAGCCCAATGCTCGAGAAACCTTTTCCCACACCAAAATCTACTTAAGATCCACAAGGTAAAAAAAATACTGAGGGTCACCACCCCTCTCCAAGTAACTATAGTAGTTATAATGATGAGAATGATGGAATAGATGAATAATTGCACTACACCCTCACTTTCTATATGAATGGGATCAACTTGACAAGTGTCATTTTCGGAGCTTAAGATAAAATCATGTGCATGAAAATTTAGATATTATTTTATTATTTTTCTTAGCCCCTTTGATGGAGCCCTCATTACTAAGCTCTTAGCCCATTTTCCCTCTCATGGGGCCTAAGCCCCTCATCTCTCTCATCTCACTTGGTCCACGGTAGTGGTGTATTTTTATTAATATGATGATTATATATTACATAGCTAGGTTGTTAACCTTTAGCGCATAGGCACACCAACCTAAAATATCATAGGAAATATAGCTACAAAACATTATATAAGAAATCACACATCCCCAACACATATATACATGTATAGGCATGCATGCCCAACAAAATCATGGCTCACAATCCTAATCATAGTATGTACAAATATATATATATATATATATATATATATATATATATATATATATATATATGGGTTAACTTAGAGGTATTACATTCCCCTCAACCTTGCTTATGCATTTCCCTTGGTGCATTATTTACCTATATACAATAAAAATTATGCAAAAAGATGAGGGTATACCTCCCTCATGGAATCTATATGCTCCCATTTAGCATCCTTGGGACTCTAGTGGATCCACTACACCTTTTCCAAAGTGACAAATTAGTTCCAAAGAAACATGAATCGTGATCTTCCTATCCAAAAGGTTCATTGGCTAAACCTGGAAGTATCCCTCAATCTCAATTGAAATCACAATCGAATCAATCAAATGGTAAACATCAGTCACATACTTTTTAAGTAAAAAAACATGAAAAAAATTATGGATATGTGTGGATGCTAACAATGAAATCTTATATGCAACTAGTTCAATCCTTTCTCAGGGATCTTAAATGACACACAAAATTTAGTTGCTAATTTTAGGTAGCTTCCCAGTTTCAATTAATTCTTCCTAGATTTTACTTTCAAGAATACATGATCAATAACTTTGAATTCCCAATTTACTCTACCCTTGCCTTCATAACTCTTTTACCTATATAGGGAAACCTTCAAGTTCTTTTACTTTTTTCCACTTTCTCTTCCATTTCATTAATGAAATCTTACCCAATAATGAATCTATTAGCTAGGTGATCTGAATGTGATCGAATAAAGTGCTTAGGTAGTTTGATTAGTTTATCCTTTAGATTGATTTTTAATGGAAGAAAGCTTTTAAATGGAAGACGACATAAACCAGTAGAAAATAAATGATTAAATCACAACAATAAACAGAGAGAAGGAGAAGCAAACAGTTGATTACGGAGTTCGTCCCTAGTGGACTACATCTCCAGGTCCACTTTCAAGTGGGCGTCCACTTTATTAGGATTGACCGTGAGGAATTTATTTACACATAAATGAATCAGAATGATTGTGCTTGTGGACACTTATGGACTTTGTAAACAAAAATTACTCTCTCTCATCTTTCCGACGCCTGTCTCTGTGCTCAATTCCGACACCCGACGACTAAGCAATGCTACAAAAAAAAACTACCTATGTCCTGCTGAAACTGAACTCCAAAAACACTCTATCTCCCAGATGAACTTCATGAGGAAATACCATGGTTTTATAAGTCTGCATCGAACCTTCAAATGTCAAAATAACATTTGGTTGAGCCTTTTGTGTGATTAGGCTCTCGAATCCCTTCTCCATACATGAACCTAGGGATAAAACATTTTACCTTAGCGTTGTTTTAAAACAAAAAACCCAAATTAAACATTATGCTATAATTTTAGTCTGGCTGCTAACTAATCGGGTGCATCTGAGGAACCGCTGTGGTGGGCGGAAAATTTATGGCTCTGGTGGTTACGGTTTTCCTCCGGTGGTCTTGGTTTTTAACCCCGACGGTTCCAGCAACAGATGTCACATGGCATATCCATCGCAGGTTTTAACATTTGACGATCAACAACTATCAACCACAACATTCCCCACATGGTTCTATTACACCTGTCACATATGCAATCTCCGAAACGATCTATGTAGTGGTTAATGCTGGCGGTTAGGATCTTAGCGCTGTGGGTTTTCACATTTTTTTATTACAATGTTTCAAAACCCACCCGAACCTTATTATATAGGTCTTACAACATATTTTTAATCTTTGCGCTAGGTTTAATAACCATGTTTAATGTTTTAGGACCTAGGCTATCACTTAGGTGTTAATACTTAGGTTTATGATTAGGTCTTAGCACTTAGGCTTAGATGTTTAGGACTTAGATCATGTGTATAGGGTTTAGATGCATAGTGCTAGGATTTGACCTTAGCACTAGGTTTACAACTTTTACATATTTTACATCCCAAATTTGAATCACATGATGACCATAACACATCAATACATGCCATAAACCTAACACTGAACCATGACACTGAAGGACCTTTTCACTGGAAAATTGACGAAACTGGTGGATTGGAGGCTAAACTGGACGTCGCTTGTACTTGGAACTTTATAGATCTGTACTGATCAAGATCCTCCTAGATCAATCCTCTCCACTTGAAAGTTTTTGGACCACAAAATCTTGATTTTAAGAAGACAATACATGAGAATACATCTCTCTCACTTTCATCTTGAATTTAATGACATACAACCATACCTGATCATCAACCTGAAACTGATGCTTATCATGGCGCAATTTGATCCTGACTTGACTCAATTCTTGTCATGGTGCAGAAAAATTTAAGGCTTGATTGTAAGCTTGATGCACATAAGTTAAAAATTTATCCGACAACTTAGGATTTTACTGCAGTTACCTCGAAGAATATGTATCCCAATCCTCTTCACCATTTCTGTCTTTCCTTGAACTAAATCCATGCTGCCCCATGGTTGCAAAGGAACTGGAAGTGGCATGTGCAAACCAATCTTTCGATTGCATGGCTTGCTTGTCGAACACATTACACATTCCTTTATGTACTTCACAATTGTTTCATACATATGAGACCAGTAATAATACTTTTGGCTTTGTGTCGTAGTCTTGCTTACGCCGAAATATCCTGCAATTCGAGAAAGATGAACTTCGCAAATAACCTGCACCCTTTCTATCTGAGCATCATGAGTTAATGATTCATAAGCATATTTGAAATCATCAGCATTTCTATACTATTATACATAACTTTCATGAACCAATGAAATTTTATGCAGTATTACTGAAGCATTCAAAGACAACATATAAACTACTTTACTTGTTACACCTTCCTTGTCCTTAATCACTAAGTGAATTTGCTGAAGAAATCCCATCCAACTGTAGTGAGATTGTTGCAATTTAGTATATGACTAAAAGTATTGAAGCAACTGATAATCTATGTGAATCACTATTTCCATTGCATAACCTTTAACATCTGTTTTAACTTCATATGGTTGTTGATGATCTATCAATGCTGTGAAATTTTTTTGCTTAAATGAATGAACTTTAAAATCGACAGTTATTTCCCATGTCCCGTTTTTCTTATGAGCCAAAATTATGGGTGAACTGTATGGAGATGAACTAGGTCACATTAATTCTTTTCCAACCTTCCCTGGAATTTGTTTCTTTATTTATTTATGCTCTATATCTGACTTTTGATAGATTTCAACATTAGAAAGAGGTGTTGAGAATGCAGCAAGATGATGGAGCTTAGTGAAATGAAGTCGCCTTCACTAAGTGGGCCCGCAGGCAAATTCTGGCGCAAAGTCTGTTTTTAGACTATGTCTATTTTTAGACATATGGAGCATGGTTCGGGGATTCCAGTATGAGATTCTTGGAGCATTGGTCATGTTGGTAAAAATATATGGGACTCTATTTTTGTGACCTATAGGTCGAAGAGGTCGAGCTATTTTTAGACTGCCTCTCCTAAAAATAGGGAAGTCAAATATTATTTACCCTTAATAATATTTGGACTCTAAACAACAGTTTACTCTCTTGGAGCACTTCAGTTCGAGCTACAGAAGTGGCTCATGCATCTGACAGAGGAATTACGCTATTCCTGAGGGTTTGATGGCATCATGCATGGTTGACTTCAGTTAGGACTTCAGTGGCAGAAGTTTGGTGGAGTTAATGAGACAGCTAGTGGAGTTGTGTTCTGTTTATTTTAGTTGAACTAGTTGAGATTAGTTTAACTAGCTGATCAATTAGTTATGAGTGGAGTGAATTAAATATTATTTAATTCATTAATTAGTAACTCATTATTCAACTCAAGAACACATCAGTTCACTACAGTGCATGATCAGTTCAGTGGAGACCAGTGAAAGAGGTAGATGAAAGGGTGGAGTTAGCTATCAGTTGTGACTATAATGTTGCTATTTGCAACACACAGATAGGAGGAGTAAGCCGATGAGGATTGCGCAGTTCAGGCTGGTGGTTTATCTATATAAAGAGGCCATCCCATAGCATTGAAACATGCAATAGAGGCAAGGCAATTAGTGGTGAGTAGGCAAGGCAATTAGTGGTGAGTTTTGAACCAGTAACATGTTCAAAACCAAGCTAGTTGGTGTGTAACTTTATGAGAAAGTACTGAGTACTTGTGAGGAGTATTGTACTGAGTTTGTTACTTGATTTCTCCATTATAATATACACAATAGCTGTGGGGTTTTCAGCTATAAGATTTCCCCATACATACTGTGTTAATGTGTATGATGATTTGATGTGTTATCGCTTGATTTTATTTCCGCATGTGTGATGATCCGAGTTGAGTTGAGTGGAAGAGATTATGTGTTGCATATAAATTCGAATTGTATGTGATTAGGATAGTCTCGGTGGATAATTAATCATTATTCAGCAAATTTCTACATGGTATCAAAGCTATTGAAGCAGAGATTGATCATCACAGTGATTACAAACTTATTTCGGTAGACAGAGTCTGCATGCGGGCCAGGTAGCCTCCGGATTCATCTTTCTTCGGAAAGTGAAAGGTTTGGTAAATGCCCCTTGCAGTCAATCTCTGTGCTAGAAATAATTTGTTCTCACAGATCTAGAGCGGTTGAGCTTTGAGGTGGAATTCAAATTTTGCAGCAGTTTTGTTTTCTTGGTGCCGGTGTTGAAAATGTCTTTCAACGGTTTGCGACTCGAATATGCTCTTGAAGGCAGTTCGAATTATGTTGCATGGAAGGATCGCATGGAAGCAGTATTAGAAGATAATGGTCTCAAGGAGTTCGTAGATACGGATGTCCAAAAGCCCACTAATCCTGCTGAAGTCGATGCATGGCAAAAGAAGATGGCGAAGTGTCGAAGGATCTTGTTGGAGGGCGTCAAGGATCATATTGTATCCAGCCTGCATGGAAAGGCTACTCCATATTTAATGTGGAAAGCTTTGACGGATCTATTCCAGAGTAAGAGCGACCAAAGGAAGCTGGCGCTCAAAGATAAGCTCAGGAACATCAAGATGGAGAAGGGCAACAGTATTTCCAAATACCTCAATATCGCCAAAAGTTCACTGATCGCATGCTTGGTTTCAAGTGTGCTGGGATCGGTATGGTTCTTGGACAGCGGTGTGTCATTTCATATGACGGGAGATCGGGAGTTGTTCTCAGATCTGGAGGACAAAGATTTGGGTGTGCACATCGAGATGGGCGATGATGGTAGATACAATGCGACTGGTATCGGTACCATATCCTTTCAGAGGGAGTCTGGTAAACCCTTTGTACTGAAGGATGTCATGCATGTACTTGGATTGAAGAAGAACCTGATTTCAGTAGCGATGTTGGAGGATAAGGGGTATGATGTGGTCTTCAGCGAAGGAAAAGAATTCCTGCGCAATAAGACTACTGGAGAGACCCGGAAGATAGGGGTTCGAACCAAGAACCTTTATCAGTTGCAGGTAGATGGCTGCGCAGCTATGGCATGCAAGGCGGGAGAAGTGGTGAGCCGGGACGATGAGGGCGAACTGTGGCACAGGAGATTGGGCCACCTTCACCATGGAGCTTTGAAGATTCTGCAGCAGATTTCTACTGGGCTTCCTAAGGGCACTCTTGCGCAGTCAGATCAGTGCAAGGGGTGTACTTTAGGGAAGTATGTGAAAGCCACTTTTCACGAGAAGGATAGTCGCGCCACGACGATCCTTGAGAGAGTTCACACAGACGTGTGTGGTCCTTTCTTAGTTGCTTCGACAGCAAAGCACAAGTATTATGTGATCTTTGTTGATGATTTCTCTAGAAAGTGCTGGATCTTCTTCATGCAGAAGAAGAGCGATACATTCGCGAAGTTCTGTGAGTTTAAAGCAGTGGTCGAGAAGGAGTCGGGGAAGAAGGTGATTGCTATAAGGAGTGATAACGATGGTGAATTCATCTCGGCTGAATTGAAGGAGTTCTGCAGCGCAGAAGGGATTCGGAGAGAGCTCATCGTACCCCATAACCCACAGCAGAACGGGGTGGCTGAGCAGAAGAACAGAACGATCGTGGGTGCTGCACGGGCGATGTTGCATGATCAGGGCCTACCCCTTCACTTGTGGGCTGAGGCATGCAATACAATAGTGTATGTGCAGAACCGTTGTCCTCACAAGGTTCTTGGCATGAGTACACCGGAGGAGGCTTATTCTGGCAAGAGGCCTGATATTTCCCATTTTCGGATTTTTGGTTCTCCTGTCTACATGCATGTGACGAAGGATGCGAGAAGGAAGCTGGATCCAACTGCTGAGGTTGGAATATTTGTGGGGTACACTGATACACCTCACAACTATCGGGTGTATTTGTCAGACAGTCGCAAGACTGTCGTGCGACGGGATATAAAATTTCAGGAGGAGAAAGCCATGCAGTGTTCGCTTGAGAGGGAGCTACACTTGCATGCAGATGAGGAGCTGTTAGTTCCTAAGGAGGAGCTTCCGGATGTGGACCAGCCACAAGAGGAGGTTCAGGAGGTGGAAGAAACCACCCAGGCAGCGCCAACCATCAGAGGGCGCATGCGCACTACAGAAGCTGAGCGACTGGCTCGGGATGCAGAGAAGGTCGTAGGACCACCTACAGCACAGCGCAGACAGAGACAGTCACCGGATCGGTACACTGGATACATGGCTCTTATGAGTCAATGTGTTGTGACAGAGCCATCCTCTTTTGAGGAAGCTGTGGAGGAACCCGCATGGGTTGATTCCATGATCGAAGAATATGATTCGATCGTCAGGAATAGTGCATGGGAGATTGTCCCAAGACCGGTGGGAAAATCAGTGGTGGGTTCGCGATGGATCTACAAGGTGAAGCAGGCGGCTGACGGGAGTGTGGAGAAGTACAAGGAGAGATTTGTCACTAGTGGCTTTTCACAGATCGAGGGGATTGACTATGAGGAGACTTTTGCACCTGTCGCAAGGTACTCTTCCATACGGACGATCCTTGCTCTCTCAGCGCAGATGGGGTGGCACATTCATCAGATGGATGTGAATATTGTGTTCCTCAATGGAGTTATTGAGGAGGAGGTGTACATAGAGCAGCCTGAAGGTTTCAAGATCTTCAGCAGTGAGTCGCATGTGTGCCGACTCAAGAGAGCATTGTACGGGCTGAAGCAAGCACCTCGTGCTTGGTACACTCGGATAGACAGCTACTTCACCGGGCTTGGATTCTCCAAGATTAAGGCAGATCCAAACCTGTACCACATTGTGGTGGAGGGGAAGCTGTTGATCATCATACTGTATGTAGATGATCTGATTTTGACTGGCGATGAGCAGTTGATACTTTCATGCAAGGAGGATCTTGCACGAGAGTTTGAGATGAAGGACTGGGGCATCCTTCATTATTTCCTGGGATTGGAGATTTGGCAGCGCAGCGGAGGACTGTTTGTTTCTCAGGGCAAGTATGCCCGGGAGATTCTGGAGAGGTTCAACATGCAAGGCTGCAAGCCTGTTGACACTCCTCTTCCCGGTGGTTGGAGGAAGGAGGATGCTACTTCAGCGGAGGTAGTGGATGCCACTGTCTATCGACAGTTGGTGGGGTCGCTTATGTATCTGGTCAATACACGACCCGATATATGCTATGCAGTTAACCAGCTTTCGCAAGCTATGGTTAAGCCTACCAAGATCTTTTGGAAGGCAGGCAACCATGTATTGCGTTATATCAGAGGCACATCGGGATATGGTCTATGGTACAGACAAGAGGATGGAGCGAAGCTTTCTGGCTTCACTGATGCAGATTGGGCAGGGAGCCCAACGGACCGGAAGAGCACTTCTGGAGGAGTTTTCAGCATTGGGTCGACAGCAGTTTCCTGGTACAGCAAGAAGCAGAGATCCGTGGCACTCAGTTCAGCAGAGGCCGAGTACATGGCAGCTAGCTTGGCTGCATGCGAGGCTATTTGGATGAGGAAGATCCTCGCAGGTTTTTTCAGGTTGCATTTGGAGCCTACAGTGATCTACTGTGATAACCAGAGCTGCATCAAGCTCTCGGCTAATCCAGTATTTCATGATAGGTCCAAACATATCGACATCAGGTACCATCATATCATAGATTGTGTTCAGCGGAGAATCATGAAGCGGAGAATCATGATGCTTTCATATGTTCCCACGGAGGATCAGGATGCCGACATCCTGACGAAGGTGCTCACCAGGAGCAAGTTCAAATTCCACAGAGGCAGGATAGGGATTGCAGATAATCCATATCTTGCTGAGAGGGAGTGTTGAGAATGCATCAAGATGATGGAGCTTGGTGAAATGAAGTTGCCTTCACCAAGTGGGCCCGCAGGCGAAATTCTGGCGTAAAGTCTATTTTTAGACTATGTCTATTTTTAGACATATGGAGCATGGTTCGAGGATTCCAATTTGAGATTCTTGGAGCATTGGTCATGTTGGTAAAAATAGATGAGACTCTTTTTTTTTAGGTCGAAGAGGTCGAAGGTTATTTTTAGACTGCCTCTCCTAAAAATATGGAAGTCAAATATTATTTACCCTTAATAATATTTGGACTATAAACATCAGTTTACTCTCTTGGAGCACTTCAGTTCGAGCTACAGAAGTGGCTCATGCAACTGACAGAGGAATCACGTGGTTCCCAAGGGTTTGATGGCATCATGCATGGTTGACTTCAGTTGGACTTCAGTGGCAGAAGTTTGGAGGAGTTAATGAGACAGATAGTGGAGTTGTGTTCTGTTTATTTTAGTTGAACTGATTGAGATTAGTTTAACTAGCTAATCAATTAGTTATGAGTGGAGTGAATTAAATATTATTTAATTCGTTAATTAGTAACTCATTATTCAACTCAAGAACACATCAGTTCACTACAGTGCATGATCAGTTCAGTGGAGACCAGTGAAAGAGGTAGATGAAAGGGTGGAGTTAGCTATCAGTTGTGACTATACTGTTGCTATTTGCAACACACAGATAGGAGGAGTAAGCCCATGAGGATTGCGCAGTTCAGGCTAGTGGTTTATCTATATAAAGAGGCCATCCCATATCATTGAAACACGCAATAGAGGCAAGGCAATTAGTGGTGAGTTTTGAACCAGTAACATGTTCAAAACCAAGCTAGTTTGTGTGTAACTTCATGAGATAGTATTGAGTACTTGTGAGGAGTATTGTACTGAGTTTGTTACATGATTTCTCCATTATAATATACACAATAGCTGCGGGGTTTTCAGCTATAAGCTTTCCCCATACATACTGTGTTAATGTGTATGATGATTTGATGTGTTATCGCTTGATTTTATTTCCGCATGTGTGATGATCTGAGTTGAGTTGAGTGGAAGAGATTATGTGTTGTGTATGAAGTTAAAATAGTATGTGACCAGGATAGTCTCGGTGAATAATTAATCATTATTCAGCAAATTTCTACAAGAAGGGCAACAGACATCAACTACAACTCATGTGATATTTCCATATTAATTTATGTGATACAGACATCATATTAATTTATGTGATACAGACATCATATTAATTTGAATGGGACCAAGACCTTCAGAAACTAGATACAGGGAGAGAAACACTGCAGAGGCAAGATGCAAAACTCCAATATAAAAGCATTAGACAATTCAGAGGCAGCTTACTGTAAAGAGGGCCGATTCAAATGATATGTCACAGAAATAAATTATCAGAAGGTGTTTGCTGTGTATGAAAGATTAAGAGAATACTAGTTGTCATTGAGATGATATCCAGATACACAATATCACCATGTAATGGGCTTACCAATTTAAGAATCCATACATGACAATAGAGTTTTAAAAATAACCTCCCAAAGAAACTAATATATTAGAAATATGGTTGAAGTGAATAATGAAACAATATATCATGTCTGAGCCATATTTAAAGCGCTTGACTGATCTGAGCATGGGTATCAACTAGGATAAATCCATACCAAAAATCAGTGAGCCACTCGCATTCCAGAAACATGATACAAGAAAGGTGGATGAAATGAAATGATCTATTAAAATAGCAAAAATGAGAGAAAGTTACACACTGTGAGAAATCAAAGACCAGAATCCTCTTTAAAGACGGAACTCCTCCTCACTGAGACCCAACGGGCTCTGTACATTCATATAAGAGTTTTTGCAAAATGCATGCAAAAGTCCTCTTACTGCATAATTTTCTGATAAAATTTGGAACCCTCAATAATATGTTCTTCGGGGGTTTTATAGGGGAAAAAAAAAACTTGTAAAGGAAGTCCATGATGAACATTTAATTCGCCTCTTTATGACAAGACAGAGGAAACATGCACGCCCATACTGCTTGATGACTCTGTAGTGCTGTATGTACTCTGTGGCCTGCTTTCTGAAATAAATGCACTGGGTGGAAGTCTCTTCAGGAACACGGTATAGAAATAAAAACCACATGGGCGCTCTGTCCTTTCCTGGAAAGAAAATCCTGCTGAAGTGAAACCTTGAGGGTATTGTTTTTTGTGCATGGACCTTCTGAGTGATCTACGGGGTCTTTGATCTAGTAATCTACCTTCAAATGGTTAGGTTAAGGCTCCAAAATCTTCAATTACATGCCTTTACTTCTTTACCTTTCACTAATACTCTTTGTCTGCAATATTAATGTCTCCGATCATGAAATCTGCACTTTGAATGAATCTGGAGTGTTTGATAGAGCTTAACCCTACTTCTTTAACGGTGTTCATGTCGTAACAGCTTCCCAGACCCTTTCTCCATTATTATAGCCTCTGAAAAATGGTCCTTTCCGATGTTCTCCACTACTGTAATCAAGACTGTGAATCATGGCAGTTTACCGTCGTTCGTACCCTGCAAAATACACAAAATCGTCAAGAAAACAAATGCATGGGAAAGTGGATGCAGCGGGTATAATGAGGATGACAGTGCAGCATGGTGAAATGGTGGAATGGTGATGGCAGAAAAACATAGCGGAATGACGGAGAAATGCTCTGGTTGCAGGTTGGCGGGATGTAGAAAATTACATGTAAAACCTTAGAGATCGGCTTTAGAATGGAAAAGGTATATGGGATGGGCATGTGACAAACACACGTGGAATAATGACGTGGCGGAGGACACATGTCGATGGCGGGTAGGTAATCAATCTGAACCATCCGATCTCAGGAGGAGATCGACAGCTGAGGATGCGTCGGAGGGCGACGAATTGGTGGGCCAGGGTTAAGAACGCCTTGGGTTAAATTCCACGCATCTTAGGGGTGCAATGACCGTTGGATGAAGAGTCCCAGATCATATGTTTGATATAAATATCGCGTCGGGTCAAATTCTGAACGATAATGCGCGATGGGGGGTGGTTTTGAAATAGTGACGGAGCCACGTGTCATATGCTGAGTGGAATCCCTCCGAAATGGAAAATACCGC